>JACEFZ010009107.1:200000-311560 GCA_014155875.1 Cepaea nemoralis
CCACATCCTTCTGTCTCGCGTACTGCCAATCTTCTTACAGTCCATGCGGTGTGGCGCTGGGGATCATGTCTGTCCACATCCTTCTGACTCGCGTACTGCTAACCATTTCTGATACGTTCTTTTATATCATGACGTCACACTCTCCAGCATATTCTCCTCACGCCTCTCCCGGCCTCTAACCTTCCACATGTCACCATGTACTCCAGCTGTCGTCTTCTCATGACCCGCCCAAAGAATGTGGACCATCTTCTTCTAAAGTGTTCTCGTCATTCTTCTATAAATCTCTTTCTCCGCAGCTTCCATGCAATTGTCCACGATTCACTTTTGTACAACAGGATTGACTCGATGTAGTTTTTAATCCCCCTCTCTCTCTCTCTCTCTCTCTCTCTCTCTCTCTCTCTCTCTCTCTCTCTCTCTCTCTCTCTCTCTCTCTCTCACTTCGAAATCTACCACTGTCAGGATACGTGAAAGTCCTGCTATTTTCAATGTGGAGTTGTCCACTTATTCCGGAGGTTGCTCGGTTTCCTGAGCTGCGTTTTCCATTCTCTGGCTCCAAAAGGTGGTGCAGCTGGGAATTTCGCTTCATCGAACTGAGAGCACTATGGTATTTCTCATACTAGCTAGTATTTTAGAGTTCAGAGTTCAGAGGTCTGGAACACACTGTGGAATATGGCTGTAGTTTTAGTGCCTAGTATTATAAGAATGGATGACAATTGTATTAGTATGACTTCACGAGAGTGTGTAATGAGAATTGATAATATTACGACAACGGCATAGAATGTTGTTAGACGTATCAATGTTATGCTCGCAACATTGTCCTTGCTGTTCAGTTCGTAACCACACAAGTCACCAACCTTTAATATTGTGCATACATCACTGTCCCTTATAATGGTTTGGAGTCCACAAAATCACATCGAATCGATGTATATTACAAATCAATATTCACCCCTACTAAATCTTGCCACAGGACTCACAAGTGAAAACTGACAGAAGAGAATGTCACTTGCGAGATGGGACGCAGAGGTGTTTCCAATGTACCAGGGCCGGGTTATATACTGGCCAAGACCTATTGACGCGTCCTCGTCGAGCATTCTGGGCAACAGGTCCCTTCGGGGTCCTGGCTAAAGTCAGTAGGATCGCCGATTCCTCCGAAGTCGGAGAGTGTCTGCCTGTACGGCGAGGAACCACCAGTCTGCACACCAATAAGCCAGACATGGGACAACGGATACTCACGCAAACCTCAAGTCCTGTATGACATCCTACTGATGTTGGACAACAGGATGTCTTCATCCGACATACAGGACTTCGCGTTGGAGCTCAAGCCAACGAAAGAGATAAAACAAACCTGCTTTTGCTGTGTATAAGTGACTCAGTGGAGATATGTAAACATAATGGAAATTAAATAAACATTTCAAAAGACAGGAAGTTGTGATACGTCGATATAGTTCGCAACATACACCATGACATGTGAGATAAGGCAGGACTGAAACCAAAAAGCGAAACTACTGTACTGACATGGGATTTTCAAGCTATCTAGTGGGTTACGTATGTATTTATAGAAACCAGTCCCGGATGTTTCAGAATCAAAATGTGGGTACATTATAACAGGGGTGGGGATGCGATACATGTCAGACCAGCAAAGGTCAAGGCCAAATTATTGCACTGGCGGCATGTGTAAAAATATCTGCTCATTTAACATGATCAGAAGTAGGGTGGCGAGGAATGGATGTGATTGCTAAATCTCATTATACTGTGACAAATTTAATTATGTGTTAAGTTATATTAGTTTACACCCTTGTGGCATTATCATCCGTTAAATTACATTCGCTGTTACATGCATCGAAAACGCTATCATTTTGTTATTAATTTAATACATTATTCACCGAAGCAGACGAATCACGTCACATATGTAGGAAATGTAATAGCACCTGAAGGTAGAATGGCTGTGGAAATTGATTATGGGTGTGACAAAGCAAATCAAATTCGTAAACAAACTGTCATAAAAATTGCAAAACAAAAATGTACCAATCGTCACAAAACGAGAACCGTTCTACGCCGTCTTCCTACCAATATGATGCTATCATTTAATCAATGTCAGCATTGGACATGAGAGGCACTCGTGAAAAGATACGATGAATATATAGAAATCCATAATCCATCCAACATGTGCCATGCCGATAAGCATAGGCGGTCATGTTTTGCAATCTCACTCGATCACCAGAGTCGTGGATCAGCTCCGTGTTCCTGTCTCGACCATGCCATTGGCCAAGCCATCCAGGTATTTACTTCTCGGTCTTCCCCTTGGTCTCTTCCCTTAGATCTTGCCAGTTGCCACCAAGTTCTCCAAGTCATTTCTTCTCATAACATGCCCAACAAATTTTGATTGGCTACGTCTAATGACTCTAACCAGCTTACGATCTTCATTTGTTTCTTGAAGGACTTGTTCATTGGTTTTTCTGTCTGTCCATGATATTCTTTGCATTTTCCGTAGAAACCACATTTTCACAGCCATCAGATGTTGATATAGAAATCACGAGCACACTAAACATTCTAAATGTAATTGAAGGAAACAAGATCAGAAACAACACTTTGACCCTGAAACAGGGCACGGGAAGTCACGGACTTCTGTTTGCGGTTCTGGGGGAACGTGTTTACTGCTCGCTGCATGAGGGATAAGACAAGGCTGTACGCAATAGCATAATGACATGTTGTTTACTGTGACATCTAACTGTGACATATGTTGTTTATTGTAACATCTGTCTGTGACATGTGCTGTTTATTGTGATATCTGTCGGTGACATATGTTTTTATTGTGATTGATGCCTGTGACATTTGTTGTTTATTATGACAGCTGTCTGGGGCATGTGTTGTGTATTGTGATATATGTCTGTGACATATGTTGTTTATTGTGATATATGTCTGTGACATGTGTTGTTCATTGTGGCATCTACTCTCTGACATATACTGTTTATTGTGACATCTGGCTGTGTCATATATTGTTTATTGTGATATCTGTGCCATGTGTTGTTTATTGTGACATCAGACAGTGACATATGTTTTTTATTGTGACACATGCCTGTTGTATACGTTGTTTAATGTGACATCTGATTGTGACATATGTTGTTTATTGTGACATGTGACTTGACATATGCTGTTTATTGTGACATCTGACTGTCATAAATTGTTTATTGTGACATCTGACTGTGACATATGTCGTTTATTGTGACATCTGACTGTGCTATATATAGTTTATTGTGACATCTGACGGTGCCATATGTTGGTTATTGCAGTAGAGTCCAACTACAACAGTAGGTGTTCCATAATGCTCTCTGCCTGGACACACGTTTGAAACTTCAAATAACTTATCGTTGGCTGTAATGTCCCTTCCAGCACAGCAGGACAGGGCGCCTGTCCACCCTGGGGTGCTGTCTATAAAAGCTCACTGTATACACCCCTGATTACAGCCATGACCTCCTATGGACAAAAATCCCTAGTCAAATTCAGTTTAGAAATGTGGCTGATGTGGTCGCAGGATTATTAATCTGAGGCTGGGGTGGATAGGGTAGAGGTAATGGAAACATTATCTGACCAACCTATGATAACGGCCTGCGGAAGTCAGGATAAGTCGGTGTCGCGGGTGGGTCGGCTGTTACATCAGGAGTCTGGAAAAGTCGGTGTCGCAGGTGGGTCGGCTGTTCAGGTTTAATCAGGAATCAGGATAAGTCTGTATCGCAGGTGGGTCGGCTGTTCAGGTTTAATCAGGAATCAGGATAAGTCTGTGTCGCAGGTGGGTCGGCTGTTCAGGTTTAATCAGGAATCAGGATAAGTCTGTATCGCAGGTGGGTCGGCTGTTCAAGTTTAATCAGGAGTCAGGAAAAGTCTGTGTCGCATGTGGGTCGGCTGTTCAAGTTTAATCATGAGTCAGGATAAATCGGTGTCGCGCATGGGTCGGCTGTTAAAGTTTAGTCAGGAGTCTGGATAAAGTCTGTGTCGCAGGTGGGTCGGCTGTTCAAGGTTAACCAGGAGTCAGGAAAAGTCGGTGTCGTAGGTGGGTCGGCTGTTCAAGTTTAATCGGCTGCCGCGTAAAGCGGGACGACTCTGGATAATGTGACAAACCGTATAAAAAGTTAGTCGGCTATTGATAGTGTTTTGGCCACACCGTCGGGATAAATCAATACGTCTTGTCAAACAACCGTTAGAAACCGCAATTGTGCATTTGTTTTGTTTTCCCTCTTTCTCGCGGTCACTTATGAAATGTTTACGTGGAAACGTGCTGTCACACGTCTTCCCCCTAGACGAGACTAAATCTGAGTGGCCTTTGTCTATTGCTTATATTTAGCACTGCGACTCTTGTCGTGCCCGCCGTACTGGAAATCTCCCAGTACCTCAAGTATAGGTTTCGGGTCTGTCAATATCACCACATGCTGTGTACCGTGATTAGTATTCCCCATATATCCAGTACGCCTCAAGATGTGTGAAATAGTTCTGTACACTATTTTTCTATATGAAGCCCGTACTTGAGACCAATTACGTTCTTAATCCAATCATTGTATATGCGAATACATAGAAATAGAATTCAAACATTAAAAGCGTAGGCTTCCATGTCTCTCCACAGATCTTAATCCTTGGTAATCTGAAACAACTCTGCTGATGATATTCAACCATTTCACCCTTCCGTCCATCCGACATAATTTCTCTGCCTGTGTGTGTTTCTTTTACCACTGATATTTCCAACTTTACGATGTTCTTCAATGCTTCTCTTCTTATTACATGAACAAAGAAAGCCGCTGGTCTATTTTTTGTTTTCCAGATCGTTTTTCCCTGTACAGTGAAAATATTTTCATGAATGTAGAAGATATGAAAGGAATCGTCATTGAAGGAAGAAACATCAATAAAATTAGATATGCATATGATACAGTATTGATCACAGACAATGAGCAGCATCTGCAACATTTAGTAGATGCGGTTGTTGCACACAGTAAACAACTAGGGTAGAATTAAATTGTAAGAAGACACAGATTTTGGTCGTCACTTGGAATAACGAAATACGACAATGTAATATACAAGTAAATGGGAATATTCTTAAACAAGTGAATCGGTACAATTATATCGGAACAGTCATCACATCTGATGACAGGTGCTTTAAAGAGATTAGAAAAAGAAGGTAGCCTTTTGCAAGATGGAAAACATACTGACCAATAAAAAGATGTAATTTCCAACAAGAAAAAGTGTGTTGAAGTGCTACATAGAACCTATACTTTTGTATGGATTTGAAGTGTGGACAACGAGCAAACAGGCTGAAAAACATCTAACTGCTGTGGAAATGTGGTTTCTAAGGACAATGCAAAGATTACCATGGGCAGACAGAAAAACCAATGACCAAGTCCTACAAGAAACAAATGAAAATCGTAAACTGATTAGAGAAATTAGACGTAGATCGTCAACATTTTTGGTCACGTATGAGAAGAATTAAATTGGACAACTTGATGACCACTGGCAAGATTGAGGGGAAAAGAACAAGGGGAAGGCCGAGAAGTAAATACCTGGATTGTATTTTTCTCGTCGTGTCTTCTGCGTTCTATGTTTATTCAGAACTGTTCTGCTCGATGAAGGGCACTGTGTCTGGTTTTGAGATGTTGCCACATCTGACGCAGGCCCTCTTTCTCACGATCAACTGTGAACTTAAACAGTTTGCGAGTAGCGTTCTTCTGCCTCGTTATCTCCTCGACAAGCTTTTACCGCCTGCTCTTCTGCGGACTAGCTACTTTCTTCTTCTCACTGCTACCAAGTTGACGCAGGGAGTTGGAGTGGAGATACACGATCTCTCCGAACTTTTCTGCTTCATCTTCTAGCGATATTTGTTTCAGTTCACTCTCTAAAAACTTGGGACAACGAGCTATCGAGTTTCGCCAATGCCGCCTTCTCAGCGGCGGGATGAAACTTGATTGTTATCCCGCGGCTGTCGGAAATGTGCTCAAGAGAGTCACAGGGGCCATCGACTTGCATATTCTCAGCTTTGTGGAGTTCTCCCTGGCTGAGATCTCCGAACGTCTTATATTCTTCTGAGGCGCGCTCGCGCAGATTCCATGAGGGCGGTGAGGCTTTTACAACAGGCAGCCCGGTTGAGTTGCTGGAATCATAGTCCGTTGGTCGGCCTGAGCCACCATCGTTAAATCACCTGTGGGTTCATCCCCTCCCCCCCCCCCTTCACACACACACACTTTTGTGTGTGGAGGATCAGACAAAGGATGGCGCATTCTTGTACAATAAGTCTAGCAGGAGGAATGATGACGCAATATAGCCTAACCATTTTCCCTATTTTACCCCCCCCCCCTTTTTCCGTTCTCATCTTATGTCGCTATGTCTATCCGTGTGTGTGTGTGTATGTATATACACACACATTGGCACCTTGCCGTCTTGACAGACGATAGTTTGTGCTTTAAAAAGGCATAATAACTTTTAACTATGGCGGTAGCGAGTGTGACTGATAAGGCCAATTTGCGCTGTAAATGTCCGTTCACAGTGGGTGCATGTGAACACGTGGTCATTTCCACCATCATGTACCATCTTACGTCTCAAACGCTTGATGTGTGACTTTTCTGCAATAATTTTCTCCTTTGACTTTATTCCATTTCTGATATTTGCCCTCCATGCAACACGTTCAGCGGCGACTTGCTCCCAATGTGCATTATCAATGCCTGTATCAATCATGTCCCGCTTACACACATCTTTGTATCGTAGTAGAGGCCGACCCTGAGATCTCTTACCCATCTGTAATTCACCAAAAAAGATATCCTTTGGTATTCTACCATCATCCATCCTCCTAAGATGTCCTATCCATCTAAGTCTACGAAGACTGAGCATGGAATAAACTGTCACACAACCTGATCTTTCCAATACTTCAGTATTTGTGATTTTGTCTTGCCACTTAATACCAAGAATTCTTCGCAGACACCGCATATGAAAGCTGTTTAAGTTGTTCTCTTGGTGTGAGTAAGTTGTCCAGGTTTCACTGCCATAGAGAAGAGTACTAAGGACACAGGCTTGATAGACAAGGACTTTTGTTTTGGCAGTAAGCTTCCTGTTCTCCCAGACTCTTTTTCTTAACCTGTTCATTGTTGTTGCTGCCTTACCAATCCGGATGTTGATTTCCTGATCTAGGGATAATTTGCTATTTACCACTGATCCTAGATATGTAAAATGGTCTACTATCTCTAGTTCAGCGTCGTCAATAAAGATTGATGGTACCCCATGTGCACCTTGTGACATAATCTGTGTCTTCTTTTTGCTAATTGTTAAACCAAATTCAGAACAAGCATTGGAGAATGCAGATAGTAGACATTGCAATTCTTCCTCAGAGTGGGTCGTAACTGCAGCATCATCTGCAAAAAGCAACTCTCTGATCAGTACCCTCCTAATTTTGGTCTTAGCCTTCAATCTCTGAGCATTGTAGAGGCCGCCATCTGAGCGTGAGTGAATGTATATACCACCATCCTGATCATGAAATGCATATTTCAGTAGAAGTGAAAAGTATATTCCAAAGAGGGTGGGAGCTAGTACACAACCTTGCTTAACTCCACTCTTGATTTCAAATTCTTCAGAAGTTGCACCATCAAACTTGATTATACCCTTCATGCCTGTGTGGAACGATTCCACAATGGACAGAAGAGTTGGTGGGCAGCCAATCTTCTTTAGTGCCTTGAACAGACCCTCACGACTGACCAAATCAAATGCCTTTGTGAGGTCGATGAAGGCAATAAACAGTGGTTGATTCTGTTCACGGCATTTTTCTTGCATTTGTCGCAATGAGAATATCATATCAGTGGTAGACCGGTTCTGTCGAAAGCCACACTGTGATTCGGGGTAGACTTGATCTCCTAGGACTTGAAGTCTGCACAGAACAATTCTGGCAAATACTTTTCCAACAATACACAGAAGTGAGATACCCCTATAGTTGTTGCAGTCGCTCCGATCGCCCTTGTTCTTGTACAGTGTTATGATGCTTGAATCTTTGAAATCCTGTGGGACTTGTCCTTCACGCCAGCATAGCTCTATTAGCTGGTGGATCTGTAGAGTGAGTGTGTCTTGCCCACTCCTGATAACCTCTATTGGAATCCCATCCTTACCTGGAGCCTTGCCAGATGCAAGTTCATTTATAGCACACTTAACTTCTGTTATGGTGGGAAGTGTGTCCAGGTGGTCAAGAGTTGGTAGAGCCTCTATGGCGTTGAGGGCATCATCCGCTAGTTTGGTCTCACTTGAGTAAAGCTCCAAATAGTGCTCTACCCATCTGTCCATCTGCTGTTTCTTATCAGTGATGATTTCTCCAGTCAAGGTTTTCAGTGGTGCACTTCTTTTGATCACTGGACCGCAGGCTTTCTTTATTCCTTCATACATGCTTCTTATGTCTCCCTTATCACTTGCGATTTGAATGGACTCACATAACTTGATCCAATAATCATTTGCACACTGCCTGGCAGCCTTTTGCACATCCTTCCTAGCTTGCCTAAGCTCACTCAGAGTGTTACGCGTTGGTCTTTCCTTGTTTCTTAAGAGAGCTTTCTTCTTCTTATCAATCAAGGGCTGCAGAGTCTCGCTGTTGGCCGCAAACCAGTCCTGCCTCTTATGATCCACAGTGCCGTAAAACCCCTACGGCAGTTTTATAAAGAGTTTCCTTAATTTGACCCCACTTTTCATTTACTGTACAATTTTCTGGTGTATCAGTGAAAGCGTCTTCAAGTTGCTGTTGAAACTGAAAGCACTTTTCAGGATCATGAGTGTTAATAATATTAATCCTGAGGCTAGGTTTGTGTTTAGCTGTGTAGATTCTCTTTGGTCTCAGTCTAACCCTTGCAACAACCAAAGAATGATCCGTATCACAGTCAGCACTGTGGTAACTACGAGTCAATGATATATGGTTCAGATGTTGTCTCCGTGTGATGATGAAGTCCAGCTGGTGCCAATGGCCGGATCTTGGATGTTTCCATGTGACCTTATGCATCTCTTTTGTTTTAAAAAAGGAGTTTGTAATACATAGGTCATTACTGGTGCAATGCTCCAGCAGCCTTTGCCCATTTTCATTCATGCGACCGATGTTGTATTTTCCAAGGCACACTGGCCATGAACTCGAGTCCTTGCCCACACGAGCATTGAAATCACCGAGCATATAAATGTAGTCAGATTTTGGAACTGCCTTGATCACGGAGTCTAACTCCTCATAGAACGAATCCTTCACATCATCAGAGGAATCGAGTGTCGGTGCATATGCAGTAATAATGGTGGCAAACCCACAAGAGGTTGCCAAGCGCAGGGATAATAGTCTTTCATTTCCTCCTGCTGGAATTTCAATCATTCCCAGTAGCGAATTCTTCACTGCAAAGCCCACACCGTGTTGCCTTTTTTCTGCCTGCCCTCTACCCTTCCAGAAAAAGGTGTAGTTGTTTTCCCTGAGTGACCCTTCCTCAGCGAGGCGAGTCTCCTGCAGGCCAGCAATATCAATGTTTAGACGATTGAGTTCGGCATCAATCACAGCCGTTTTTCTCACATCGTCAATATTGGTCAAGTCAGTGGAAAATCCTGGACACATGGTTCTCACGTTCCAGGTTGCAAGCCGTAGCTTGAGGTTTCTATATTTATATTTGTTTGTACCTGGTGCATTGGTTTTACAGCCTGCGATTCAGATTTTGTCCTAGCCCCAAGCACCCATTGAAGCAGGCAGGCTGTGGCGGATCAGCACCCAATTGGCTGGGGGCTGCCCAGCTTGAGGCGGGCGGTAGCTGATCAGTGACACCTATAGGTATAAATACGATATATATATGGCGTGATTGACCTTTGACCCATAACCTACGCTTCCCTGTCAAATTATTGTTTTATGGGGTAGCCTCATTTTGACATACACACACGCGGCATTGAACAACAAACGCACTTGTCCAGTCCACACCTAGGAAAGAAATGGGTACATGTTATATGTATGTTCATGTCATTGTATGAGTGTATATTTGTCCACACCAAGGAAAGAAATGGGTACATGTTATATGTATGTTCATGTCATTGTATGAGTGTATATTTGTCCACACCAAGGAAAGAAATGGGTACATGTTATATGTATGTTCATGTCATTGTATGAGTGTATATTTGTCCACACCAAGGAAAGAATGGGTACATGTTATATGTATGTTCATGTCATTGTATGAGTGTATATTTGTCCACACCAAGGAAAGAAATGGGTACATGTTATATGTATGTTCATGTCATTGTATGAGTGTATATTTGTCCACACCAAGGAAAGAAATGAGTACATGTTATATGTATGTTCATGTCATTGTATGAGTGTATATTTGTCCACACCAAGGAAAGAAATGAGTACATGTTATATGTATGTTCATGTCGTTGTATGAGTGTATATTTGTCCACACCAAGGAAAGAAATGAGTACATGTTATATGTATGTTCATGTCATTGTATGAGTGTATATTTGTCCACACCAAGGAAAGAAATGGGTACATGTTATATGTATGTTCATGTCGTTGTATGAGTGTATATTTGTCCACACCAAGGAAAGAAATGGGTACATGTTATATGTATGTTCATGTCATTGTATGAGTGTATATTTGTCCACACCAAGGAAAGAAATGGGTACATGTTATATGTATGTTCATGTCATTGTATGAGTGTATATTTGTCCACACCAAGGAAAGAAATGGGTACATGTTATATATATGTTCATGTCATTGTATGAGTGTATATTTGTCCACACCAAGGAAAGAAATGGGTACATGTTATATGTATGTTCATGTCATTGTATGAGTGTATATTTGTCGTTTGTATACCGACGAAGGCTGTAACCATTCTGTCACTTGTGATCTGTTCTAGCAAAGCTTAACGATTCTTCTTCTCATTTCTCATAATTTATTTATTTGGTTGAGACTGTGAAGTCCTTAATTGAGACTCAGTTTTATTGCCGTCCTTAATTGAGACTAAGTTTTATTGCAGTCCTTAACTGAGACTTAGTTTTATTGCAGTCTTTAATAATTGAGATTTAGCTTTATTGCAGTCTTTAATTGAGACTTAGTTTTATTGCAGTATTTAATTGAGACTTAGTTTTATTGCAGTCTTTAATTGAGACTTAGTTTTATTGCAGTCTTTAATTGAGACTTAGTTTTATTGCCTTACTTAATTGAGACTTAGTTTTATTGCCTTACTTAATTGAGACTTAGTTTTATTGCAGTCTTTAATTGAGACTTAGTTTTATTGCCTTACTTAATTGAGACTTAGTTTTATTGCCGTCCTTAATTGAGACTTAGTTTTATTGCAGTCTTTAATTGAGACTTAGTGTTATTGCAGTCTTTAATTGTGACTTAGTTTTATTGCCTTACTTAATTGAGACTTAGTTTTATTGCAGTCTTTAATAATTAAGATTTAGGTTTATTGCAGTCTTTAATTGAGACTTAGTTATATTGCAGTCTTTAATAATTAAGATTTAGGTTTATTGCAGTCTTTAATTGAGACTTAGTTATATTGCAGTCTTTAATAATTAAGATTTAGGTTTATTGCAGTCTTTAATTGAGACTTAGTTTTATTGCAGTCTTTAATAATTAAGATTTAGGTTTATTGCAGTCTTTAATTGAGACTTAGTTTTATTGCAGTCTTTAATAGTTAAGATTTAGGTTTATTGCAGTCTTTAATTGAGACTTAGTTTTATTGCAGTCTTTAATAGTTAAGATTTAGGTTTATTGCAGTCTTTAATTGAGACTTAGTTTTATTGCAGTCTTTAATAATTAAGATATAGGTTTATTGCAGTCTTTAATTGAGACTTAGTTTTATTGCAGTCTTTAATAATTAAGATTTAGGTTTATTGCAGTCTTTAATTGAGACTTAGTTTTATTGCAGTCTTTAATAACTAAGATTTAGGTTTATTGCAGTCTTTAATTGAGACTTAGTTATATTGCAGTCTTTAATAATTAAGATTTAGGTTTATTGCAGTCTTTAATTGAGACTAAGTTATATTGCAGTCTTTAATAATTAAGATTTAGGTTTATTGCAGTCTTTAATTGAGACTTAGTTATATTGCAGTCTTTAGTAATTAAGATTTAGGTTTATTGCAGTCTTTAATTGAGACTTAGTTTTATTGCAGTCTTTAATAATTAAGATTTAGGTTTATTGCAGTCTTTAATTGAGACTTAGTTTTATTGCCGTCCTTAATTGAGACTTAGTTTTATTGCAGTCTTTAATAATTAAGATTTAGGTTTATTGCAGTCTTTAATTGAGACTTAGTTTTATTGCAGTCTTTAATAATTAAGATTTAGGTTTATTGCAGTCTTTAATTGAGACTTAGTTTTATTGCAGTCTTTAATAATTAAGATTTAGGTTTATTGCAGTCTTTAATTGAGACTTAGTTATATTGCAGTCTTTAATAATTAAGATTTAGGTTTATTGTAGTCTTTAATTGAGACTTAGTTATATTGCAGTCTTTAATAATTAAGATTTAGGTTTATTGCAGTCTTTAATTGAGACTTAGTTTTATTGCCGTCCTTAATTGAGACTTAGTTTTATTGCAGTCTTTAATAATTAAGATTTAGGTTTATTGCAGTCTTTAATTGAGACTTAGTTATATTGCAGTCTTTAATAATTAAGATTTAGGTTTATTGCAGTCTTTAATTGAGACTTAGTTTTACTGCAGTCTTTAATAATTAAGATTTAGGTTTATTGCAGTCTTTAATTGAGACTTAGTTATATTGCAGTCTTTAATAATTAAGATTTAGGTGTATTGCAGTCTTTAATTGAGACTTAGTTTTATTGCAGTCTTTAATAATTAAGATTTAGGTTTATTGCAGTCTTTAATTGAGACTTAGTTATATTGCAGTCTTTAATAATTAAGATTTAGGTGTATTGCAGTCTTTAATTGAGACTTAGTTTTATTGCAGTCTTTAATAATTAAGATTTAGGTTTATTGCAGTCTTTAATTGAGACTTAGTTATATTGCAGTCTTTAATATTTAAGATTTAGGTTTATTGCAGCCTTTAATTGAGACTTAGTTATATTGCAGTCTTTAATAATTAAGATTTAGGTTTATTGCAGTCTTTAATTGAGACTTAGTTTTATTGCAGTCCTTAGTTGAGTCACTGCCCAGAAGGAAAGCAATGGCAAACTACCTTCTGCAAAACTTGTCAAGAAACCATAACAACCATGAACGAAAAAATAATAAGAAAGACAGCTGGTGGCGAGACCCCCAGGCCAGGCAGATCAGATACCACTGGGGAAGAGTGTGACATGGGGGCCAGTATTAGTAATCGTGATAACGGAGTTAATCCCGACTGTGTTACCAAAGAATTCCCTGTTTCAGACTAAGAAACTGATTGAGAATAGGAACGTGGAATGTGAGAAGTCTGTATGAGGGGAAGCTTAAAGTAGTATTGATGAGATTGAGAGGTTAAATATTAAAATTTTAGGAATTAGTGAACATCGCTGGAGAGGCAAGGGACATTTTACAAATGAAAATGGAAGTCTTTTCATATATTCTGGTAGAGGCGTCGGAGGCCAGAGCAGAGTGGCATTTTGTTTAGATAAAACAACTGCGAAAGCTTTCATAGGATATATATATGTAACCGTATAGTATGCCTGGAGAACATAGGAACGTGATCCCTGGGTATTTCGCTGCCGTGAATATCTTTAATAGTAGGCCAGCTCTCGTTCTTCGCTCTGTTAGCCATTTTTTTTTCTTGTTTAACAAATGTTCAATGAAGAATCAATGTTTTTTAATTCTAAGAAATTTAACACTCACGCCAATTGTAGTACCCTTCTGGAAACGTCCTTTATTTTTAATTCAACTTCTTAGGGAGTTTGCAAAGGAACACTGGTACATTCCAGTTATACAAAAATCAGTCAGCCGGCTTTTTCAGAATTCTTATAAAAAAGAGGCATGTTGGTTGGTTATTCATACAAAACAAGGGAGGAATTTACTAACATTGCACTTTTGTTTTATCAAAAACCTGCAAACCTATTTAACTGGTGATGGTTACTGTCTTTTATCCTACCCAAGCTTTCCAGATGAAACCAACGTTGGCTCTAAACTATTCTAAGAAAATATGCGTGCTGCCTCGTCCCTTGGCTAAAGCGAACTGAGTTGTCAATGTTTTTGTTGCCACACTGACTTAGTCAATGTTTTTGCTGCCACACTGACGTATTTCTGCCACGCAGACGTTGTGCGTCTTCGTGCAGTGCTTCCTTGGCTTTCTCCACCGAATAGAAAAAAACCAAAGACATGCATGGCGCCACATCCCCACTTCTCTCTATCCGACCTCCCATTATTTCCTTTATAACAGTGCTCTGTTATATATAATCCAGTTTTAGTGTGTGTTTTTTTTTGTGTTGCCTCAATATAAAATTCAATATCTCAGTAACCAAGTGAGGGAAAATGATGAGATTTAGCATATAACCTTATCATTATGTCCACCCAACAAAAAAATTTTTGTTCTGGAGATTGTACAGCAGATTTCAATGTTTGTTTATATGCGGTATATAATTTATGGCTCCCGCATTCATGCCATCATTTGAAGAGTATTACAGCTTCAGCAAGACACACCCCCGCTCTTTTCGAAATTGTCTAGCGGGTTTCTTTTTGGCACAAACAGCGCGAAGTTAAATGGGTTTGTTCAGAAGTGTCTCAAATGGGGGTTCTTTCATGAAATGTGATTATATAAATTAACTCGCTGACTCGGCCTGGCTTCGCCCAGCTCCTGGCGGGGATCTATCTATCTATCTATCTATCTATTTATCTATCTATCTATCTATCTATCTATCTATCTATCTATCTATCTATCTATCTATCTATCTATCTATCTATCTATCTATCTATCTATCTATCTATCTATCTATCTATCTATCTATCTATCTATCTATCTATCTATCTATCTATCTGTCTGTCTGTCTGTCTGTCTGTCTGTCTGTCTGTCTCTCTGTCTGTCTGTCTGTCTGTCTGTCTGTCCGCCCGCCCGCCCGCCCGCCCGCCTATCTATCTATCTATCTATCTATCTATCTATCTATCTATCTATCTATCTATCTATCTATCAATCTATCTATCTATCTATCTATCTATCTATCTATCTATCTATCTATCTATCTATCTATCTATCTATCTATCTATCTGCCGGCCGGCCGGCCGACCGACCGACCCACCGACCGACCCACCGACCAACCCACCGACCGACCGACCCAGCCAGCCAGCCAGCCAGCCACCCACCTACCTTTCTGCCTACCTACCTACATACCTACATACCTACCTACCTACCTACCTACCTGTCTGTCTGTCTGTCTGTCTGTTTGTCCGCGCTATTAAATATTGATAAAAGTTACTGGAAAAAATGTGAGGACAATGTGTTGAAAGAGGAAGAGGACTATTGGAGAAAGGATGGATTGAATTTTATGCAACCGAGAGCAATCATCAACCTACTGGAATCGTCCGACACAGATTAAGGTCTGAGCAGATCGCAGACCTTAATCTACGTACACACTGACTGGGATATTTTGCTCCAACTATTCAGATGAATTGCAGACCCTAAACATTACAGCATCAGCATCAGCTGAATAAACAAAAAGGAAATGAAAAATAAGGTAAGAAATATATTCCTTCTACTTTCCTGTTTATTTACACATTATTTACCCCGTGCCTCTTTAAATTCTCTGTCTTTACTAATATTACACATTGCACCCCTCTCGGGATTCTCCGTGGTGAAGTGGTCAAGCCGTCTGACTCGGACTCCGAAGGTTGTATGTTCGATTCCGGGCCGCGTCATTCATTTCACGAGTACATTTTTTCGGAGACTCCTGAGGGTCGTCGCTGTAGCTACGGAGTTCGTGCTTTGTGAGACGCTTTCCGCGCTGCGGAAAGAAACTGAGCCATATGGGAAAAAACCCGGTGCAATGCAGCCGACCCTGTCGATTTTAAGCTAGTTCTTTCATTGCACCCACTCCCATACGAATCCGGATACGCCTTTGTGTGTCATCTGAATTGGCAGGTCTCCCATTACTGTAAACATAACTTCGTTAGCGAGAAATCACTAGTTGTTCAGCAAAACATCAAAGGAATGTTGCCGCTTTCGATGATTTAAGTTGTTTTGGACCTATCAAAGACATATTCCTTGGGTGGGGGTAAATATAAGACGGCTGGAAAAATTTCATAACGATGCAACAGACAGTTTTCAAAATAATTGATCGTGAATGAAGGTATTGAAATCGGAACATACTATAGTGATAGAATCCTCACTATCAGATGTAAAGGCCGTCCAAGAAACACAACTCTCATACAGATGTATGCACCTACTTCAACAGCAGAGGAGGACGAAATTGAAGATTTTTACAGCACACTGCAAGACACATTAAATAAGATTGGTCATAATGATATAATAATAATAATGGGAGATTTTAATGCTAAAGTAGGTACAGGAAGAGCTGAACATAAGAGATACGTTATAGGAAAATTTGGATTGGGAAATAGAAATGATGCAGGAGACAAATTAATTGAATTTTGCACTGAAAATGAGTTAACGATAGCCAACACACTTTTTAAACAACACCCAAGAAGACTCTTCACATGGAAGTCCCCGGACAGTATTACCCAAAAAAAAAAAAAAAAACAGATAGATTATATTTTAATACAAAGAAGACGGAGATCTAGCATAACATCTGCAAAGTTGAGTTGAGTTGAGTTGAGTTAAGAACCGACATCACTGCACTCAGGACATTCCCATACGTGCTCCGCCCCCTCGTTTAACAGCCAGTGAAGAGTCATACTACTAATCGTTCCCACCGCTGTCTGCAAAAACCCTACGAAGTGCAGACTGTGATACAGATCATCATTTATTAGAAGCAGATCTGAAATTAAAACTCAACAAGTTTCCCCGAGGACCAAGGCCACTTCGTTTTGATCTCACAAAACCACCAGATGCATACAACGTAGAAATTAGGAATCGTTCTGGGGTCTTGATGTCTATACAAGAGGAAATGACACCTGATGAACTAGCAGTGCAAGCTAGAGATATCTTGATAACAACAGTAAAAGATTTAATTCCGACCAGGACTAAACAACATAAGCCATGGATTACACCATGCACGTTAGAATTAATAAAACAACGAAGGGAACTGAAAAAGAAAGGAGAAACCGATAACAGTAGGATGAAGTATAAATCTTTAACACGAGAAATAAGAAAGAACACAAGAAAGGACAAAAACCAATATATACAAGATTGTTGTATTAAAATAGAGCAATATCATAAGAATGGAAGAGATTACGAAATGTTCAAAGAAATGAAGTTATTGACAAGAAATGTTCAACCTCAATTAAATGTTATCTGTGACAAGTTGGGAAATACCTTAACAGAATCTAGACAAATTCTAGAAAGATGGCAGGAATACTGCAGTGGAATGTATGATATGAATGACTGTGAGGATATGAATGATATACATGAACCAATGACAGCAGAGACAGAACCTGAACCCTCATTAGATGAAATTGCATGGGCAATAAAGAACCTGAAGAATGGTAAATCACCAGGATGTGATGAGATACCAGCTGAACTAATTAAAGCGGGAGGAGAAGAAAGCATACAAATCTATCACGCATTATGTAAAAAGATATGGAAATATGGTATATGGCCAAAAGATTGGAAGAGAACTATCTTCATTCCAATACCAAAAAAGGGCAACCTGAAATTATGCACCAACTATAGAACTGTTGCCCTGATCAGTCATGCAAGTAAAATTCTACTAAAAATCATAATGGGAAGACTTCGTAAGAAAATGGAAGAAGAGATTAACGTGGTTCAAGCTGGATTTAGACAAGGAAGAGGAACAAGAGATCACATACTCAACATGCGTTTAATAATAGAGAAGTGCAGAGAATTTAATGTAAACCTATTCTCATGTTTTGTGGATTATTCAAAGGCATTTGACTGTGTACAACATCAGAAACTTTGGGAAATCATGAGGAATATGGGCTTTCCATCACATGTAGTACAACTCATAAAAATGCTCTATCTAGACCAACAAGCAGCGGTTAGAATAGATGGCGAGACATCAGATTGGTTTGACATCAAGCAAGGAGTCCGTCAGGGCTGTGTGCTGTCACCCTATTTGTTTAACCTGTACGCCGAAAATATAATGAGAAATGTCAGAGATGATATAACCAGGGAGCAATATGATGCCCTAAATATCGGTGGTCATGAAATACCAGAGATTCGATATGCTGATGATACAGTATTACTATCCACATCACAGAATGGTATAGAAAACTTAATAACCTCAACCCAAAGAAATAGTGAAAATCACAACTTATATCTTAACATAGCAAAAACAAAGATAATGCATACAGATAAAACTACTATGGAGAAAGAAATATATGTTAATGAGGAAAGATTGGAGGTGGTGGAAAATTTTGAATATCTTGGGTCAATGATTACCTAAATTGGTGACACAATGAAAACAATTAAACGCTGACTGTCAATTGCTCTTCAAAAACTAAAACAACTGAATAAATTATGGAGTGGGACAGACAGAACTACAACAATTAGATTTTAAGAGCATGCATCTTTCCCATTGCAACATACGCCTGTGAGACCTGGACACTTACTAAACAAGCTGAACAGCGCATAAATGCCTTTGAATATAAATGTTATAGACGGGTTCTAAGAATATCTTGGGTAAAGAAAAGAACAAATGCATCCATACTTCAAGAGCTGAATATTGAAGAAGGTTGGCTATTAAAGACGATAAAACAAAGAAAATTGAAATATTTTGGTCACTTGAAACGTCATGAAAGTTTGGAGAGAACAATAATGGAAGGGGTATATGCCTGGGAAGAGAGGAAGAGGAAGGCCAAAGAGAAGATGGGTGCAGGATGTGGCGGATGATCTCCAGATGGGTGTATCGGACGCGGGACATCTTGCTTGTGATCGAGAACTTTTCCGGAAAGTTGTTACTGGGGGCGAGGTTCTGCAAAGGACATGCTACTGAATGAATGAGTTTTTGTGTGTGTGTGTGTTGCATATCCCTTACAGGACGTTGCAGTAAACACCAGCATTTTTCAGCTGCTGTATATGTATTAGGCAAGATGACTCTCAGTTGTTTGCCATTGCTTTCTGAGAGACCGGCTCACATACCACGTAAGTTACCGACGCGGTGAGAACCGCTACCAATTCTCGCACACATCACGTCACTCACGAGAGTATACGGGATTACGGAGAAAAACGCTAGCGTTTTTATTCATCATTTTATTCATCATTTTATTAATGAGATGAATAAAAACGTTAGCGTCTTTCTCTCAGATCTCTTTATGTTCCTCTTGTACCTTGCGGTGTCGAGGTGAAGTATAAACAGCGGGAGAGTGCCCGCTTATGGGCTTCATGTATCGATATTCCCATGGACTCTGTTATTCCCTGCGTCCATCGTTTACGTGGTCGGCCTCTTCCTCTGCTTCCCTCTGGTCTGTACATCATTGCTTGCTGTGGTATACTGTTAGTTGGTAACCTACTTGCATGGCCAAACCATTTGACTTGCTGCCTTCTAATAAAATCTAGTGCAACTATAACCCCCACCTTAGTTCTGATTTCTTCATTTCTGATCTTATCTCTTCTTGATACATTGAGTATTCTTCTCAGGAATCTCATTTCTGTTATTGTGATTTTTCTTTTCTCTTTTTCTGTCATTGTCCAGGTTTGGCATTGCTAACATAGAGTTGGTAGGAAGATTGTGCTGTAAAGTGCTTTCTTTGTAGTTATTGATACATGTTTGTTCTTTAGTATTGGTGCCACAGCCAAAGACACTCATTTCTTTGTTATTTAGTATTGGTGCCATTTGTCCAGTGAGTTGATTTGCCTTATTGCATCTATTTTAGATCTCATCTTCTGATTTGCCATTTGACGATATTATACTTCCTAGGTACTTGAAACTCTTTACTTGTTTCAAGGGATGTTTGTTTAGGTGAATCGTTTTTGCTTTTTATTCTTTAGTTATAGTCAATACCTCTGTTTTACTTGTGCTAATTTTCATGTTATGTTCCCTACACATTTCGTTTAATCTATTCGTGTGGTCTTGTAATTCAGCTTCTGTTTTTGCTATTAGTGCTTGGTCGTCCGCAAACAGGAGTTCTCTAATGGTTAGATTTGCTGATGGTTCTTCTTCTGTGTTCTCGTCATGCGGTGTTCTTGCGGTCTCTGTTTGGCTGGTTTCTTTACATAGGTTGTCTATATATATTATAAACAAGAGAGGGGACAGGACACAACCTTGTCGTACTCCGGATCTTATGGTGAAGGGTTCTGAGTGTCCTCCAGTTGCTCTCACTATGCATTCACTGTTGTTGTATAAGCTTGCAGGGGGGTACGGGGTGTCAGGCATTGGTAGCACCTTTGGTAAGGATGGCTCTCATGTCCTTTCAGGACCCATCCCCCACTGGTCCAAGTCTGACACCCAGCTCGTGCCTGTGGCTCCTAGTAGCTGTCAGCATGCAACAGCGGCCACCCCCCGGGCAACAGCTGTGAGAGGCTGGCTAAACCAGGCATGGGTATCCGATTTGGTGTCAAACCAAGAGTTAAACTAGGGTATGCCTACCCAGCATGTGAAGACAGGATTCGGCAGACTGCGCGGAAGAAATCATTCCTGATTCAACGGGCAAGACGGCGTTTACCTGCAAAGCGTTGTGGAACGTAATGAGCACGGCAAGGCACGTAGAGCGCCCTGGTCATCCACTGCACCTGTATTCGTCTCCAATCGTCTCGACTTGTCTTGCCACTGGACTCAGATGGACTCAGGCGAGAGAGTGAGGTCGACGAATTGCGCAACTCTTCCTCACTTTAATCCAAGTCATCGCGCAAGTCATTCTTCATCCAACGTCACATATCACCTTCAAGCCCTGTGGCGATGGGCGAGCGGCAAAGCGGCAGGCGTGGGTACGCTGGCAGCCGTAGTCGCAGACCTGCACACAGGCGGCTCAGGCCATATGGTCGTCTTCTACTGACCGGAGCAGCAGTGGGATTCGGCAGCCCCCTGAGCGACTGAGCAGCCCTTTATAGGAACACACTGCTCACCTCCATAGCATGAGGAAGGGGCTAGAAAAGGTGCCCTAAACATTGTCTGCTTCATCACTACCTAACCAGCTAGCCGCGGTTGGTGGGTACCCTAAACTGCGGTCGACATACAAAGAAAGATAAAACAAGCAAAGCTAAAAGAGTAAACCATATTCCCTTAACAATTGGAACTTGGAATGTACGCACCCTACTTGACAGAGACGGCGCGTCAGGTCCAGAGAGACGAACAGCACTGATTGGGAGAGAGCTGGGCAGGTACAACATCGACATTGCAGCCTTGAGCGAGACACGACTTGCAGAAGAAGGCCAAATCTGTGAAATTGGTGCCGGCTACACATTTTTCTGGAGTGGAAGGAAAAGCGAGGAAAGACGCCAATCCGGTGTGGGATTTGCCATTAAGTCGGCCCTGGTCGGCAAATTAGCTGGATTTCCAAAGGCTGTAAATGACAGGCTCATGACCATGAAGTTGCCTCTGCTGAATGGAAGGAAGCACGCAACCATTGTGAGTGTCTACGCACCAACTATGGCCAACGAAGATGATGTCAAGAATAAGTTCTATGAGGACCTGCACAATGTATTAACATCTGTTCCCAAAGGAGACAAACTTATACTCCTTGGGGATTTCAATGCCAGAGTAGGCACGGACACCACCTCTTGGAGTGGCATTATTGGAAAGCATGGAGTCGGAAATTGTAACACCAATGGACTCCGCCTCCTTCAGACATGTGCCGAACATGATCTCCTGATTACGAACACAATTTTCCGTCTCCCCATGAGAAATAGGACATCGTGGATGCACCCTCGCTCGAAACACTGGCACCTCATTGACTATGTAATCGTCAGGAGGAGTGACAGACAAGACGTTCGAGTGACAAAATCCATGTGTGGTGCCGAATGTTGGACAGACCATCGTCTCATTGTCTCGAAAATGAACATCCACATCAGGCCACCACGGCGTCCTCAAGGGGCAAAAATGCAAACAAAGCTAAATGTCACCCGCCTAAACAGCAAGAAAATGCAGCAGTCGTTTGAAAATATGCTGGAAGACCGCCTCAAGCCCAATGCTGAAGCAAAACAGGATACAGAAACAGAATGGAGAGCCCTAAAGGACACGATTTACAACACTGCTATGGAAATCCTGGGTCCAGCCCCCCGAAAGCATAAAGACTGGTTTGATGAAAATTCCGAAGACATCAACCAATTGCTGGCCGAGAAACATCTTCTCCTCAAGGCACATTTGAATGACCCAAAGTCAACATCAAAAAAAGATGCTTTCAAGAACATTCAGAGAGTAGTGCAGCAGAAACTTCGGCACATGCGGGACTCCTGGCTGAGCAGCAAAGCTGATGAAATTCAGGGCTTTGCTGACAGACACGATATGAAAAACTTCTACGACTCACTGAAAGCGGTCTATGGTCCTTCATCACCAGGCATAGTTCCCCTCCTCAGTGCAGATGGGGGAACATTGGTCACCGATAAGAAAGAAATCCTCCAACGCTGGGCAGAGCATTTCAGCAAAATCTTAAATGCAACTTCCTTCTTCGATGATGAAACCATCAATTGCCTTCCTCAAGTTCCCACCAATGAGACTCTTGATGACCTGCCAACCATAGTGGAAATAAACAAAGCCATCCAGCAACTCTCCAGCGGCAAGGCACCTGGTCCTGACTCCATCCCAGCAGAGATATACAAGGCAGGTGGGCCGGTCCTAACAGAGCAGCTTCACCGAGTCTTCACAAACATATGGATGAACGAGACCATGCCACAAGATTTTAAGGACGCGTCAATAGTCCACCTTTACAAACGTAAAGGAAACCGCCAATCCTGTGACAACCACCGAGGCATCTCCTTGCTTTCAATTGCAGGGAAGATACTCGCCAGAATTCTTCTCAATCGCCTCACAGCCCATCTCGATCAAGGTCTTCTTCCTGAGAGTCAATGTGGCTTCAGAAAAGAACGTGGAACTGTTGACATGATTTTCGCTGCGAGGCAGCTGCAAGAGAAATGTCAGGAACAGAACTGTGAAATGTTCTCCACTTTCATTGACCTTACCAAGGCTTTTGATACAGTCAGCAGAGAAGGACTGTGGAAGATTATGGCAAAATATGGCTGTCCACGAAAGTTTGTCCAAATAGTGCGGCTATTTCATGACGGCATGCAGGCAAGAGTACAGGAAAATGGTGAGCTGTCTGAACCCTTTCCTGTCACCAATGGAGTGAAGCAAGGATGTGTCCTGGCACCAACACTGTTCAGCCTCATGTTTTCAGCCATGTTGATGAATGCCTTCGAGAACGACGACATTGGAATAGACATCAACTACCGTATGGATGGAAAGTTATTCAATCTCAGAAGGCTGAAAGCTAAAACCAAAATTAACAGTGGCACAGTCAGAGAGCTCCTGTTTGCTGATGATTGCGCTCTATACGCCAACTCAGAGGCGGACATGCAACATAACGTTTCAGCTTTCTCACATGCCTGTGCCAACTTTGGGCTCAATATCAACTTGGAGAAGACTGTAGTTATGTACCAGCCAGCTCCAGGGAATAATCACACTGTGCCGAATATCAAAGTGAATGATCATAGACTAAGTGTTGTGGACAAATTTACCTATCTTGGCAGCACCGTGTCACAAGCTGCCACAATCGATGACGAAGTGAATGCAAGAATCTCCAAGGCCAGTGCAGCCTTTGGCAGACTGTACAAGAATGTATGGGACAGAACTGGAATAAGCCTGCAAACAAAGCTAAAAGTCTACAAAGCAGTTGTATTATCCACACTGCTATATGCTTGTGAAACCTGGACTGTTTATCAGCGACACGCTAGGAAATTAAACCACTTCCACACAGTCTGCCTTAGGAAGCTACTGAAGATTAAATGGCAAGACAAGATTCCAGATACTGAAGTCCTAGAAAGAGCATCCATGCCCAGTATCCACACTCTACTGATGAAGAATCAGATTCGCTGGGCTGGTCACTTGACTCGCATGCCAGATCACAGGCTCCCTAAACGAATTTTTTACAGCGAACTGCGTTGTGGTAAACGCTCCCAAGGTGGCCAGAGGAAACGTTTTAAAGACACTCTGAAAATTTCACTGAATGCTTTTGGAATTCATCATGACACCTGGGAGGCTGCAGCCAGAGACCGAAATTCGTGGCGTGCATCATTGCGCAAAGGTGCAGTTATATGTGAGGCAACCAGGACTGCAAGAGCTGTGAAGAAAAGGCAGGACAGAAAAACCACTGCAGGAAATCCTCCTCCAGAGACGTCAAGCATTCTTTGTCCACATTGTCAAAGAACATTTCGAGCCAAAATAGGCCTTATCAGCCATCTTAGAACCCACGGCTCCACACCTTCAACCCCACTGGATGAAATGAATGGTCATCATCATTCTTGATGGACAAACAACAACACATAAGCTTCTACATCGGTTTGTTAGATGTGTACTCACTCCATATTGCTTAAGGATTTCCCACAGCTTGTTTCTAACTACTCTATCATTGCCTTTTCTTGGCCGACAAAGGTTAAGTAGAGTTTCATTGAATTCGATTGATTTTTCTATAAGTTATCTAAGAGCGAAAATGGCATCTGTGCATTATTTGTTTTTACTAAATTCAAATTATGTTTCGCTTAGCTGGGGTTCTATTGCAGTCCTTAACTGAAACTTAATTTTATTGCAGTCTTTAACTGAGACTTAGTTTTATTGCAGTCTTTAATTGAGATTTACTTTTATTTGCAGTCTTTATATGAGACTTAATTTAGTTTTATTGCAGTCTTTGATTGAGACTTAGTCTTACTGCAGTCTTTACTTGAGACTTAGCTCTATTGCAGTTCTTAATTGAGACTAGTATACGTGAAATCCTTAATTAAAACTTCTTTTATGTGATGTCCTTAACTGAAACGTAGTTTATGTGAAGTCCTTAATTGAGACTTAGTATATGTGAAGCGTAACATGATGACATGTTGTTGTACTTTACATGACGCACATTGTACACCATAAGTGACAACGCGTTCTGTACACCATAAGTGACGACGCGTTCTGTACACCATAAGTGACGTCGCGTTCTCATACAAGAGATCTCGCATGATGAGTGATGACGTGCCCATGTGCATTTTAGACGCTGAATGACAAGAGTTCCATGGTTCATGGTACAAGACTGAAGCTTGCTTACATCTGCACTAATGTCATTTAATAAAGCTGTACCCAACTTACATTAATGACACTTTTCAAATGTATCATTTCAGATCACGATAATTGCTGATCCCAGAGTCGACATCAGACATGGCTTCAGTTTGTCAAATTATAATATTGCTACGTTGCCTGTCAATGGCGGTGCCAACACCAATGAGCGGCATTGAACAAATGCAGGAGAGTGACAAAGGAAGCAAACATACTTCAGACCAGCTTCAGTTGCATCAAGGGCTAGAATTTCACATTCTGGATTTAACTAGTTTGGAGAGCACACCTGCCCTAGAGTACACTTCATGTTGTAATATTTCATCTGACCGAGCAGACTGCACAGGTTGCCATTTGGGGTTTGTACCAACTGATCTACCGAGAAATATCAGCCATCTGTTGCTCGCTGATAATGACATCGACAGCGAAGCCCTTTATGCCGGCGTGTTCGCAAACTATCCACAACTTGTGGCACTAGAGCTGGACTCAAACAACATCACATTTCTGCCTGACGCTGTGTTCGAAGGGCTAGAGAATTTAAAAGCATTAAGTTTGTATAATAATAGTATACATTTGAATTCGACATTCAATAATTCTACAGTGTTTTATCCGTTAAACAACACTTTGGAGACTCTCATTATGAACCGTAACACTAACGATACAAATGAGGAGATAGAAACAGAATATCCAGACCAAGCATTGTCTGTCTTGAAAAACTTGTCTCGTCTTCACATTGATGGCCTGAGAAACAAAACCTTTGGCGTTGGATTTCTGAACCTGACAAGATTAACTGTCTTGTCCATATCTGGCTACAGGGATGGATGTTGTAATATGACCTCTATCAGTAATAACACATTCAGTAATGTACCATACCTCACATTTTTAAACATTTCGGATTGCAATCTCGACGGTTCTCAAATTGATTTAGACGCATTTTCACCACTACTCGAGCTCCAGGTTTTAGACGTGTCCAACAATTTTAAATTGGGAATCCAAACTGTTGGTGACTTCATGTACGGCCTACGAAACAATGCAAATTTTACTCACCTGAAAATGCAGCGAATTGTCAATCGCTTCTCTCCATGCATAGTGGTATACAAACACACTCTCAGGTACTTCAACAACACAGGACTGCAGGTGATTGAAGCTATGGACAATGAAATCGAGATGATCGAACAGGGAGCATTAGATATGCTTCCATCAACGCTGAGAATTGCCAATTTGACGAATAATAGAATCATGTTTGGTGCATACTGGAAAGACATGATGTCCCTGCCAGGGCTGGAAAAACTACATCTGGATGGATATATGAATCCTGTTAAATTTCCGCTCTTTTTCCCCTCATCAAATTTCCATTGTCCATACTCAGAGAAAAATGAACCTGATTTAGACAGTCTCGTGTTTGATGGGGAATGTATTTGTGGGTCAGGTGAGTGTTCATTAGACGGGGACGACTTCATTCTACCCCTGCCACCAAACCTTCAAAATATGACCATGCACAGTAACTCTCTGGCATATAAGGTCAACAATATCAAGTTTTGCCCTAACAACAGTCTCAGCAGCGTGGACCTCAGTGGCAATATGTTCTCTCACATGGAAGGACCTATCACCGGACTCAACAACCTCAAATACTTAAACTTATCCAGCTGTTTTATACAAACAATAGAGGCACAATTTTTCGACTTCTTATACAGTCTGGAATATCTAAACATGTTTCAGAATTTGTTGGGGGATTGCGTGGACAAAGATGAGAACGGCACTATTTTTAACAACCTCACAAATTTGAAATACTTGAACTTATCATTTAACAATCTATACAGGCTTCACTGGTCTATTTTCCAAGACTTGGAACACTTAGAAACTCTTGATCTCTCAACAAACAGAATCAGTCATATCAACTTCAGAATGGGCCACATGAAAAATTTAACATTACTTGACCTTCACAAAAATGACATTGCGAGTTTGCCGAAAGACGTTCGAGAACTGGTAGACTCACTGTTAAATGCCAACAAGTCGGTGAAAATTGATATGAGCGACAATCCTATCTACTGTGACTGCTCTAATTTGGATTTCCTAGAGTGGGTTATCAGAACCAATATATTCGGGAATAACTATGAGCTGTACTACTGCAAGTACCCTATAGAAAACAAGACTGCCGAGCAGATGAAACATGGGTATGGAGAGGTGGTGGCCAAACTCAGAAAGCAGTGCTCCAACAACGTGGGCTTGTTTCTCGGAGTCATTGGAGGAACTCTGTTAGTAGTGGCCTCCATTATTGGACTGCTGCTCTACCGCTTCAGGTGAGTGTTGCCTCGGTCAGATTTGTTCAGATTCACTCAGCAAAATAACACAGCAGTGTTCAACACCGGACCACACACTGGCCGAGTCTCTAGCGCTAACAATACACCCTGGTGCCTGAAACAACTGCTATAGTTCATCACAACTGTAAGCTCAATGGCTGTCACAACCATCAATCTAATGTCTGATACGTTCAGTGTTTTGTTGTCATCTCTAAACCTGCAACACACTGTTTAATCACGCACTTGTCTTTCACCTTCCCCTATGTAAATATTCCTATTACATTTACTGTGTTTTACTTTCAAATTAATTTTCTTATATATGTTTGTTTTGTTCTTGACAAAGGTAGTGACCACCGAACAGTCAGACAGGTGTGTTGAGTTTTATTCTTACTTATGTTATTGACATTTGCTTGAGTTTTTATTACATATAGTATTATATTATGTTCACGTATTCCCCTCTAATTATTTTGTTCACGCGGATTGAGGTCATAGTCAGATATGTATATGTGTTTGATTTTGTTGTGTGTCATCAGGATACATGATTGTTTCAGCTTTAACTGCTTATTCTATCGTTGAGGGGGTTTATCTGGACAAGGATGTGAGCTGCCGTGTTTTTGACCACCTCATGATAGTGAAATACCGGAACACAACAATATATGCAGGGTTCACTGGCCAATGGTTTTCAATAAGAACGTAGTAAATGTTGTATTATCCATACATGCCATACGCTGTTGGAAGTAATGCTGTAATATCTAAACATGACATACAATGTTGGAAGTAATGCTGTAATATCTAAACATGACATACAATGTTGGAAGTAATGTTGTAATATCTAAACATGACAAACATTGTTGGAAGTAATGTTGTAATATCTAAACATGGTATATACTGTTGGAAGCAACGTTGTAATATCTAAACATGACATACACTGTTGGAAGCAATGTTGTAATATCTAAAAATGGCATATACTGTTGGAAGCAATGTTGTAATATCTAAACATGACATACATTGTTTGGAAGTAATGTTGTAATATCTAAATATGACATACATTGTTTGGAAGTAATGTTGTAATATCTAAACATGACATACAATTATGGAAGTAATGTTGTAATATCTAAACATGACATACAATTTTGGAAGTAATGTTGTAATATCTATACATGACATACAATTTTGGAAGTAATGTAATATCTAAACATGACATACAATTTTGGAAGTAATGTTGTAATATCTAATCATGACATACAATTTTGGAAGTAATGTTGTAATATCTTAACATGACATACACGGTCTAGCCCATGACAGCCTTCTCCAGCGATGCACTAGCAAAGTCAAGGACCATTGGACACGCATGGAAGGCATTAGCCATATGTTTCTAGACACATGACCTTGTATAGACCACTCGTCATGCAGGGTGTTATGTGGCCATATGTTGCTAGAACATGACATTGTATAGACCACTCGGCATGCAGGGTGTTATGTGGCCATATGTTGCTAGACACATGACCTTGTAAAGACCCCTCGGCATGCGAGGTGTTATGTGGCCATATGTTGCTAGACACATAACCTTGTATAGACCACTCGGCATGCAGGGTGTTATGTGGCCATATGTTGCTAGACACATAACCTTGTATAGACCACTCGGCATGCAGGGTGTTATGTGGCCATATGTTGCTAGACACATGACCTTGTAAAGACCCCTCGGCATGCGAGGTGTTATGTGGCCATATGTTGCTAGACACATAACCTTGTATAGACCACTCGGCATGCAGGGTGTTATGTGGCCATATGTTGCTAGACACATAACCTTGTATAG
The DNA here is from genome assembly GCA_014155875.1 of Cepaea nemoralis. Lineage (NCBI taxonomy): Eukaryota > Metazoa > Mollusca > Gastropoda > Stylommatophora > Helicidae > Cepaea > Cepaea nemoralis. The sequence continues at coordinate 229,364 of JACEFZ010009107.1, forward strand.
ACCACTCGACATGCGAGGTTTTATGTGGCCATATGCTGCTAGACACATGACCTTGTATTGACCCCTCAGCATGTGAGGTGTTATGTGGCCATATGTTGCTAGACACATGACCTTGTATAGACCACTCGGCATGCGAGGTGTAATGTGGCTATATGTTGCTAGACACATGACCTTGTAAAGACCACTCGGCATGCGGGGTGTTATGTGGCCATATGTTGCTAGACACATGACCTTGTCTAGCCCACTCGGAATGTGAGGTGTTATGTGGCCATATGTTGCTGACACATGACCTTGTCTAGCCCACTCGGAATGTGAGGTGTTATGTGGCCATATTTTGCTAGACACATGACCTTGTCTAGCCCACTCGGAATGTGAGGTGTTATGTGGCCATATGTTGCTAGACACATGACCTTGTCTAGCCCACTCGGCATGCGAGGTGTAATGTGGCCATATGTTGCTAGACACATGACCTTGTATAGACCCCTCGGTGTTATGTGGCCATATGTTGCTAGACACATGACCTTGTCTAGCCCACTCGGAATGTGAGGTTTTATGTGGCCATATGCTGCTAGACACATGACCTTGTATTGACCCCTCAGCATGTGAGGTGTTATGTGGCCATATGTTGCTAGACACATGACCTTGTAAAGACCACTCGGCATGCGGGGTGTTATGTGGCCATATGTTGCTAGACACATGACCTTGTCTAGCCCACTCGGAATGTGAGGTGTTATGTGGCCATATGTTGCTAGACACATGACCCTTGTCTAGCCCACTCGGAATGTGAGGTGTTATGTGGCCATATGTTGCTAGACACATGACCTTGTCTAGCCCACTCGGAATGTGAGGTGTTATGTGGCCATATGTTGCTAGACACATGACCTTGTCTAGCCCACTCGGCATGCGAGGTGTAATGTGGCCATATGTTGCTAGACACATGACCTTGTATAGACCCCTCGGTGTTATGTGGCCATATGTTGCTAGACACATGACCTTGTCTAGCCCACTCGGAATGTGAGGTGTTATGTGGCCATATGTTGCTAGACACATGACCTTGTCTAGCCCACTCGGAATGTGAGGTGTTATGTGGCCATATGTTGCTAGACACATGACCTTGTATAGCCCACTCGGAATGTGAGGTGTTATGTGGCCATATGTTGCTAGACACATGACCTTGTATAGACCACTCGGCATGCGAGGTGTTATGTGGCCATATGTTGCTAGACACATGACCTTGTATAGACCACTCGGAATGTGAGGTGTTATGTGGCCATATGTTGCTAGACACATGACCTTGTATTGACCCCTCAGCATGTGAGGTTTTATGTGGCCATATGCTGCTAGACACATGACCTTGTATTGACCCCTCAGCATGTGAGGTGTTATGTGGCCATATGTTGCTAGACACATGACCTTGTATAGACCACTCGGCATGCGAGGTGTAATGTGGCTATATGTTGCTAGACACATGACCTTGTAAAGACCACTCGGCATGCGGGGTGTTATGTGGCCATATGTTGCTAGACACATGACCTTGTCTAGCCCACTCGGAATGTGAGGTGTTATGTGGCCATATGTTGCTAGACACATGACCTTGTCTAGCCCACTCGGAATGTGAGGTGTTATGTGGCCATATGTTGCTAGACACATGACCTTGTCTAGCCCACTCGGAATGTGAGGTGTTATGTGGCCATATGTTGCTAGACACATGACCATTGTCTAGCCCACATCGGCATGCGAGGTGTAATGTGGCCATATGTTGCTAGACACATGACCTTGTATAGACCCCTCGGTGTTATGTGGCCATATGTTGCTAGACACATGACCTTGTCTAGCCCACTCGGAATGTGAGGTGTTATGTGGCCATATGTTGCTAGACACATGACCTTGTCTAGCCCACTCGGAATGTGAGGTGTTATGTGGCCATATGTTGCTAGACACATGACCTTGTATAGCCCACTCGGAATGTGAGGTGTTATGTGGCCATATGTTGCTAGACACATGACCTTGTATAGACCACTCGGCATGCGAGGTGTTATGTGGCCATATGTTGCTAGACACATGACCTTGTATAGACCACTCGGAATGTGAGGTGTTATGTGGCCATATGTTGCTAGACACATGACCTTGTATTGACCCCTCAGCATGTGAGGTGTTATGTGGCCATATGTTGCTAGACACATGACCTTGTATAGACCACTCGGCATGCGAGGTGTAATGTGGCTATATGTTGCTAGACACATGACCTTGTAAAGACCACTCGGCATGCGGGGTGTTATGTGGCCATATGTTGCTAGACACATGACCTTGTCTAGCCCACTCGGAATGTGAGGTGTTATGTGGCCATATGTTGCTAGACACATGACCTTGTCTAGCCCACTCGGAATGTGAGGTGTTATGTGGCCATATGTTGCTAGACACATGACCTTGTCTAGCCCACTCGGAATGTGAGGTGTTATGTGGCCATATGTTGCTAGACACATGACCTTGTCTAGCCCACTCGGCATGCGAGGTGTAATGTGGCCATATGTTGCTAGACACATGACCTTGTATAGACCCCTCGGTGTTATGTGGCCATATGTTGCTAGACACATGACCTTGTCTAGCCCACTCGGAATGTGAGGTGTTATGTGGCCATATGTTGCTAGACACATGACCTTGTCTAGCCCACTCGGAATGTGAGGTGGTATGTGGCCATATGTTGCTAGACACATGACCTTGTCTAGCCCACTCGGAATGTGAGGTGTTATGTGGCCATATGTTGCTAGACACATGACCTTGTATAGACCACTCGGCATGCGGGGTGTTATGTGGCCATATGTTGCTAGACACATGACCTTGTATAGCCCACTCGGAATGTGAGGTGTTATGTGGCCATATGTTGCTAGACACATGACCTTGTATAGACCACTCGGTGTTATGTGGCCATATGTTGCTAGACACATAACCTTGTATAGCCACTCGACATGCGAGGTGTTATGTGGCCATATGTTGCTAGACACATGACCTTGTATAGACCACTCGGAATGTGAGGTGTTATGTGGCCATATGTTGCTAGACACATGACCTTGTATAGCCCACTCGGCATGCGAGGTGTTATGTGGCCATATGTTGCTAGACACATGACCTTGTATAGCCCACTCGGCATGCGAGGTGTTATGTGGCCATATGTTGCTAGACACATGACCTTGTATAGACCACTCGGCATGCTGAGGTGTTATGTGGCCATATGTTGCTAGACACATGACCTTGTATAGCCCACTCGGAATGTGAGGTGTTATGTGGCCATATGTTGCTAGACACATGATCTTGTATAGACCACTCGGCATGCGAGGTGTTATGTGGCCATATGTTGCTAGACACATGACCTTGTCTAGCCCACTCGGAATGTGAGGTGTTATGTGGCCATATGTTGCTAGACACATGATCTTGTATAGACCACTCGGAATGTGAGGTGTTATGTGGCCATATGTTGCTAGACACATGACCTTGTATAGCCCACTCGGAATGTGAGGTGTTATGTGGCCATATGTTGCTAGACACATGATCTTGTATAGACCACTCGGAATGTGAGGTGTTATGTGGCCATATGTTGCTAGACACATGACCTTGTCTAGCCCACTCGGAATGTGAGGTGTTATGTGGCCATATGTTGCTAGAACATGACCTTGTATAGACCACTCGGAATGTGAGGTGTTATGTGGCCATATGTTGCTAGACACATGACCTTGTATAGCCCACTCGGAATGTGAGGTGTTATGTGGCCATATGTTGCTAGACACATGATCTTGTATAGACCACTCGGCATGCGAGGTGTTATGTGGCCATATGTTGCTAGACACATGACCTTGTCTAGCCCACTCGGAATGTGAGGTGTTATGTGGCCATATGTTGCTAGACACATGACCTTGTCTAGCCCACTCGGAATGTGAGGTGTTATGTGGCCATATGTTGCTAGACACATGACCTTGTCTAGACCACTCGGAATGTGAGGTGTTATGTGGCCATATGTTGCTAGACACATGATCTTGTATAGACCACTCGGCATGCGAGGTGTTATGTGGCCATATGTTGCTAGACACATGATCTTGTCTAGCCCACTCGGCATGCAGGGTGTTATGTGGCCATATGTTGCTAGACACATGACCTTGTCTAGCCCACTCGGAATGTGAGGTGTTATGTGGCCATATGTTGCTAGACACATGACCTTGTATAGCCCACTCGGAATGTGAGGTGTTATGTGGCCATATGTTGCTAGACACATGATCTTGTATAGACCACTCGGCATGCGAGGTGTTATGTGGCCATATGTTGCTAGACACATGACCTTGTCTAGCCCACTCGGAATGTGAGGTGTTATGTGGCCATATGTTGCTAGACACATGATCTTGTATAGACCACTCGGCATGCGAGGTGTTATGTGGCCATATGTTGCTAGACACATGACCTTGTCTAGACCACTCGGCATGCGAGGTGTTATGTGGCCATATGTTGCTAGACACATGACCTTGTATAGACCCCTCGGTGTTATGTGGTCAGTATCACGTCTGCCCCCTTTTCTTCCCTAAACATTTTCTGGTAGCCATTTTAGGCTGAGTCGACCTGGGAGCTATAATCATTGCAGATCGATGGCTGGTCCACCGGAACGACAGGCCGGTGTCTAGCCATGACACCATTGTGGCTTCCCTAACGCGGCGATGCAATAGTTGACTGGTAATGTTATTGTTCGGATATTACTTCAGAGTCTGAGACATGCTTCCTGAAAAAACTCTACACGGTGAGAGGAGCAGGAGGTAATACGTGTCACAAGCTAACATCAAACTAGGAAACACACATGTATGACAATGAAACGCCGTATGAACATGATACACAATATACATCATGTAACACATGTAAATGGTATGGATGGTATGAAATGGTATGGGTGCCGGTCGTAGAGAAAGCAATGGCAAACTACTGAAAGTAAAAACTTGCCCAGGAATCACGAAGATCCAAACAGGCTGTGGTTGACTGCTATGTCCTGAAAAGGATATTCAAGTAACTTTTTTAAATACATGTAAACACACACACACACACACACACACACACACACACACACACACACACACACACACACACACATGCACACACACATGCACACACATATACACATCGGTGTGTCCTCACATAAGTGACTGATTCATCATCATCATCTAGTGCTCTGCAGCTGGTGTAGGCGTTCATGTCTCTCCACAGATCGCGGTCCTTGGTGTTCTGGGCCAACTCTGCTGATGGTATTCCTCCATGCCACCGACTCGGTCCAAGCAGCATAAATTCTCTTGGTCTGCCTCTGCCTCTCTTCCCCTTGATTGTTCTAGTTGTCACGATGTTCTCCAATGTCTCTTTTCTGTGGAGGGATGTTGTTTTTCCCGATGATCACGTCAGCACTGGTGATCTTCAGTGACAAGTTTTCTCTCCACATCATCTCCCTGATCTGATAGTTTTTGAGATGAGTCTCGACTCTCTTAATAACACTCTATCTCTGGTCTGTCGTTGGTCGCTGTTTATATTATAACCTCTAACTCGTATCTCTGGTCTGTCGTTGGTCGCTGTTTATATTATAACCTCTAACTCGTATCTCTGGTCTGTCGTTGGTCGCTGTTTATATTATAACCTCTAACTCGTATCTCTGGTCTGTCGTTGGTCGCTGTTTATATTATAACCTCTAACTCGTAGTCCGCCGGCTCCGTGGCGTAGTAGTTACGGACGCAGTTCTTAATCCCGCATAACCGCGTTCGAAACACATCTGTGGGCGATTTTAATTTTTACGAAATGGTATGAGTGCCAGTCGTTCAAAATGGAATGAGAAACTACTGAACGTAAACTTGCCATGAGATCACAACAACAAAAAATGCTGGTGTTGACTTCGATGTCCTGTAAAGGATATGCAACTATTTTTTTTTCAAAACTCGTATTCCTGATCTGTCGCTGGTCATTGTTGTATTATAACCTCTAGCTCGTATTTCTGGTCGTTAGTCATTGTTTATATTATAATATCTAACTCGTATTCCTGGTTTTCTTGTTCATCTTACTCTCTCTCTCCCTCTCTCTCTCTCTCTCTCTCTCTCTCTCTCTCTCTCTCTCTCTCTCTCTCTCTCTCTCTCTCTCTCTCTCTCTCTCTCTCTCTCTCTCTCTCTCTCTCTCTCTCTCTCTCTCTCGCATTACATCGCTGTAGAAAGTGAAGTGATCTGGTGATAAAACATCATATCGTTGCTTGACTCCTTGCTTTGTCTGCTTCTAATCAGGTGATAAAATAACATATCGTTGCTTGACTCCTTGCTTTATCTGCTTATAATCTGGTGATAAAACAACATACCGTTGCTTGACTCCTTGCTTTGTCTGCTTATAATCTGGTGATAAAACAACATATCGTTGCTTGACTCCTTGCTTTGTCTGCTTATAATCAGGTGATAAAACAGCATATCGTTGTTGGACTCCTTGCTTTGTCTGCTTATAATCTGGTGATAAAACAGCATATCGTTGTTGGACTCCTTGCTTTGTCTGCTTATAATCAGGTGATAAAACAACATATCGTTGCTGGACTCCTTGCTTTGTCTGCTTATAATCTGGTGATAAAACAACATATCGTTGCCTGACTCCTTGCTTTGTCTGCTTGTAATCTGGTGATAAAACAACATATCGTTGCTTGACTCCTTGCTTTATCTGCTTATAATCTGGTGATAAAACATCATATCATTGCTTGACACCTTGCTTTGTCTGTTTATAATCTGGTGATAAAACAACATATCGTTGCTTGACTCCTTGCTTTATCTGCTTATAATCTGGTGATAAAACAACATATCGTTGCTTGACCCTTGCTTGTTTATAATCTGGTGATAAAACAACATATCGTTGCTTGACACCTTGCTTTATCTGCTTATAATCTGGTGATAAAACAACATATCGTTGCTTGACTCCTTGCTTTATCTGCTTATAATCTGGTGATAAAACAACATATTGTTGCCTGACTCCTTGCTTTGTCTGCTTATAATCTGGTGATAAAACAACATATCGTTGCTTGACTCCTTGCTTTATCTGCTTATAATCTGGTGATAAAACAACATATCGTTGCTTGACCCTTGCTTGTTTATAATCTGGTGATAAAACATCATATCGTTGCTTGACACCTTGCTTTATCTGCTTATAATCTGGTGATAAAACAACATATCGTTGCTGGACTCCTTGCTTTGTCTGCTTATAATCTGGTGATAAAACAACATATCGTTGCTTGACTCCTTGCTTTATCTGCTTATAATCTGGTGATAAAACAACATATCGTTGCCTGACTCCTTGCTTTGTCTGCTTATAATTTGGTGATAAAACAACATAGCGTTGCTTGACTCTTTGCTTTATCTGCTTATAATCTGGTGATAAAACATCATATTGCTTGACACCTTGCTTTGTCTGTTTATAATCTGGTGATAAAACAACATATCGTTGCTTGACTCCTTGCTTTGTCTGCTTATAATCTGGTGATAAAACAACATATCGTTGCTTGACTCCTTGCTTTGTCTGCTTATAATCAGGTGATAAAACAACATATCGTTGCTTGACTCCTTGCTTCCCCGGGAAGGCGGCCTAACGGCGCAAGAACGCAGCTCTGCTGTAAACAGGCACAACGCAATCACATCCCCCCAAAAAAAAAAAAAACTCCGGATGAACGAAGAAGAAGAAGAAGACTCCTTGCTTTGTCTGCTTATAATCAGTTGATAAAACAACATATCGTTGCTTGACTCCTTGCTTTGTCTGCTTATAATCTGGTGATAAAACAACATATCGTTGCTTGACTCCTTGCTTTGTCTGCTTATAATCTGGTGATAAAACAACATATCGTTGCTTGACTCCTTGCTTTGTCTGCTTATAATCTGATGATAAAACATCATATCGTTGCTTGACACCTTGCTTTATCTGCTTATAATCTGGTGATAAAACAACATATCGTTGCTTGACTCCTTGCTTTGTCTGCTTATAATCTGGTGATAAAACAACATATCGTTGCATGACTCCTTGCTTTGTCTGCTTATAATCTGGTGATAAAACAACATATCGTTGCTTGACTCCTTGCTTCCCCGGGAAGGTTAACCCGGTCAACAAATGCCCACAGAAGTCGGATGTGTCGGCCTAACGGCGCAAGAACGCAGCTCTGCTGTAAACAGGCACAACGCAATCACATCCGGAAAAAAAAACTCCGGATGAACGAAGAAGAAGATGAAGACTCCTTGCTTTGTCTGCTTATAATCAGGTGATAAAACAACATATCGTTGCTGGACTCTTTGCTTTGTCTGCTTATAATCTGGTGATAAAACAACATATCGTTGCTTGACTCCTTGCTTTGTCTGCTTATAATCAGGTGATAAAACAACATATCGTTGCTGGACTCCTTGCTTTGTCTGCTTATAATCTGGTGATAAAACAACATATCGTTGCTGGACTCCTTGCTTTGTCTGCTTATAATCAGGTGATAAAACAGCATATCGTTGTTGGACTCCTTGCTTTGTCTGCTTATAATCTGGTGATAAAACAGCATATCGTTGTTGGACTCCTTGCTTTGTCTGCTTATAATCAGGTGATAAAACAACATATCGTTGCTGGACTCCTTGCTTTGTCTGCTTATAATCTGGTGATAAAACAACATATCGTTGCTGGACTCCTTGCTTTGTCTGCTTATAATCTGGTGATAAAACAACATATCGTTGTTGGACACCTTGCTTTGTCTGCTTATAATCTGGTGATAAAACATCATATCGTTGCTGGACTCCTTGCTTTGTCTGTTTAAAATCTGGTGATAAAACAACAAATCGTTGCTGGACTCCTTGCTTTGTCTGTTTAAAATCTGGTGATAAAACATCATATCGTTGCTGGACTCCTTGCTTTGTCTGCTTATAATCTGATGATAAAACATCATATCGTTGCTGGACTCCTTGCTTTGTCTGCTTATAATCTGATGATAAAACATCATATCGTTGTTGGACTCCTTGCTTTGTCTGGTTATAATCTGATGATAAAACATCATATCGTTGTTGGACTCCTTGCTTTGTCTGGTTATAATCTGATGATAAAACATCATATAGTTGCTGGACTCCTTGCTTTGTCTGGTTATAATCTGATGATAAAACAGCATATCGTTGTTGGACTCCTTGCTTTGTCTGGTTATAATCTGATGATAAAACAGCATATCGTTGTTGGACTCCTTGCTTTGTCTGGTTATAATCTGATGATAAAACAGCATATCGTTGTTGGACTCCTTGCTTTGTCTGGTTATAATCTGATGATAAAACATCATATCGTTGTTGGACTCCTTGCTTTGTCTGGTTATAATCTGATGATACAACAGCATATCGTTGTTGGACTCCTTGCTTTGTCTGGTTATAATCTGATGATAAAACAGCATATCGTTGTTGGACTCATTGCTTTGTCTGGTTATAATCTGATGATAAAACAACATATCGTTGTTGGACTCCTTGCTTTGTCTGGTTATAATCTGATGATAAAACAACATATCGTTGTTGGACTCCTTGCTTTGTCTGGTTATAATCTGATGATAAAACATCATATAGTTGCTGGACTCCTTGCTTTGTCTGGTTATAATCTGATGATAAAACAGCATATCGTTGTTGAACTCCTTGCTTTGTCTGGTTATAATCTGATGATAAAACATCATATAGTTGCTGGACTCCTTGCTTTGTCTGGTTATAATCTGATGATAAAACAGCATATCGTTGTTGGACTCCTTGCTTTGTCTGGTTATAATCTGATGATAAAACATCATATCGTTGTTGGACTCCTTGCTTTGTCTGGTTATAATCTGATGATAAAACATCATATAGTTGCTGGACTCCTTGCTTTGTCTGGTTATAATCTGATGATAAAACAGCATATCGTTTTTGGACTCCTTGCTTTGTCTGTTTAAAATCGATATTATCTTTCTACCGACTCTGTGGCGAAGGGGTTACTGAAATAGTTCGTAATCCCGCATACCACGTTCGAAGCACAGCTGTGGGCGATTTGGCAGCAGACCGCCTTGCGTTGGTTTTTAGGAAATGGTATGAGTGTCCGTCGTTCAGAAAGCAATAGCAAACTGCTGAAAACTTTTCCTAAGAAATCAGAAACAGCCAAAATATGCTGAAGTTGACTGCGATGTCTAGTAAAGGATATGCAACTAACATTTAACTATCTTCCTACTTATTTCCAGTAGGTATTTGTTTGTTGTTCTGTGATCTTTATCATCATCATCATCATCATCATCATCATCATCATCATCATCAGCATCATCATCATCATCATCATCATCATCATCATCATCATCATCATCATCATCATCATCATCATCATCATCAATCAGGTGCCATCTCCGCAATGGAGGTTGGCTGCAATAGATCTCCAACACTGTCTGTCTTTCGCCTTGACTTACATTCTGTCAGGGTGATGTTCGTCCATCTCTTGATGTTACTTCCCACGTGTATCGTTGTCTACCTCTTGCTCGCTTGCCCTCAACCTTGCCTTCCAATATGGTTTTCATAAGAATATCATGTCTTTTAACGTGGACAAAATATTTGACTTGTCTCCTGTTTATTATCTTTATTATGCGCGACCGCATACATTCAAGTATAGTATAGTTATGTGAACAAATCTGTAAGTAAACGATAACAGGCATGGCCTAACCATTTGCTGCAACTTAGTGAAGGCGAGGCATTTCAGAAATTGAATGTAAAACACTAAACTAAAGCACATCTTCCACGTCGTGAGGTATATGGGGTATATGGTGCTGACTCCTACATTGTTATGGGCCAATTGCCATTCCATGGGTGCTGTTGTCAGTACAGCAACGGCCGTCTTTACCTCATAGAACAGTTCCTGGCACTGATGTCAGCTTGGGTACACCTGGCAGTCCAGGTCATTGTTTTTTTTAAAGCAAAATCGTCGCCTCGATGGGGATTCTTCTTCTTCTTCTTCGTTCATCCGGAGTTTTTTTCCGGATGTGATTGCGTTGTGCCTGTTTACAGCAGAGCTGCGTTCTTGCGCCGTTAGGCCGACACATCCGACTTCTGCGGGCATTTGTTGACCGGGTTAACCTTCCCGGGGGTTTCTTAGGACGTTTGACTCTCACTGTTGTGGTGTTATCCCCCATCCCAGCTGGTCCATATAGAACAGCCAAAGATCCTGGTCAGCCCTCAAGGGAAGGCAGGGGCAGACCATGGGCATTCCCCGCCATCCAAGGAGGCTTCCATACTTGCAGAGCCGATACATAGCGCTCTGGTACTGGGCTCACCCAAGGAATCGTCACGTCCTGCACATGGCTGCTTAGCCTCACTTCCGTATATTGGGCCTTCCGTTCACCATAGGCTGTTCTTCCGGAAACCAGAAGTATGCAGTCTGCAGATGACATCCACACAGTGAGCTTTCGATTCGGACTTTCCATGTAATGGATTTGCTAGCCAAGCAATATTCCATTTCGTGCCACTAGGACACTTTTCCACCTTTTATGAAGCCCACACAATGGGCTTTTGATTTGGACTTTCCACGTAATGGATTTGCTATCCAAGCAATATTCCATTTCATGCCTCTGGGTCTTCATGCACCTTTAAATGTCAACCTGTATATAGTTAAAGTAATATGCGGTCAACTTTAGCTTGTTGATATCTCCATAGAGCTTGTCCTCAAATGAAGCAGGTGTGGGCCAAAATATCTTTCTCTGTTCTGCATACGTTGGGCAATCCTGCAGCAAATGTTTTGCTGTCATTTTTCCAGTTCTACAATTACATTCATCGGTATCTCCTATCTTTAGTTTATTGAACAAGTGGTATTTCAGCCTGTTATGTCCTGTGCGGAGTCTGAAGATTGCTACTTGTTCTCTTCGGTCGAGTTTGTAATATGCATCATCCTTCTGATGGCCTGGATGCTCTGATTCCCATTTGGTTCTATAAGTGCTTTTTATCAACCTCTTTGCCTCATTATAGGTTATGTCTATGTCAGGCTGTGGTAGTCGTCCGCCCTCTTTTGCCAGTCTGTCAGCCTCTTCGTTTCCAGGTATACTGCAATGTGATGGGATCCACTGTATTACAACTTTTTTGGATTTCTGGCATAGACCATGGAGTGCTGCTCTTAGGTCAGTTAGTTCTGTGCTGTTATTGCTCTTCAGTATTGAGACAGCTGACTTTGCATCTGTGAAGATAGCTATTTGCTTCTCTTTATTTTCCTCCATCAGGAGCATTTCTGCTGCAGTTTTCAGAGCCTCTACCTCCGCTTTGAAGTTACTTGAAAATTTTCCAGTTGCCATTGAATGTGTTTTTTTCGCTCCATTTTTTAAATTTAGGAGAATTCCTCCTCCTCCATTCTCTATTGAATTTTTGGCTGATCCATCTGTATATGCATGGGTCCAATCCCTGCTTGGGTAATGTTCTTTTATGTAGTTTAGGGTTATTTCTCTTCTTTCGGTTTCATGCTGAGTGTTCTTTTTCTCAATACCAGGAATGTTTTCTATCATCTCAGGCAGTTGCTGCTGTCTCCAAGCTGGGAACTTGTGTGCATTGTGTATGGGCTTGACTGTTGATATGTTAAGAATAGGATCTGACCTAATCCTTCGTTTTGCAGTTTCTACAAAGTTGCTACGCTTCAGTCTTCCCTTTCCAAAACCATTAAATCTGTTGTACATAGGGTGGTCTGTCAATCTTCTAAATTTTTCTGCTTGTTGCTGGGCTCTGCTATCTCTTCTATCCTGCATTGGTTGTAAACAAGTGATCTTTTCTAATTCATTAATAGGCGTTGTCTTCAGGCTTCCAGTTATGATTCGCATTCCTTGATTTTGGACTCTACTTATTTTGTTAAAGTTTGACTTAGCTGCTGTTGCCCAAGCTGCAATGCCATATTCCAGTACTGGCCTCACCCGTCCAGTATATAACTTCTTGAGAACTTTCTCATCTGCTCCCCATGTTGTACCAGCAAGCTTTTTCATGATTGCCATTCTTTGCCTTGCTCTTGTTCGATTTTTCTCAACCTGTGTCTTCCATGTCAGGCGACGATCAAAGGTGACTCCTAGATAGTTTGGATTTTCTTCATGGCGCAATATTTTTCCATTCAATACCAGCTTAGGTTGCTGAGTTTTAGTTGAGAGGGAGAACACTGTGCATGTTGTTTTCTCCTCACTTATCTTCACTAGCCATGATTTTGACCAGTCCTCTAGCGCTAATAGGGCTTGCTGTATTCTGCTGTTAGCTGTACTAATATATTCTTCAGATGTCCATATGGCTAGGTCATCTGCAAAGGATGATGTGTGTACTCTGGCTGGAAAATTTTCCGTGATGTCGTTTATATATGCTAGGAATAATGTTGGTGAAAGAACTCCTCCTTGGGGGACACCTTGCTCCAACAGCATCATTTTGCTGGTTTGTCCTTGTACTTTTGTCCTGGCAGTTCTGTTCTCAAGGTAGTGGCTGATCCATTTGTACATTTTCCCGCAAACATGCATCTTTTGCAGTTTTACTTTCAGTCCTTCCTTCCATACTTTATCAAATGCTTTTTCTAAATCTATCCAGACTGCTAGTGTGTGCTTTTTCTCTTGGAAGGCATCCTCTATTTCCTGAGCTATATAGGTTATTTGATCTTCAGTAGATCTGTACTTTCTGAATCCTGCTTGGTGAGGTGTTAAGAGTTGGTTTTCTTCCAGATGCCATGTTAGCCTGCCATTGATAATGCGTTCCATTAATTTTCCTACACAGCTAAGAAGACTGATAGGTCGATAGCCATTTGGTTCTTCCAGGTCTTTTCCTTTCTTTGGGACTGGTATTAGTATAGCTTCCTTCCATGCCTGTGGGACTATTCCCCTCTTCCAGCTGTAATTTAGGACTGCTAGTAGTTTCTTTTTTGCCTTAGTGCCTAGTCCTATTAGCATTTCATTTGTGATTCCATCCTTTCCTGGTGATGTCTTCTTTTTTAGGGTATTCATTGCCTGTTCCATTTCTTCCATTGTTAGATTTGCCATCATATATTCTGCTGCTGTCTCTGTATATGTATGATGTATCTGTTTATCTTTGATTGCTTTCTTCTGTTCGGCTGTAATATCAATGTGGTTTGCACTGGCATAGTGTTCCATTAGTGCATTTGCAGCCTTTTTTCCTGTAAGCAAGGCATTTCCTTGTTTAATTGTTATCTGTTTGTTTCTAGGTCCTTCATTGTTCATGGCTTTCACTAGTTTCCATAGTTTGTTTCCATCCCTGTCAAAATTCAGGTTTTCTGTTTTTTTCCTCCAACAATCTCTTGTTGTTTGATTTACTGTTCTTTTATATTTTGCTGAGATGGCTTTGAGAGAGATGTTCGCTTCAGTTGTTTGTTCTCTCTCTGCGGTCTTCCTAGCATCTTCAACTTTGTCCTCCAAAAATTGTAGTTCTTCAGTCCAGTATGGTTTGTAATTTTTCCTTGCTCCTCTTGGAATAGATTCAGTGGCCGCCTGTATTATTGCTCTGTTTAGACTTTCCACCATTTGCTTCATGTTGCCATATCGTGTATTTACGTTTTCACAATATTTGTCAGTTAGTATGGCAAATCTGTCCCAATCTGCTCGTTTGTAATTCCAACGGGGCAAAGGCTTTTGCTCCTGTGGAACATACTCCATATTTATTACAAGCTTGATTGGTCTGTGGTCACTACCTGCTAATTGGTCCAGCACATGGCGATCGATTTTGTGGAGGATGTCTCCTGTGCAGAAAGCTAAGTCTGGAGTAAAACGAAGCCATGCGCATCATTTTGGGCTGCACGAGAGACACCAGCTGTGTAGCAATGAGATACCTCCTTGACTTCCCGACAATGGAACACAGGATCAAGATCTGGAGAGCTCGTGCATACTTAAAAATAAGTGCAGATGAGCAGCACCCTCTGCATGACGCTGTATTCAGAGAAAAGGGTGACAGGCTAAAGAGGGGCAAATCATGGATGGGTCGGGCGGAAGATGTCGTCGGACAGGTCTGCAGTCTTACCAGTATCAACCCCGGCAAGGAATGGGTGCCGGTGCCTCCAGCTTTTAAGTGTACCTTCTCCTGCATTATCACACTCGACAGACGGTGCAGAGAGCAGAACCCTGCCGCTGTCAATGCAGAGGTTAACGCGCTCATCTATGATCACTCAGATAGCCCCGAAGTGCTCATCTATACAGATGGATCTGTTGTAAAGCAGCAGAGAAGTGCGTGGGCATTTACAGCCCGTTCAGCGGGCCGAACCGTTCAAGAATCCAGTGGTGCCCACTCTATGACCACGAGCAGCATGACGATGGAGGTGATGGCAGTTACACAGGCTTTCATATGGCTGGAATCACAGCATTATACCAACGTGTGTGTACTAAGTGATTCAATGAGCATGATTCAGAAGGTCGAAGCTGGATCTGTACGTAGACAGTGGACTGAGTCGCTGCGGAAGTCTGTTGTCCGCAAAGTCACCTTCATCTTCGTCCCGGGACATGCGGGAGTCGAGGGAAATGAACGAGCTGATAAATTGGCTGGCTCTGCGCCCCCTGTAGATGGCCAGCCCATGGATCGTGCCGATGTCATTAACGCCCTTAAAGATATGGCGAGAACAGAGGATTTTGACGCCAGTGATTCCACATCGCTTTCCAGGATGAAAGACCTGGGAGTAAGAATCGGCACAGCCAGACGCGAGAGGTACATCGGGAAAACAAAGCGCCTCGTCAACCAACACAGAACTGGCACTATTAGCCACCGGACGCTGATGCATATGCTGGGGGGAGGATCTGAGCACCTATGGACATGTCCGGAGTGCAACGAAGATACCCCAACTGATAACTGATAACGGTAACTAACTGAGTGGTAATCCATCTTCTGGAGTAGAAGCTCGGTGTGTCATCCGCTTTGTTAAGTAGATGGAGATTTGAGTCTATTTCCCAGTCCTCCACTTCATCTCCTCTTTTGTCAGTATCTGGGTATCCCCATCTTTCTGAACGGCTATTAAAGTCTCCGACAACAATGCAATTTGTGTCAGTTATTTCCATGTTTGAGAGTGTAAGATCCTTATCTGCCGGGCTATATAGATTGTAAATTCTTATTTTCACGTCCTTTATCATTATATCAACACCTATAATTTCCGTTTGGTTGTCAGAGATCACAGATACTTCGCTGCAAGGTATTGTATTTCGTGTAAGTATTACAACTCCTCCTTTGTGTCCTTCGCGGTCGAAACGTGTGGCCTGATATCCCTCGACTGAAAATGTGCGATTGGCGTTGAGGTGTGTCTCTTGAATGCATGCCACATCTATTCTATCTTTATGAAGACGCTGTGTTAGGGAGGCTTTCTTGTTATAAACTCCTTCTGCATTCCATTGTAGTATGTTGAGTGTCCGGGGTGTTTGGTCAATAGCTCTTAACCTACTCCTCTGTGCCTTGACTCCACAGCACAGGGGAAGGTGACCACCAGTAGTCATGGGCGGACCCCCTCGAGGCAGGGGGCCCGGCACTATCACCGCCTGATGGGACTTCACGGGATTAGCACCATAACGATTAATTTCCATCTGTGGCATCATGAAATGATAAAGTTACGTTGCACTTCTTTGTCAAGCCTGTGGCTCAGTACATCCGATTTCGACAAGCATTTGTTCGGGATGCTTTCCCTAGCCTTTGACTGTCCCCAGTCTACCTACAAGGCAGCAGGTTTGTGCGTCACTTCGTCTGGTCCCTCTCCCTTGACCTGTCCGACATGGGTGACCCTACCAGTAGCTGTGCTACCGTCGGCATAGCTCTTGGGGTCATTGGAACGCTCAAGCCCCTCTACCTCGTCAAGGTGGACGCACGGCAGAGGGGCGATGGGGATTCAAACACACGACCACCGTGCTGACAGGCAAGTGTGGCCGACCTGGGAGGCCGGGTCAAAGTAACATAAAGATAAAACAGGAAGTAAGTATCCGTATAAAATCCCCCGAGATCACGTGAATGCGACACAGTAAACATTGTTAACACTTAACTAGGTCAATCCTTCTGCCAGTGTTGAATCCCACCGGGTGACATTTCTATATATGTACTCGGTGTGTGTATTATATTATATATGTACTCGGTGTGTGTATTATATATGTACTCGGTGTGTGTATTATATATGTACTCGGTGTGTGTATTATATATGTACTCGGTGTATATGTGCTTGGTGTGATTGTATTATATATTTATTTGGTGTGTATGTATTTTATATGTATAGTTATGTTTATTTTCCACAGAAACCACATTTCCATTCCCATTCGATGTTTCTCCGCTTGTCTGCATATTGTCCATGTTTCACACGTATACAGCAGTATAGATTGTATATATGTTCTAAATAGCACGTCAACAATACTTTTCTCACTGCAGTTGTCAAAGTTTTATAATTATATTTTATTTTATGTAACTGAGTATGGACTGGATATTTTAAAACTATTAGCTTCACGCTGTGAACAATTGGCGCGAATACACCCCTAGTCTGGGGTGGGCCGCAAGGTCCATCCCACAGAGAGTGTCACGGAGGCAAAAGGGGCCGAAAGATTTCGCTAAAATGGACACTTCTGATGATCGAGGCCTCCTGACGTCCTTGCAGTGTGTTCAGATTATATCACTGAAGCAAAGCGTATTGTCTTGAGTTGTACACGAGGTACCCCCGTCATAACGACGGGGCTGACAGATGAAATCTAGACTCGCACCAGGTTGTACACGAGGTCTCCCGTCATAACGACGGGGCTGACAGATGAAATCTAGACTCGCACCAGGTTGTACACGAGGTACCCCCGTCATAACGACGGGGCTGACAGGTGAAATCTAGACTCGCACCAGGTTGTACACGAGGTACCCCCGTCATAACGACGGGGCTGACAGATGAAATCTAGACTCGCACCAGGTTGTACACGAGGTACCCCCGTCATAACGACGGGGCTGGCAGATGAAATCTAGACTGGCACCAGGTTGTACACGAGGTACCCCCGTCATAACGACGGGGCTGACAGATGAAATCTAGACTGGCACCAGGTTGTACACGAGGTACCCCCGTCATAACGACGGGGCTGACAGATGAAATCTAGACTCGCACCAGGTTGTACACGAGGTACCCCCGTCATAACGACGGGGCTGACAGATGAAATCTAGACTGGCACCAGGTTGTACACGAGGTACCCCCGTCATAACGACGGGGCTGACAGATGAAATCTAGACTGGCACCAGGTTGTACACGAGGTACCCCCGTCATAACGACGGGGCTGACAGATGAAATCTAGACTCGCACCAGGTTGTACACGAGGTACCCCCGTCATAACCCACGGGGCTGACAGATGAAATCTAGACTCGCACCAGGTTGTACACGAGGTCTCCCGTCATAACGACGGGGCTGACAGATGAAATCTAGACTGGCACCAGGTTGTACACGAGGTACCCCCGTCATAACGACGGGGCTGACAGGTGAAATCTAGACTCGCACCAGGTTGTACACGAGGTACCCCCGTCATAACGACGGGGCTGACAGATGAAATCTAGACTCGCACCAGGTTGTACACGAGGTACCCCCGTCATAACGACGGGGCTGACAGATGAAATCTAGACTCGCACCAGGTTGTACACGAGGTACCCCCGTCATAACGACGGGGCTGACAGATGAAATCTAGACTCGCACCAGGTTGTACACGAGGTACCCCCGTCATAACCCACGGGGCTGACAGATGAAATCTAGACTCGCACCAGGTTGTACACGAGGTACCCCCGTCATAACGACGGGGCTGACAGATGAAATCTAGACTGGCACCAGGTTGTACACGAGGTACCCCCGTCATAACGACGGGGCTGACAGATGAAATCTAGACTGGCACCAGGTTGTACACGAGGTACCCCCGTCATAACGACGGGGCTGACAGATGAAATCTAGACTGGCACCAGGTTGTACACGAGGTACCCCCGTCATAACGACGGGGCTGACAGATGAAATCTAGACTCGCACCAGCACAGGTCTAGTCACCAGTGATGAGGAACCGCCCTTACAGAATAGCCTAAACAACGTCAAAGAGGGGCGGGTAGAGAAATAACATAATCAGAATCAAATGAATGACATAATCGGAATATCGAGGAGTTCGTCTTACATTCGGCCCTTCCAATCACTCGTCTTTCGTTCATCAAGAGCATTATACATTTACATAGGAAGAAAAATAAACATTGTGAAATGAATGTTGTAAACATAAACAAGGCTAATTACCATGTTATGAGGCCCATCTCCCACCTATCCATACATCACCCCACCCACACACACACACCCCTACCTACCCACACACACGCACACCAAGGGACACATACATACCCCACCAACCGACCCATCCCCCTCCCGCACATCCCCCACCCACACACACTGCCCTCATCTGATCCCCCAACCAAAGCACACTCGCCACCCACAAACATTCCCCCACCCACAAACATTCCCCCACCAACCCACACATCCCACGCCCATCCACATACACATCCTAACCCACACATCCTCTCCCCACCCACACCTCAAACCACCCATCCCCCAGCCACATCTCCATCGACCACATATTCCCCACCCACGCACACACTCCCCCACCAACCCACACATCGCACATCCAGTCACACATCGCCAAACCATACACACACATCCCCACCAACTGACATGTCCCTACACCCCCCCCCCCCCACACACACACACTCATCTCCCTAACCACCCATACATCCCCAATCCACTCACACACACCCCACCACCTACACACACAACTTCCACCCACCCACACATGCCTTAACCCAATCCCCTACCACACAATCCCCCACCCGCACATCACATACACCCCCTACCACGCACTGTTCCCAACCCACGCACCACACACACATATCCCTCACCAACACATCCCCACTTACACACCACACACATATCCCCCACCCAGATACCATACAATATTCCCACCCACACAGATACCCTTACCCATCCACCCCACATACCCCCACTCACACACCACAAAAATCCCCCACCCACACACACATACCTCACCCACACAATATCCCTAACCAACACACCACACACCTCTCCTCACCTACACACGCATTCCCTACCCGTCCACCAACACATACTCACTCACGCATACATCCTCCACTACGCACCCACACACCCCCACCCACCCAGCCCCAACCAAACATCTCTCGATCACAATACCCCTACCCACACACATCCTCCACCCACTCACACATCCCACCCCGACACATACAACTCCCTCACCCACCTACACATCCCTAAGCCACTCACACATTCCCCATCCACGCACACATCTCCCACCCACACACCCCCACATACTTCCCCCAACCACCACACATCCCCTACTCGCCCACACATATACCCCACCCATACGCACATTCCCCGCACCCATCACACACATCCCCCACACCACACACTATCCTCCACCCACACACATATCCTCACCCATACCACTTGATATATTAATGGATATAAGAATGTAATATAAGAATGGATTGACAGGACAGTAAAAGGTGAAGCTTTCACCTGACCATCATAACTTTGTGCAGAGAATGTAGAAATGGACGTAATGAATAGGCAGATTTGTAAATACAACGGCTTATACTTATAGATGCCAATGGCGGCAGGGATGACCCAACAGTATGTGCAGATGGTTCAATGAAAAGCGGAGAGAAATATGGTTGGGGATTCTCAATGAGAGTCCAGGAGAAGGTCATCGCTGAGGACAATGAAGCCTACAGCTCCAGTACCTCGAGTGTGGAGACATGCACGCGATACGGTCCAGAAAATGGATGAGTGCCAGGGATGAGTGAGCGGATCGGCTGGCTTCAAAAGCTTCAGCGATGGGAACACTCATCATGGACTAGGCTGAAGACCAAGAATAATAGCACGGTAGAGCTGCGATTAGCACGCTTGACTAGTGGCCTGGTGCTTGTATGTTCGAATCCCCTTCCAAGCGGAGATGTTTGTCGTTGATCTGGGCTGCACCGACGATAGAAGCTAACATAGCGACCAGGAACGGTTCTGGGAAGTAACGGCGATCAGTTTAAAACTGACCATCTCCTACCCATTGAGTACCGATGGTCTATTAAACATTACACGCTATGTACACTATTTACCCAATTAGTTTGACTGCGTGAAGTAGGAGTCCTTTCTGTATTTCATTACATGGTAATTTCTTATATAAGAGTCAGCGGGTATACGAAAGGGTCCTTTTACGCTTCTTAAGGCTGTGTGGTCACTATATGACCAGCCGCCATTACTTACAAGGACATTTCCTGCTGACCATTTTAAGCTGGGTCTTCCTGGAAAAGAAACAGAGGAAGACTTAAACACTTTGCGAAGATAACTAGAGACAGGGATACATAATAACGGGAGGGCATGGAAGGAACTGTGAAGGACAGAAAAAAATAGGCGGGTTTGGCGTGGACTGGTTGGGGGGGGGGGGGGGGATGGGCTATGCTCTAAAAGGCGGCAGAAGAAGAAGAAGAAGAAATCCATAACGATGCAGGATAATCTAGAAACTTACTATTTTTAACACATGTTGCAATATGTTGCTAGGTGGACTCTCAGATACTGGTACCATGCAGCCAAGCTGAAGATCTACTCCAATCCGCGACCCATGAGTGAGGAGTTTGACTACGATGTCTTTGTCAGCTACGCCAGTGATGACGTGGACTTCGTCCTGCAGGTGACCCATTGATTTCTGTACATTCCCCTGACATAGTGCACGGCGCCAAACGTTTTCACTGGACACCGTTTTTCTATTTCCATGATTGTTTCTATTGCCATGATCGTTTCTATTCACTTAAATTTATTTTATATGTGTTTTATTATTTATGTTATATTCACCTGACTAAGTGCTACATCTGTAGTTCTTTTCACTTGACTGTGTGCTATATCTATAGTTCTATTCACTTGACTGTGTGCTATATCTGTATTTCTACTTACTTGACTGTGTGCTATATCTGTGGTTGTACTAACTTGACTGTATGCTATATCTATAGTTGTACTTACTTGACTGTGTGCTATATCTGTAGTTCTATTCACTTGACTGTGTGCTATATCTGAGTTTCTGCTCTCTTGACTGAGTGCTATATCTGTAGTTCTACTTACTTGACTGTGTGCTTTGTCTGTGGTTCTACTCACTTGACTGTGTGCTACATCTGTAGTTCTATTCACTTGACTGTGTGCTAAATATGTAGTTCTACTTACTTAATTGTGTGCTATATCAGTAGTTATATTCACTTGACTGTGTGCTATATCTGTGGTTCTACTAACTTGACTGTATGCTATATCTGTAGTTCTACTCACTTGACTGTGTGCTAATCTGTAGTTCTATTCGCTTGACTGTGTGATAAATATGTAGTTCTACTTACTTAATTGTGTGCTATTTCAGTAGTTCTACTCACTTAACTGAGTGCTATATCTGAGTTTCTGATCTCTTGACTGTGTGCTATATCTGTAGTTCTACTTACTTGACTGTGTGCTTTGTCTGTGGTTCTACTCACTTGACTGTGCTTTATCTTTGGTTCTTTTTGCTTAACTATGTCTTGTATGTGTGATTCTATTCACTTGACAATGTCATTTATCTTTCCTTCTACTCACTTGACTATGTCCTTTATATGTGTTTCTACTCACCCGACTGTGTACCTTGTCTGAGTTTATACTCAGCAGAATATTTTCTATGTTCTCAAAAGGTTCTACTTTAAAAAGATTGTACTACACTCCTATCCCTATGAGAAAATGTGTTGCAGAATGATAAAACTTCACACATATTAAGTCATGGTATTGGGCAGCTGCTTCCTTCCCAGAGAAATCTTCGACATCCACCTTAGGAAACATGGTTTATCTCTTCAGGGCCACTGACAATCACTTACAGCACTCACGTTCTCATCGAATTTAAAACAAGACCCATATTCCGAGACAAAGGCCCCCGGTGCAGATAACGTCACAACAAAAATGATTAAAGCTTTAGAAGAATTTGGACTAGAGCAAGTCACCAGACTGCTGAACACATTATATTATGATGCTGGAGATATACCTTCTGAATTATGTAACTCTGTATTTATTGCAATCCCAAAGAAATCAAGAGCCTTGGAATGTGATCAACATAGAACAATTAGTATATATGAGTCACATCACAAAGATTTTGCTACGAATTATCATGCAAAGAGTGAGGAAGAAAATACAACCTGAAATAGGGGAAGAACAATGTGGTTTTGTAGAAGGAAAGGGTACAGTAAATGCTGTGTATATGCTGCGAACAGTTATTGAACGTGCTATAGAAGTAAACAAGGATATACACCTTTGCTTTATTGACTACACAAAGGCTTTTGATAGAGTAAGACATGTCAACATGGTAGATATGCTTGCAGATCTACAAATTGATGGGAAAGACTTTAGACTTATAAAAAGCATATATTGGAAACAACACGCTGCCATAAGGATTGATAATGAAGTGGGACAATATCAACCTATTAAGAGAGGTGTTAGGCAGGGATGTGTAATGTCTCCAGATCTTTTTTTCCCTATACAGTGAAAATATTTTCAGAAATGTAGAAGATATAAATGGAATCAGCATTGGAGGACGAAACATCAATAACATTAGATGATACAGTATTAATTGCAGACAATGCACAAGATCTACAACAATTAGTAGACGCGGTTGTTGTACACAGTGAGCAGCTGGGGTTGGAATTAAATTGTAAGAAGACACAGGTTATGGGAGATGCCTTGAAGAGATTAGAACAAGAATCGTCATGGCGAAAGTAGTCTTTAGCAAGATGAAAAACATTCTGACCAATAACAAGATGTCAATTGAAACGAGAAAAAGAGTGTTAAGGGGATACATAGAGCCTGTTCGTTTGTACGGATGTGAAACTTGGACAATGTGCAGTCAAGCTGAAAAACATCTGATGGCTGCAGAAATGTGGATTCTGAGGAAAATGCAAAGAATACCACGGGCAGACAGAAAAACCAATGACCAAGTACTACAGGAGACAAATGACAATCGTAAATTGATTAGAGAAATTGGACGTAGACAGTCAAAATTTTTTGGACATGTTATGAGAAGAAATGGAGTGGAAAACTTAGTGACAACTGGCAAGATCGAAGGGAACATACCAAGAAGAAGACCGAGAAGAAAATACCAAAATACCTGGATGGCTTGGCCACATGGCATGGACGAGACAGGAACACTGAGCTGATCCACGACGCTGGTGATCGAGTGAACTGGCGAGTCATGATCGCCCACGCTTTCCGGCATGGCACATGGTTGATTGATTCTGACACTTTATATTCTAATGAATTTGAAGTTGCTTAAAGTAATATTGGTCACACAGCTGTTTCATCTGTCCACATACACCTGTATGTTTTCATTAACTACTGTTGTCAAGTATATCCCGAATAAGACTGATGTATTTATTCCAATTCTTCTTTTGGTAAGCTACATAAGTTTAACTGGACTGTTCCTTACAGTTTTGATGAATAATCTAGTAAGACCCACATTTGTCAATGCTTCAGTGTTTGTTACTGTTCCGTCCACTGTATTCTCTTAAAGCACATCTCGACTGCCTGCGGTGTGTTTACCATTTGTGTATATATTCATTAACCTCTTGTGTCGGTCCATGCAGGAGCTATCGCCACACCTGAGTGCCGAGAGACATCTTAAGTTGTTAGTCCACGGAGAGAACTTCCAGACGGGACGGCATATAACAGACAACATCTACATGGCAGTGCGCCAGTCTCGCAAGACACTGGTCATCCTCACCAGCAACATGTTGAAGAGTCACTGGTGCAACTACGAACTGCAGGTTAGACATTTTTGACAAGAGCTTTCTAGTAGGTCTTTTACATTTCAGGTGGACGGCACAATGTGGACAGTGTTTGTTTCTGCTAGATCCAGTAGTGGGAATGGTTTAATTGCACTGCACCAGCTTTTAATAAAGAACAGTTCTGGATTCATATCTAGTTAGGACAATATTTTCTGGATAATTATTCCAAAGAAACAGGATTGATGCAAGCATGATGGTTCAGTATGGAGACAGTTGTTTCAGTCAGAGGAATGTGTATGGGTAGACATATTTCAAAATGGGAGACAAAACGTCATTGATGAACTGCGTAGTGGGAGACCTGCGAGTGTCATGGTTACCACCTTCTCGG
Organism: Cepaea nemoralis; assembly: GCA_014155875.1. Taxonomy (NCBI): domain Eukaryota; kingdom Metazoa; phylum Mollusca; class Gastropoda; order Stylommatophora; family Helicidae; genus Cepaea; species Cepaea nemoralis. The sequence goes on from JACEFZ010009107.1 coordinate 254,543, forward strand.
ATATCTATTGCCCTAAATGCATGTCTATGAAAAGGGTGAAACTGTGACTAGTGATCGATACAGTGACATGCTGGTCAACATTGTGAAGCCCTTGATACGCTCAAAACGCCGGTGACTTCTCTCAAAAGAAGTATTGTTGCTGCACGACAACGCCCGCCTTCATACGGCGGTACAATGGATACACTATGTGCTCTGAAATGTGGGGTGTTGAAACATCCAGCATACAGTCCAGACTTGGCGCTATCGGACTTTGACTTGCTTGAACCTTGAAAGAACATTTGTGGGGTCAGAAGTTTGCAGATGACAACGAGGTAATGAAGACAGTGTAACATTGGTTTAAGACCACACTCAAAAATCTTTCCTAGAAGGCATCAACAAGCTAGTGGACAGGTGGACCAAGAGCGTTGCCAGGCAGGGGGACTATGTCGAGAAATAACGCTCACAACATTTCTGGTTTGTACTGTCGTAAATCGGTTATTCTTAAAAATTTATGTTACGACTTCGGCTTCGTATCATGTATTAGCTTATATCATGTCTTTTGCGCTGTGGCCTAAGAAGATAATATTTCCCTCAACTCATAGAAAGTATTTCAGGTATTGTATTTGGAACAGATTGTTCAGAATTTCGCCTACATATAATACTTTCACAGCTTTATGGCGTTGGATAAATTGCACTGACCATGACGATTAGACAAATAGTTGCAACTCGCGCTGTTTGAATCGGAGACCAATACAATGTAAGTCATTGCACTGGAGACACATTAAAATCCAAGTCATTGCACTAACTCCTATCTCAGCACCACCGCAGTAGCGTCTGTGACGGGAAATTTCATGATTCCACAAATATAAACAACTAGTGGCTTAGAAGTCCGATGTCTGCCTCTGCCTCAAGCAAATCTAGCACGTTTCACATTTCGGCAGTGTGGAGTTTGACAAAATAATACAACGGCTGGTGTACTCAACCGCCTGCCTTTGGAGTAGTGTATAGAAAGTCCAGTCTTCTGGACAAGAGCAAACAACTAGGATGACCAATGTGCAGGCTGCACACGTTAACCATTCCTCGACAGCCGGAAGTGGAAAAGAGTAGCTCTTCCATGCATTCAGTGGCCCGTTCCTGGCTAAACTTCGCCTCCACAACAGTCTTTCAGAATACTGTCTACCATAATCTAGGTGTCCTGCCTCTGTTACTGTCTTCATTTTCTTTGATTGGTCTAGTTTTATAGGTATCTGTAAATAAGGTAGTCTGTCATTGCTTTCTTTCTTGATAGTCACCAAACTGGTCGATGATCCTATAGTCCAGTGGTTCTCAACCGGTAGGGAATTCCCCCCCCCCCCCCCGGGGAATTTTAGGGTTTCCAGGGGGGGGGGGGGAATTAAGATTATTTCAAGATCGCATTAATACAAGAACCAGTTACTTGATATTGTTTTTCCATCTGAATTTTACGGTTCTGTACTTCTCACCCTCATGAAATTCGTTTTATAACGTAAGTAAACCCGCAAATCACGTTTTATGTAGATGTTTAGACATGTTCTAGTATGTGTTATTAAATGTAGCTTCCATTTTTATGTATACTGTTTAAGGTTGGGGGGGGGGGGGGAATTTATAGTGAGGAAATTCGATGGGGGGTGGGGGGGGTGGGGGTGGAATGACGTTCTGAACCTATGGTAAAGGGGAGAATTGGCCAAAAAAGGTTGAGAACCGATGCTATAGTCCATTCACATTTGGTTGCCTCAATATATAAATATATATATCAGTAACCAAGTGAGGGAAATGATGAGATTTAGCATACAACCTTATCATTATGTCCACCCCCCCCCCCCCCCCCCCCAAAAAAAAAATGTTGTTCTGGAGATTGTACAGCAGATTTCAATGTTTGTTTATATGCAGTATATAATTTACGGGTCAGAAATGAAGTGCATAGTATAAAATGTATTACATCTTTATCCAGAAACACCAGTGCTCCATTGTTAATTTTCTCGTAGTTCACGAAAATGACCTTTTGGCAAGAACCTCGCGCAGTTAAATGGGAGTGTTCAGAGGTGTCGTCAATAATGTGGGTGCTTTCATGAAATGTGATTATTTATAAATCTTACCATTTATCGCTAACATTTGAATGTGTGAATATTCTTGAATGGGATTGAATGTGAAATTTTGTACATTTCAAAGAAGTTGTACACATATTTTTGTCAAGAAGATGATCGCAGGAAACTGTTTCATACTATTACAAATCCCGAGAAAAGAACAGTGCATGCATTGTGTTTGAGTAAACGGTCATTTCGTCGATGGATGCAAGAATCTGGAATGAAACCACCACACAGTAAGCAAACGGTAGGTAGAAAGGCAATTGTAGACAGCTTTGACAAGGATTTCATAAGGCAAGCTATTATAACAATTCTGGAATCCAAATAATGAGTGACTGTAAGAAAACTTAAGAGTTTGGTTGAGAAAGAACAATGACAATGAGCTTTCCAAAACAACTTTGTGGAAAATTATAATGATAAACATTATCACGTCTCGGACACCAAAATACTTCGGCCATAATAAATGTCACAGTGGTGGGGACAGAAAGGTGGTGGAAGGCTGGATCCTGACAGGGATCAACCAGCATGAAGATGCACACTGGACAATGCAGTGACCTGGGGCATACAAATGCATGACCCACGAAGACTAAGAAGGGATTAAGAATATTATCGGTGGGTTGTGGCGTTTAAAAGACAAATAATGTATAGGTGAATTCCCGAGAGGACTGGGTTACCGGTTCCTTCTTAATCAGCCCTCACAAGAAAACTTGGAAAACGGCCCACGAATCTCCAAGTGTGGAACAAGACAGATACCTACAAGCAGAGTCTGTCGCCTTTAGTTCACCCTGTCTGATGGTACTTCATTTACAAAAGCACAGTCCCGCTATTACTGCTGTAAACAAAAGTTCATTTATACTAACATACTAACTCCAATCGAATAAAACATTTCTACTGCTGCTGCGGCGGCGGCGGCTGCTGCTGCTGCTGCTGCTGCTGCCGCCGCCGCTGCTGCTGCTACTACTACATTATTATGATTACTGTTAAGCTTTGAAAATGACATCCCTATTCTGGTTTCACTTTAAGGTGTAACTCAGTCTGTTTGCAGTTCTATCGGACACTATCACGTACTGTTATACAGGTGATACATTTTTGAAGCTGGTGTGAAATAATTGGATTCTCACTCAACGTTTACGTGTATTTCTGTATTATGCACATATAATACTGTTCAATGAATGTTGGGCATATACACGTCCCGAATGGATAGCATCAACACTGGGCAAGATGTGCTGGTTTTCTTGTCCTGTTCCTGCCTGTTCCAACCTTCAATGAAGGTTGTACATATACACGACAATATACCCGTCTCTGACGATTATCTGTAGAATATGCTTATTGTCTGTGCACAGATGGCGAGATTGGAGAGCATCAACACTGGGCGAGACGTGCTGGTGTTTCTGTTCCTGGAGGACATCCCCGCGCACACCATGAGCGTCAGCATGTTGTCCTACATCGGAACCAGCACCTACATATCTTACCCACGGGAGGCCCAGCACAGAGATGCATTCTGGAACAAGCTGGCAAACGACCTCAGAGCAGCATAACTAGGCTGAAGACAGCAGTCATCATCATCATCATCATCATCATCATCATCATCATCATGATCATCATCATCATCATCATCATCATCATCATCATCATCATCATTTACGTCTTCTTCTCCGCTTTCACCTCCTCATTCTCCTCCTCCTCCTCCTCTTCGTCGTCATTCTTCTGCTGCTGCGGGTGCATGGTATGAAGAAGACATTGGCGGTCACGACTCTCTAGCTCTCTCTCTCTCTCTCTGTTATCTGGCATTTTGGCGAAGATAGAGTTGCTTACATGATTATTTATTGCTTAGAAGTTCAAGCATTCCATGTGCATCTTTTTGCCTTTCTCTGCCTCTTCAGCTCAGCATTTTCCACATAAGACTAAGTTCTGTATTCCACCACTTCTGTTGATGTCTCCCATACATTTCAGTTTTTCGTTTCCTTGTGGTTATGATCTTGTACCACCACCAGCTCTCAGTACCGCAGCGGTTCTTTTCTTCTCTCTACCACATTCTCAACATTCTTCCCAAAACCAGATTCCAGTTATCTCCTGTTTCCTAACTATTTCATTACCAATTGTCCAGTATTTGGATCCACCCAGAATAACACACAAAGCTCTTCGATAAGCGAATTGTTGTGGGATAGTAAGGGGTTTCATGGCAGTTCTCATTCCTGTAACAGAATCTGTAAATATGGCGATTATTGTCTTTATCTCTATGACATCTCATCTTTCATGTGTCACCGTATAGCGTAGATACTGGAAGAGATTGTTCTGTTTGATGTTAATGACTGTGCTATGTATTATGCATAATGAACATTGTGTTTTGTTGCCAAAGATGTAAATTGGTATATGCTGGCCAAACTGGCAGACAGTTAGCGGATTGTTTCCGTCAAAACCTTTTGAATACCCATAAGGACGCTGACAAATCAGTGATTCTCCATTTGACCTAGATTTTATTTTCACATATCCTTTACAGGACATCGCTGTCAACATCAGCATTTTACCGATGTCGGTGATTTCTTGGCAAGATTATGCTCAGTAGTTTGCCATTGCTTTCTGAGCGGCCGGCTCATTTATCCCGTAATTACCAACGCGGCGAGAACCGCTTCCAATTCTCGCGCTCTGCGTTACCATACATTGGTAAACGGGATAACGAGAAAGTTGTTTCGGTCTTTAGGCCAGGGAGACCGGCATTGACCTAGATTACATTTATGAAATACGCTTTTCTGTCACTGATTTATAATTATGTTCCGGTGACCACCCAATTTGTCTTATTTTTTAGGATCGTTTCATTCATAGCTTTGGCGTTCGTAACACGGGTCATTATTCAACATTCCTTCATGTAATATATATATATATCAAGTTCCTTAGCAGAATGTCGGTCTCGTCACAATGAGCGGAAAAATCACGGTATCTCTGGCCTCATGCCCAGAGTGTCTCAATATTCATATTGGTGTTTGCTGACCCGTGCCACGCCTTCCAGTAACCACGCATGGCGGTTAGGCGTTGAGCCGTTAAAGCCTGTGGCGTATTTATGCTTGTGGCTACGGTTTGCAATCGCATTTTCCTCATGTTGGACTGGTAGTACATGGTTCCATCGCTCTGCTACTGAGTGAGTGCTTGGGCGACACCGTGAGCTGTGAAATTCTCGTGGAATGCTTTTACATCTGTCCTGTACAGTGAACTGCATGTTCGAAACAATGGCTACCGGCGGTTGCTGAATTTACTTAGTTGCCCGTTCGGTTCAAGAGTGCATTTTTCGGGAGACTTCTGGAAGTCGGCGCTGAAGCTGCGGAGTTCGTGCTTTGTGCGACACTTTCGGCGGGTCGCCCTGCGGTAAGAGACCGACCCATGTGAAAAAACCCGGGTCAATGAGGTCTTTCTGGTGACTGCCGAGTCCATCGACGATGAACTGTGGTATTCGTGGATGAATTTTATGTTGACATTCTGACGGCGGCATTATGCACAGTGTACCTGTGCGGGCTGTTGGATTGCCGAAACTCCCGTCTATTCCACTTTTCACATTGGACAATGGGGAGCATTTTGTGTGATATTCGCTGGCAGGGGAATGGAGCATAATGGAGATGACCCGTTGCCGTGAAGTTCTAACCTCGACCACTGTGACGTTTCATATGGATACAAAAATGTACTTTCCAAGACATGCAACTGTTTATGAGCCAGTTGTCTTCGATGTTCAAGTCTTGAAGAATGCGACTATTTTATTTCTTCTCGGTCCAGGATATTCTTAGATGTTTCCGTAACTCAGTAACTCCAACTGTCTTCTACAGTGACTGCTAACTGATCTATAACTCACATCCATACGTTGACAGGGGGAAGATGCATTCTCTCACCAGTTCTACTTTAACTTGTTTGTTTATATTCTGCCTTAGGTTCTTACTACTCTCTCTCTCTCTCTCTCTCTCTCTCTCTCTCTCTCTCTCTCTCTCTCTCTCTCTCTCTCTCTCTCTCTCTCTCTCTCTCTCTCTCTCTCTCACACACACACACACACACACACAGACGCTTTTCCATAGTCACCCTAATATAACATACAGAAATAAACATTAAAAGACGTGCTTTGATCTAGCTGAAACTGAATATGTATGACTTATTTCTTTTAAAATTAAATTTGTTTGACTTTTTAAACAATTGAATTTGTATGACATTCTTTTTAACATTGAATTTGCATGACTTTTTTCAATTGAAGTGTTTTGTGAGATAAATACCGTGATAAAACTTCAGCAAACATGATTGGTTAACTATGCATAGTTTCAGGTCATGATGATCTAGTTCATCTATTCATCAAGGAAACCTTCCAGTCGTTAGAAATAAGGAGGTCAGCATGGCCGAATGGATAAGATCTTTGTTATTAACCATCGGGTGCGATGATGCCGAGCTAGGGGGTTCAACCCCTACAACGATCCATTGGACTAAAATGTTGGCTTTTCGTTCTTGACTTGAGGACGTAAATTACAAGTACCTCTGAAGTCGTAGTGGGTTCGCCTGATGGCGAGGGAAATTGGTAAAAGGGAACTCTAATCCACATGAAAAAATCAGTCCAGTGCATTAGAAGCGCACATATATGGACTACGCTTGAGTTCAAAACGAACAAACGCAAAAACATATTTTGAAATAAGAAACGTTACTGACATTCACAATCATGGTAATTCGGTTAAACAACTGTCTCGTGATTTAGTAACTGAAATCGCTATTTACGATGGTAAATTGCAGCTACGTGTGATAAACACCGTGGAGCGTTCCGCCCTTCACTTCCCCTTGCTGTTCGTGTTGTAAATCTATATCTATAAAAGGCTATGTGTATCCGGATGTATTTGATACGTTCGCGAACGGTCCATCCGATTGAAATGAAATTTTCTACATGCTTTCTTTTCATTCCCGTGCAGCCATCTGTCATAGTTTGTTAGTGTACAAACAGCTATTTACTTACTAAAATTTAATATTTTAATTTACATTATCATTTATATATAGCGAGGGGATTTAACTCAAGAAAAGTTATATCAAGGGACATAACTTTTAATAGCATTGCTATATATTTTATATATAGATTGTTGCATTGTTATTAAAGGTTTATAAACTCTTTTTCTACAGTTATTTACAGGCATATGCGTTATAATAAATAATGATATAATCTTTAAGGCATTTTCAAAGTTTTCATAAAAATAATGCATCTATTTAAATAGTGAAAATGTTCTAACTCATCTTTTTATGTTTAAAGAAGTTATCTACAGTCATGTAGGTGATTAAAAACAGTTTTCATTAAAAATAATGGATGGTGTGTGTGTCACACGTCGTTCTTGATGATAATATCTCGAAGTTCTTACGATGATATGTTCATGATATTGTCGTGTGATGGTCGTTGTCTAGGTAACGATACTCATGGTGTGTCAATGGAGATATCTAACTGTCTTGCAATATAACTCACCCCCGCAGTGCATATTCACCAGTCATTAAACAAGATTCCGTTGGCGCACATAATCCTTTATTACAGAAATAAGACGGACAGACGGAACATGTTTATACATCCAGAAATAATGTAATCCATAGAATATAATATCCTCCTCACAATTTTAACCAGCACACATCAATGCCTTCTCAAGCCTGCTTCATATCAAATCCACAAGACATTTAGTCCAGCTACTATCCACGGCTGGATCTCCTACAATACAACCCACACATTGGGTCGGAGCCACTGCTCAACTATGCAACCCACTCTGGGTTTTGGCCCTCACTCCCTATAGAACCCACTCTGGTTCAGGCCTGTCTTCACAACTAGGAGAACAACACAACACGGAGATCTCTAACTCCGCTTCTCCTTAGAATACCGACCAGTTCGGCATCTACCCATCAACTCTCCTGAAGTCCCTTGACTTCACACAAAACTAAACTGTCCTTCCCCCATCCCCTGGGGTCCACACTCACCCTTCCCATTATTTCTCAGGACTGGCTGTTTTCTCATAGCCAGGTCAGTCACTTTACTGTCTCCCACTTTCATCTCCATTCTTTCTCATGCCCGGTCACTCAACTCAATGTCACTGACCCAGGCTTATGTCAGTGTGGAAGGACATTCTTAAGCGCCAGGAGCTGGGCGAAGCCGCGCCGGGTCAGATAGATAGACAGACAGACAAACAGACAGATAGTCGGGAACGGGAGCTTATATGACTACTTATATGAATTAAATGAGATGCTCTCCACCAGAGGCTGGGCGAAGCCGGGCCGGGTCAGACAGACAGACAGACAGACAGACAGATAGTCGGGAACGGAAGCTTATATGACTACTTATACGAATTAAATGAGATGCTCCCCACCAGGGCCTGGGCGAAGTCGGGCCGGGTAGGACAGACAGACAGATAGACAGACAGACAGACAGATAGTCGGGAACGGGAGCTTATATGACTGCTTATATGAATTAAATGAGATGCTCCCCACCAGGGACTGGGTGAAGCCGGGCCGGGTCAGACAGACAGACAGACAGACAGACAGATAGACAGACAGACAGACAGACAGACAAGCAGACAGACGGACAGGCAGACGGACGGACAGACAGACAGACAGATAGATAGATCCCCGCCAGGGACTGGGCGAAGCCGGGCCGGTTCAGCTAGTATACAATAAAATAGCTATACATAACTCCTAGCAAGACTTCCGTCTACTGTGATAAAGAATTGATTTCGGGCATGGATGTGTTATAGTAATGCTATCTTTCATCCATTTATAGTTTTATTTCTCTGCTAGTGATGTGAGTGTTTCATCAACTTATGATTTGAGTGCTATAGATTGATAGTCTGAGGCATGATGTAACAATAGGAACAATTTGTGGAAGGAGCGATAGATGAAGACAATGAAGACAGCGAGAGAACAGTCTAGACAATCTTATGTCATGCACGAGAGGGAGTCAGTTCCTGAATTGAACCATGCCGTTGGAGATCGCAAATTGTGGAGAAGCCTGATCGCCCACGCCAGTTGGCAATGCCCTTGATAATGATAATGATGATATTGATAGTTCTTTGTGACACTTTCTCAGAAACCGACTGACAAGTCTATGGATATTGAAGAAACATTGAAATTACAGTTCTGCTTCTGTCTTTGCATGCATTGATTCAAAAAACATAGCAGTGAGATGGCACTGCGTGCAAATATTTCATAAAAAGGCTTGGGTACATAGGGATTTTGTTTCCAGACTTCCATTGTTTCCGCTGGCAAATATTTATGAGAGAAACACTAGCTCAGCATAACGTATGTCAATATACAGTCAACAAATCTGTAATGGCCATCAATATCCCTACAATATAAATATAATATGTTGCTTGTGGTCGTGTTCTAGTAAAGCGTACCGTCTACTCATATGTTATTCATTCATTCATTCATTCATTCGTTCATTCGTTCGTTCGTTCGTTCACTATAATATTGTATATACTACGGCATACAAGGAAGCTCATGTTTATAGGCTTTAACGGTAAATTTTTATTTGAAAAAAATCTAATTTCAACACAATACTACCGACTCTGCTAAATATTTGTAACAGATGACAACATGGCGCCTTGCGCACTCTGATTGGTCGACAAGGCTGGGATATGGGAACTTCATAACGTTTCGTTGCGAACTGAACAGTCGCATTCGTTAATATCTAAGCATAACAACCACGAGCAGAGTAAATTATCGCACGCTGACGGGGCGCTCCAGGTGCAATTATTAAAATATATTAAACAACGAGGCCTCGCGTTCCACTTTCTTACGGCTGGCGGGCCACAAGTGGCCCGCGGGCCGTGGTTTAGGAACCTCTGGTTTAGATTCTACAGCAAGCTGTAGAGAATGGTTTAGATTCTACACCAAGGTGTAGAGAATGGTTTAGTAACGATAAAATGGCAACTGAAACCTCCATTATTCTCAAGTCCTCTTCCATATATTGCACAGGTGAATCTCAATACAATGCACAAACTCTGTGGCACCGATGAGGATTCAGTTGCGTTCAACACCGGAACCTCAGATGAGGATAGGCTATCTCATGTGAAATGTCACCTGGACAGCGGCATAATCAGCCTACGGTTTCCAGTGTGCGACCTCAGTGCGACCGTTAACATTTTCAGTTTGTTGACTTTTGCTGACAAGACACACAAGACACCCAGTACCACCTGATCACGTGTTAGCATCCTGTCTTCGAATTTCTTATCACGCAAAAATCCAGTTTGTGTTTCGTTTCGGGTCTCAGTGAGTTAGAACAAGGTAAAGGACGTCTGCAGATTCTGACGTTGGGGGTGTAAAGTGGTAGGTCTTTAGATATCTAGGCCACGACATATGAGGTCAGCTATTTACTTCCTTTCCTCGCCAAGTTTCCTTCCAGGAACATTCTAAACATTGCCTGATGCCCATGTTTATGAGGCCGGGTCGACCCTAGAGCCTTACTGGCCTCTGGTGAATTAGAACAGGACGTCCTATCTTGGGGGCCAAGTACATCAAAGTCTACACAACTTCCACCTATGATTCATGCAGACCAGGCTTGTCTCCCGGAGTTAACTGTTCGGATTTTCACAAAATAAGAAACAGTATGTATTACTTCCCCATGATCCTGGGGTAGTGGGTCGGACATTCCGCCATGTTTGTGACCCAGGCGAGAAAAAATGCGTAGTAAATTTTGTTCAACAATGGTAATTCCTGTATTGAGAAAGCACTACTAACATTAGAATATACATTTGTGCTCCTGGCAAAATTCAATGCTTGATAGGACAAAATAAGGGAACAAACAAAATGGAATGATGTAGCGCCTAAGCCCTGGAAGGACATCTATCTCCGTGAAGGACACACCTAATGCCAAACCACCACTGGTGTCAGGATCCCAATATCCTGCATGACAGGAGTTAGTGTAGGACAGCTCACGACAGGCGATCAGGACAGGCAGCCTGGTGTCACCGAGTACAGGTCAACTACTAACCAGTTGGAGTCCTGTGGTCGTCGTGCCACGGTACCCCGCACGGGTAGCACGAACTGTGAGAAGTGAAGGACTGACCGAACATACCTGTGTCAGCCAGACGGGTTAAGGACTTCGAGACGGACGGACAGAGAGGGTTATGCTTGTGTTTCATGATCGTTGTGAGATGGCTGTAATGAGGGATAGCGTGACTGACTGGTAGATTGAGATGTGCTTGAGCTGAGGCAGTGGGAAAGTTATTTTGTATTATTTTATTATAGGATGTATGATGCATGTATATACTGATGTGATAATGTGCGAGTTGGGCATAGTTATGAGCGCAACTTCCACGAATGTATCCAATGTAAATAGGTTACGTGAATAAAAGGGTTTACTTCACGTTGCCGCGTGTTAGAGTGTAATCATTGAATGTGTATGCTTGTTTCGCCCCTGTTCTGGAGAGCGAACCAACTGTTAACCTAATTAAGACCATGACAACTGGCTTGTGGAAGTTATTGTACGAACAAAGGCTAGGGCAACAATGCCTGATAGAAAATGGGAGAAGGCGGAGCCCACAAGTCCGGGTACGTATTCTGTCCATGGGAGGAGGAATACAGAAAACAAATCTCAAATTCTAAGTAGGACAATGTTGGCCTCAGTGACATAGAACTAGAAAGTGACATCTACACATTACAATGAATGCTATGTTGGCCTCAGTAACATGGGACTAGAAAATGACATCTGCACATTACAATAAATGCTATGTTGCCCTCAGTGACATGGGTCTAGAAAGCGACATCTACACATTACAATGAATGCTATGTTGGCCTCAGTGACATGGGACTAGAAAGTGACATCTACACATTACAATGAATGCTATTATGGCCTCAGTGACATGGGACTAGAAAGTGACATCTACACATTACAATGAATGCTATTATGGCCTCAGTGACATGGGACTAGAAAGTGACATCTAGACATTACAATAAATGCTATTATAGCCTCAGTGACATGGGACTAGAAAGCGACATCTACACATTACAATGAATGCTATTATGGCCTCAGTGACATGGGACTAGAAATTAAAATGAATGCTATTATGGCCTCAGTGACATGGGACTAGAAAGTGACATCTAGACATTACAATAAATGCTATTATAGCCTCAGTGACATGGGACTAGAAAGCGACATCTACACATTACAATGAATGCTATTATGGCCTCAGTGACATGGGACTAGAAAGCGACATCTACACATTACAATGAATGCTATTATGGCCTCAGTGAGATGGGACTAGAAAGCGACATCTACACATTACGATGAATGCTATGCAAAGCGCATAGCAAACATTGATCACAGTAGAAGAAGAAAGAGGAGGAGTGAAAACTCGGAGAAACCGTATGTACACTTCACACGTTACAAATCCTGCCACAGTTGGGAATAGAAAAGAGCAGACCGAATATTCCACTTCCCAGGCAAGATGTCCAAATTAGAAAGGCGACCTACAAAACATTTATAACATCTGTTATTCTGCCACAAATTGATGGGAAAGGCATTAGACTTATAAAAAACACATATTGGAAACAACAAGCTGCCATAAGGATTGATAATGAAGTGAGGCGATATCAACCAATATCAACAATATCAACCTATTAAGAGAGGTGTTAGGCACGGATGTGTAATGTCTCCAGATCTTTTTTCCCTATACAGTGAAAATATTTTCAGAAATGTAGAAGATATAAATGGAATCAGCATTGGAGGAAGAAACATCAATAACATTAGATAAGCAGATGATACAGTATTGATTGCAGACAATGCACAGGATCTGCAACAATTAGTAGACGCGGTTGTTGTACACAGTGAGCAGCTGGGGTTGGAATTAAATTGTAAGAAGACACAGGTTATGGTCGTCACTAGGAAGAACGAAGTACCACAATGTAATATACAAGTAAATGGGAATATTCTTCAACAAGTGAATCGATACAATTATCTCGGAACACTCATAACATCTGATGCGAGTTGCCTTGAAGAGATTACAACAAGAATCGCCATGGCGAAAGTAGCCTTTAGATGAAAAAACATTCTTACCAATAAAAAGATGTCAATTGAAACGAGAAAAAGAGTGTTGAGGGGGTACATAGAGCCTGTTCTTTTGTATGGATGTGAAACTTGGACAATGTACAGTCAAGCTGAAAAACATTTGATGGCTACAGAAATATGGTTTCTGAGGAAAATGCAAAGTGTACCATGGACAGATAGAAAAACCAATGACCAAGTACTACAAGAGACAAATGAAAATTGTAGACTGATTAGAGAAATTAGACGAAGACAGTCAAAATTTTTTGGACATGTTATGAGAAGAAATGGATTGGAGAACTTTAGTGTACTGAGCCGAGATTTTCCATGTTTGATCTTGGGGGGGGGGGGGGGGGGGGGGAGGAGACTTACGGAGATATCTGTGTGAAATTAAAGTGATCATGTACAAACCAAACCATCACACAACTCTATGTCCAAATCTGTCAATTATAATCGAAGTTGCAGCTTAGTCAACTGTGGCAACACTATATTACAGAGTTTGTTCCCCTACATTGACACTTGACACAATTCATAAAATCATTATTGTACTGCTAGAACTGTATGCCGCTATAGAAGCTATTTTAAACGTATTTTATTGTTTCGTGCCCGCTAGAAACACACTCGTTTTGAATTTGGTCCTCATTTTAGGTGGGGGGGGGGGGGGGGGGTGTAATGGGGTGTCAGGCATTGGTAGCACCTTTGGTAAGGATGACTCTCATGTCCTTTTCAGGACCCATCCCCCACTGGTCCAAGCCTGACATCCAGCTCCCGCCCGTGGCTTCTAGTAGCTGTCAGCATGCGACAGCGGCCACCCCCCCCCCCCCCCCCCCCCCGGGCAACAGCTGTGAGAGGCTGGCTAAACCAGGCATGGGTAGCCGATTTGGTTTCAAACCAAGCGGTAAACTAGGATATGCTTACCCAGCATGCGAAGACAGGATTCGGCAGACTGCGCGGATGAAATCACTATGATTCAACAGGCAAGACGGCGTTTACCTGCAAAGCGTTGTGGAACGTAATGAGCACAGCAAGGTACGTAGAGCGCCCTGATCATCCACTGCACCTGTATTCGTCTCCAGTCGTCTTGACTTGTCTTGCCACTGGACTCAGATGGATACAGGCGAGAGAGTGAGGTCGACGAATTGCGCAACTCTTCCTCACTTTAATCCAGTTCATCGCGCAAGTCATTCTTCATCCAACTTCATTCTTCATCCAACTTCATTCTTCATCCTCATTTCAGACTGGGTCGCCCTGGGAGCCGGGACCACTTTTAAGAATTGACCAGGTGGTGGGCAGGCGAACATATAGCCACCAGGCTAGGGCTGCTCCCACAGAAGACATCATGAGACTGAAATATCACAGACCTTGTCTTGGGGCTTTCTGTCCCTGGAAACTGGTATTTAAAATAATAAATCTGAATCAGAATCACTGAAAGTAATGACCATCTGTGATCGGAGGTGTTAAATCAGAATCACTCAAAGTAATAACCATCTGTAACTAAAGGGGTAATTGTAAGATCTGGGTGGAAACATTGGCAGCAAAAACTTGAAGTGTCACTGTTTCAAGGATATGTTAGGTGACTGCATCTCTTCTTGGTCACTTTAATTCAGTTATGTAATTTTAATCTTCAAGGATAAGTTAGACAATTGTACCACTTCTTGGGTACTTTAATCCGTCTATGAAGTGTCAGATTGCAAGGGTAAGTTAGATGATTGTACCTCTCCTTCAGTACTTTAATTCTCTCATGGAAAATCTTTGGTTGCAAGGATAAGTTAGATTATTGTACTTATTCTTGGGTAATTTAATCCGCCTATGAAGTGTCAAAAATTGCAAGGATATTGTTCGGTTATGAACGAATAGTTAGTGTAATTTAAATTGCTGTGTCTCCACTGGTTAACTCTTAGCATCATAGAAGCATCTGGCTTTCTATAACAAAGTGGTTGTTTTAATGAGTGAAAGCTGCAGTTATACCAAGAGATGTGATAGCAGTAACTGAGTTCCCTGTTGTGGTCTGAGGGACCAGTTTTGTCAACTCATGAAGCTGTGGCCTAGCATCTGTCAAGTCTGAAAGTCTCTGTATCACCGACTCTGCTGAGCCCACTGTCAGATAACTATATCATGTATTAATCACTGGTTCAGAGTTCATTGATTAATGTGTATATAACATAATGTTAATATGCAGAATGGTTGTTGTTCATTGTCATTAAATCTTATACCGGTGGTTGTTTATTGTCATTGAGTTTTATACCGGTGGTGACCAAGAATGCATTATTTTGCTGCTTTATTTAGACATCAATTCTTCACACAAGACAACATTATTAACACAAAACTTTTACACATTCAATCTTGATAATCATTTTATTCAGACTTGTGACTTCTGCAACATGGTGATGATACATTTATTATGCTCTGTAATGGATGGTTTTGTCAAAATGAAACCTTTGTTCCAGTATGAGGTGCAGCATTTTAAATGCCCGATTGTCACTGAAGATTACAGCAGCTGAAGTGTGAAAACTTCAAGGCTTCAAACATTGTAACATGATAAATATTCAGATTGTGTCATTGCCTTCTTAGTGAAAAGTCACTACATAAGTCACATGACGAATGCACTAGTCAGTGTGACGTCTGCAATGAGTCAGTGCAACCCAGCAGCCAAAGATTGCTGTTTATGGGCAGCACGTCATTTGCTTTTCAAGGAAATGGCTCAAACTAAACATATCATTGTTGGACAATGAAAATATTCGTCTTCTTTCTCAGATAATAAACACGTTCATCTTTCTTCTTGCTCAGATAATAAACCCATTCTTCTGTCTTGTCTCTCAGATAATAATCTTCGTCTGCCTTGTTTCTTAGATAATAAAATTGTCTTTTTTCTTATTTTTCAGATAATAAACAATCATCTTTCTTGTTTCTCAGATAATAAACATTCTTCTTCTTCATTGCATGTGACGACATTCAGTAGTTACAAGTCTGATTAGTAGGACAAACATAATTATTTTAACATATGTTTTTAAAATCTTACAGTAAGATAAAGTAACGCACGCACGCACGCACTCACAGACAGACAGACAGACAGACACAGACAGACACACACACACACACACACACACACACACACACACACACACACACACACACACACACATGGTTACAACATAATAACATCCACACAAGTCATGGTTACCCTGCTATGTCATATATCAGTGTTTGTGTGCCTATGTTTATATATGCTGAGTGTGGTTGGCATGGAGTGGAAATTAAATCTATGTATGTCTAGTATGAAGAAAAGTATTAAACATCTGTATGTTGTCTTGTTTATACTGGTTTCTGCCATGTATATGTGTATATGAGTACTGGGCGTAAACTTGTCCAGGAATCACAAACAGCCAAAAAAATGCTGGAGTTGACTGCTGCATCCTGTAAATGATATGCAACTGACTAATGTGTATATGCAGATGAGCTGTTGTCATCAGAACTACAACCCAAAGGGCAGTTTAATGAAAAATGCGGCTTGATTTACACCGTCGTGTTTTGGCTAGAGTCAGGTCTATATCGGCACTTAAAGATTCTGGATCTGTAGCTGGAGGTGATCGATTTATCACTCGCCCGTCTGCACCCACAAGGAAAGTTTCCCAGTTCCAGGCAACATCGCTACCACGGATTGGTGTGTAAAATAAAAGTGTAGGATCAAAGGCATCTTTCGTGGGCGGACAGTTTCGCTGCAAAGAAAAATTAATACAAATAATTAACGAAGTAAAACTATTTTAATAGACTACGTCGACTCCTGCATTTTCCGCCATTAAAAACACGGCGTGTTAACATGACCATCAGTTTATTGCGTTCCATTATAATAATAACCTGTTATTCTCAATAGAGCTCAGGACTTGTTGCTGGCCTTTAATGTGGCAATCACCTTATTTGTGTTGACAAGGGTTAGCTGCTCCTTCTCTAGCACAATCCTGGTCAGAGACAGCTGTTCGTTCCTTCTGTGTTCAGTGATCATACAGTCATCATACAGGCCACTATTTACAATGCCTTCAATCATCAGGTACATGAAGGAAGCATTCCCAGGCTGAAAGCCCAGAACTTGTTTTACTATAATAAAGGTTTTAGATGCAAATTTTCTATGGCGAATTAGACTCAAGCCACCAAGATCACAATGAATAAACTGTACAAAAACACAATGAAAGATTCAGTGAAGAATTGTGGGATAGACTTTGACAATTGTCAGAACATTGCTCTGCCTGGCGTAATAAGACATCTACTGGCACTGCAATCTTTGAGCAGTTACAAACTAAAGAGGAATTAGAGGAACATGCTGTTCAATCGCCAATTTAACAATTGAACGACAGTGTGCACCCCTCTGCTCTGAAAGTAACAGTCTTTTCTGGACTCAGGTTGATCCAGTCAGCCACATCTGGACCCACTCTTGGAATGGTAAATGTCAGTATGGTCATCCATGGCAACGATGGACACAAAAATATAATGCTAATGTGGGCCTATAATAATAGAATATATGTGTACTCATTACCCCGAGGTAGACCAAGAAGACGGTGGAGAGATAATATATATACAAACCTACAAGCACTTGGAATCAACGACTGGCAAGAGAAGGTCCACCAGAAAGACGAATGGAGACGGATTGTATCTGCAGCAAAGAACCTCAATGGCTCGGAACGCTGAAGAAGAAGAAGAAGAAGAAGAAGAAGAAGAAGAAGAAGAAGAAGAAGAAGAAGAAGAAGAAGAAAGAAGAAGAAGAAGAAGAAGAAGAAGAAGAAGAAGATGTGTACTCATTTATTTTACATGTTAACTCAAATATATTCTGGTTATGGCACATAAAGAAAATTGTTCAAGTACCTTCAGATAGGCCGGTCTCTCTGGCCGAGGGGTTACAACACTTTCTCCGTAATCCCGTTTATCACGCAGTTTCGTAGCGGGCGAGAACTGGTAGCGGTTCGACCCCCGCTGGTGACTTGCGGGATAACTGAGCCGGCCGCTCAGAAAGCAATGGCAAACTACTGAGCGTAATCTTGCCAAGAAATCAACATACAGCTGAAAGATGCTGATGCTGACAGCGATGTCCTGTAAAGGATATGCAAAACATTTACATTTACCTTCAGATAGGTAAATAGCTTGTGCTCGTTGTTCCCATTCACCTCAATCTTCTCGAAGATGGGAAACTTTGGAACAAATCCACTACCAGGACGAACATGGGTTATCCCGTTCATGATTTCTGTTCCATTAGCCCCTGGCTCTTGCTGAAATAGTAAAAATTCATGTTAGTAAGAATAACAATTGTGTGTCGCTGTGAGGAGCGGCTGGCCGAGTGGCTAGAATTCCGGATTCTCCTTCGGGAGATCCGGGTTCGAATCCTCGGTAAGGTGTATATTTCTTTCTGTCAAGGGGAAAATAACACTAACCTGCACAGTTCGTGGCGACTGCACTAGCCAGGTGGCCTTAATTCCCCAGACTCAAGACCAATACCTCCCCCCCCCCCTCCCCACTACAAGGTACTATAAAGGCAGTAAATGACAGTTGACAGTTTGAAAATATGTCGCTGTCAGCCAACCAAACCCACCTCCACAGAATCAATAATTCCCATTCTTGCTTGCTTGTGTTCGTTGGCTTGAGCTCCAACGCGAAGTCCTGTATGTCGGATGAAGGCATCTGTTGTCCATCAGTGTGATGTCATACCGGACCTGAGGTTTGCGTGAATATCCGTTGTCCCATGTCTGGCTTATTGGTGTGTATACTGGTGGTTCCTCGCCGTACAGGCAAACACTCTCCGACTTCGGAAGAATCGGCGATCCTACTGACTTTAGCCAGGACTCCGAAGGGACCTGTTGCCCAGGACGCTCGACGAGGACGCGTCAATAGGTCTTAGCCAGTATATTACCCGGCCCTGGTGCCTTGGAAACACCTCTGCGTCCCATTCCTATTCTTCAAGTGTTTCTTCAGCTAACCTTTTGAAGAGACGATGTAGTGAAACGAATACTAGATCGACTAAAAACAGCTGTAAACCGCACATTCTTTGCTGCTGAACCAATGATCAGATATCAAACCACCTCGATACCTACTCCATTCGTGAAAGGACCATTGTCTCCGTACACCAAATCAAACTGCATTTATCAGCTCCAGTGTGAGTGTCAAGTGGCTTATATTGGTAGAACGGAAAGACTATTAGCCAATCGAGCAGCCGAAAATATACGAGTGTGCGTGGGAAAAAGAGTTAATTATTTTTCAGGAATTCCTGTGCAGTCAACAGGTCATAAGACATCTTATTCGGCGATCACGTAACATGTGTTTATTAGCAATCATGGAGTTAACAAACAAGATGCATTTTGTATAATGTATTGTTGTTGTTGTTGTTGTTGTTGTTGTTGTTGTTGTTGTTGTTGTTGTTGTTGTTGTCTTCCACTTATGCCGTTAGGCGTCGTGGGGAGGGATGATTGAAGTTCCGGCGCCTGTGACTAGCGCCTTTCCTCCAATTTCCTCCAAGAATCATGAGCAGAATTTTAGGATCAAGTAAATGTCCTAACGGTTTGCTAGACCAGTCGTAGGTTCCTGGCCTACTTAACCCTTGTATATTTGCTACTACCACCATGTCACATCCACTGGTCGCCTGCTGGCAAGCTTCCAGCTGTGCCAGACAGGACTGACCGACTGATCTTGTCTTTTGTGCCGCACGCGCACATGCCGCACACGCCACTGATTATTTGCGAACTCAAATAAAGGCAACATCAGAAGACCAGAAGGCAGATCAGTTGTTAAAAAGCTGACCTCATTAAACCTCGCGGCCTCTAAGAAGAGCTCCCGCATAGACTCCCGAGATCTGGGAATCATACACAGGTACCCCCGGGCCTTCTCTCTTCGACGGGGGGTCGAAAACACATCTTTCCAACCAGGGCGTTGCTGCTCATGCTCGTATGACACATTGGCCAGCCAGGCCGGAGCAATCCCAGCAGTGTTCATTACGCCAGACGCCCCGGCGAACCATTAGCTCAAGCCGTCACCGTGGATCGTGTCGACGACAGTAGCTAGGCACCCCGAAATAGGGTAGCGACCAATCGGTCAGGCCGGCGCTTCATGAGATCCCCGGTCGACAAAGAGAGGAGACTTTCATTGCGTACGACGAAAAATAATCGATTGCTCAAATGTATCAAAACATTATCTATTAGACGATTCCAGCCGTTGCTATGTAAACAGAAGGACTTCCTGTTAAGTGTTAGACTTCCGTGGGGCAAACGTTCTTGACCTTCGAACAATATCAAGGACTATGTACTTAGTACTTTAGCCAAAGTGTTATGTGTTTATCCACTTCATATGATATATAAATTTGCAGCATGCACGTCACGTGATGCAGCGAGAATTGCCTGGCACGAAATCGTGCAATATCTTATTTATGGCGTCTGTATTTAAATTCACTAATGGAATACACTGTTTTGAATAATAATTGTATTTATGCGCATTTGTATATATATATATATATATATATATATATACTAGCTGACCCTGCCCGGCTTCGCCCAGTCACTGGTGGGGAGCATCTCATTTAATTCATATAAGTAGTCATATAAGTTCTCGTTCCCGTTACCGACTGTCTGTCTGTCTGTCTGTCTGTCTGTCTGTCTGTCTGTCTGACCCGGCCCGGCATTGCCCAGCTCCTGGTGTGGAGCATCTCATTTAATTCATATAAGTAGTCATATAAGTTCCCGTTCCCGACTATCTGTCTGTCTGTCTGTCTGTCTGTCTGTCTGTCTGTCTGTCTGTCTGTCTGTCTGTCTGTCTGCCTGCCTGACCCTGTCCGGCTTCGCCCAGTCCCTGGTGGGGAGCATCTCATTTAATTCATATAAGTAGTCATATAAGTTCTCATTAAATTCATACAACAAAAAAAAGTAACTTAAAAGAATGTCCTTCCACACACCATCCATTATTTTTAATGAAAACGCTTTCTAATCACCTGCATGACTACAGTAACTTCTTAAGCAAATAAAGATGAGTTACAATGTTATGCATTGTGCATTATTTTTATGAAAACTTTGAAAATGCCTTACAGATTGTATCATTATTTATTATAACTCATATGCCGGTACATAACTATGGACACAGAGTTTATAAATCTTTGAAAACGATGCCACAATATGACTATAAGTTATACAGAAAAGTTATGCCCCTTGAAATAACTTTTACGGAGTTAGGTCCCCTGAAATATATGAAATTATAATGAAAAATGAAAAATGAAATAATACTGAGTAAGCAGGCGATTTCACACTAACAAAATATCACAGTTGGCAGCTCTAGAATGAAAGGAAGGCGTATAGAAAATTTCATCTCAATCGGATGGGCCGTTCGCGAACACATAAAGGACATAAATACAGACAGACAGACGATCCTTATTTATATATATATATATATATATATACACACTAGCTGACCCGGCCCGGCTTCGCCCAGGCCCTGGCGGGGATCTATCTATCTATCTATCTATCTATCTATCTATCTATCTATCTATCTATCTATCTATCTATCTACCTATCTATTTATGTATCTATCTATCTATCTATCTATCTATCTATCTATCTATCTATCTATCTATCTGTCTGTCTGTCTGTCTGTCTGTCTGTCTGTCTGTCTGACCCGGCCCGGCTTCGCCCAGCTCCTGGTGGGGAGCATCTCATTTAATTCATATAAGTAGTCATATAAGCTCCCGTTCCGGACTATCTGTCTGTCTGTCTATCTGTCTGTCTGTCTGACCCGGCCCGGCTTCACCCAGTCCCTGGTGGGGAGCATCTCATTTAATTCATATAAGTAGTCATATAAGCTCCCGTTCCCTTTCCCGACTGTCTGTCTGTCTGTCTGTCTGACGACCTGGCCCGGCTGTGTGTCTATCTATCTATCTATCTATCTATCTATCTATCTATCTATCTATCTATCTATCTATCTATCTATCTATCTATCTATCTATCTATCTATCTATCTATCTATCTATCTATCTATCTATCTATCTATAGCCAGGGGACTTAACCTAAGATATAGCAATGCTACTAAACGTTATGTCCCTTTATATATTTTTTCTTATGTTAAGTCATGTAATTTAATTATTAAATTTTAGTAAGTAAATAGCTGATTCTACACTAAAAAACTATGACAGTTGGTTGCACGGGAATGAAAAGAAGACGTGTAGAAAATTTCATCTCAATCGGATGGACCGTTATCGAACGCATCCAATACATCCCTACCCACATACATACATACATTGTGTTTATATATATATATATATATATATATATATATATATATATATATATATATATATATATATATATATATATATATATATATATATATATATATATATATATATATATAAAGGATGTGTGTGGGTGGGTGGGTGGGTGGGTGGGTGTGTATGTCCTTTATGCGTTCGCGAACGGCCCATCCGATTGAGATGAAATTTTCTACACGTCTTCCTTTCATTCCAGCGCTGCCAACTGTCATATTTTTGTTTCTTCTTCCTCCTCCTCCCTCCTCCCCCTCCCTAAATACGTACGTAAATATATGATGATGATGATGACAGAAATCCCCGAACCAAAACGCTTGAAAAAGCGAAGATAATGACGTGACTACACAGAATCGTCACACGGCAATCATCATAATCATCAAGTGCCGTGCCGGCTGGCGTAGGCGTTCATGGTTCTCCTTAGATCTCAGTCTTTAGTTTTCTGGATCAACTCTGCTGCTGATATATATGCCTCCATGCCACGGCAATATCAATAACAATTCATCTTTTTATGTGCAAGGAAGTTATCTACAGTCGTGTAGAAGGGAAGAACAATCAATGGAAGGACCGAAATCACAGAACCTAGACGAGTATGAATTCGGAATGGCGAACTCCCTCCTCCTCTCTTCTCCTCCTCCCTCTACCTCCTCCCCTCCTCCTCCCTCCTCCTCCCTCTACCTCCTCCCTCCACCCTCCTCCTCTTCCTCCTCCCTCTACCTCCTCCCCCTCCTCCCTCTCCCTCCTCCCTCCTCCTTCTCCTTCTTCCTTCTCCCTCTTCCTCTCCCCTCCTCCTCCATCCTCCTCCCTTCTACTCCCTCCGCCTCCTCCCCCTCCTCCCTCCTCTTCCCTCCTCCTCCCTCCTCCTCCTCCTGCCTCCCTCCTCCTCCTGCCTCCTTCTCCCTTCTTCTCCCTCTTCCCTCTTCCTCCTCCTCCTCCCTCCTCCCTCCTCCTCCTCCCTCTACCTCCTCCTCCTCCCTCCACCCTACTCCTCCTCCCTTCTCCTCCTCTTCCTCCTCCCTTTCCTTCCTCCTCCTCCTCCCTCTACCTCCTCCTCCCTCTACCTCCTTCCTCCACCCTCCTCCTCCTCCCTCCTCCTCCTCTTCCACCTCCCTTTCCTTCCTCCCCTCCTCATTCTCCCTCCTCATTCTCCCTCCTTCCTCTCCTTCCTCCCTCCTTCTCCTTCCTTCTTCTCCCTCCGCCTCCTCCCTCATCCTCTCCCCTCCTCCTCCCTCCTTCCCCTCCTCCCTCCTCCTCCTTCTCCTCCTCCCTCCTTCTCCTTTCTTCTCCTCCTATCCCCTCCTCCTACCCTCTTCCTTTCTCCCCTCCCCCTCCTCCATCCTCCTCCTCCCTCTTCCTCCTCCTCCCTCTTCCTCCTCCTCCCTCCTCCTCCCTTTTCCTCCCCCTCCTCCCTCTCCCTCCTCTTCCTCCTCCATCCTCCTCCTCCCTCTTCCTCCTCTCCTCCTTTCTTCCTCCTCCTTCCTCCTCCTCCCTCCTCTTCCCTCTTCCTCCTCCTCCTACTTCCTCCCTCCTCCTCCTCCCTTTTCATCCCTCCTCCTCCTCCTCTCTCTACCTCCTCCCTCCTCCTCTCCACTCCTCCTCCTACCCTCTTCCGCTTCCTCCCCTCCCCCTCCTCCCTCTCACTCCCTCCGCCCCTACCTCCCATCCTTCCTCCTAATCCTTCCTCTTTCCGCCTTCCCTCTTCCTACTCCTCCTCTTCCTCTTCCGCCTCCGTCCTCTTCCTCCGCCTCCCCTCCTTCTTCCCTCATCCTCCTCTCGCCTCCGCCCTGCTCCTCATCCTTCCTCCTCCCTTCTGTCCCTCCCTCCTTCTCCTCATCTCTCCAGCCCCGCAGCCTCCCTCTTCCTCCTCCTCCCTTCCTCCTACCTCCTCGCCCTCCGCTGCCTTCCTCCTTCTCCTCCTCCCTTCTCCCTCCTCCTCCTCCCTCTCCTCCTCCTCCCTCCTCTCCCTCATCCTCCGCCTCCTGCTTCCTCCTCCTCCCTCCCCCTCCTCGCCCTCCTCCTCCCTCTACTCCTCATCCCTCCTCCTCCCTTCTCCCTCCCTCCTTCTCCTCCTCCTCCTCCCTCCTCCGTCGCCTACAATCCTCGCCTCCCTCGTTCCTCCGCCCTCCCTCCTCCTCCTCCCTTCACATTTCAACTCCTCCTCCTCCGCCTCTCATCCCTCCTCCTCCTCTCTCCTCCTCCTCTCTCCTCCTCCCTCCTCCTCCTCCCTCCGTCCTCCCTCACATTCTTCCTCCTCCCTCCTCCTCATTCCTCCTCCTCACCCTCCTCCTCCTCTACCCTCCTCCTCCTCCCCTCCTTCTCCTCCCTCCTCCTTCTCCCTCCTCCTTCTCCCTCTTCCTCCTCCCTCTTCCCCCCTCTTCCTTCTCCCTCCTTCCCCTCCTCCTCCCCCTCCTCCACCCTACTCCTCCCTCCTCCTCCTAATCGCTCCTCCTCCCTCCTATTCCTCCCTACTCCTCCTGTCTCCTCCTCCTGTCTCCTCCTCCCTCCTCTTCCCTCCTCCACCTCCCTCTTCCTCCTCCCTCCTCCATTTACCCAAGACAGACAGACAGACAGATAGTCGGGAACGGGATCTTATATGACTACTTATATGATTTAAATGAGATGCTCTCCACCATGGGCTGGGCCGGGTCAGACAGACAGATAGATAGACAGACAGACAGACAGACAGACAGTCGGGAACGGGAAATTATATGACTACTTATATGAATTAAATGAGATGCTCCCCACCAGGAGTTGGGCGATGCCGGGACGGGTCAAACAGACAGACAGATAGATAGACAGACAGACAGATAGATAGTCGGTAACGGGAACGAGAACTTATATGACTGACTACTTATATGAATTAAATGAGATGCTCCCCACAAGGGTCTGGGCGAAGCCGGGCCGGGTCAGCTAGTGTGTGTGTGTGTGTGTATATATTATATATATATATATATATATATAGATATATATATATATATATATATATATATATATATATATATATATATATATATATATATATATATATAATTGCAATAATCATATTAATTATTATTGTTCTATTTCTCCTCCTTCTCCCCATTCTTCTTCTTCTTCCTCTCCCATTCTCCTCCTCCCCCTCTTCCTTCTTCTTCTTCTTCTTCTTCTTCTTCTTCTTCTTCTTCTTCTTCTTCTTCTTCTTCTTCTTCTTCTCTTCTTCTTCTTCTTCTTCTTCTTCTTCTTCTTCTTCTTCTTCTTCTTCTTCTTCTTCCTCTTCTTCTTCTTCTTCTTCTTCTTCTTCTTCTTCTTCTTCTTCTTCTTCTTCTTCTTCTTCTTCTTCTTCTTCTTCTTCTTCTTCTTCTTCTTCTTCTTTCTTCTTCTTCTTGCCTATTTAGTCTCTCATTGTCAGACTATGAAGAGACATCTTGTGTATACTTCTTGCATGGTGGTATTCACATCCTCATATTTTATCAACCCATTGCCTGCAGAGGGACCCACGGATTTTTTTATTCATGTTATCTAAGTGCTACAGCTTTTCTGGGGCACTGGCTTGTTATAATCTTTCTCCATGACCAAACCATCTGATGTGCTGTTTTTCCCCCAATGTATTCTAACACGGGTGATGTCACCACTTACTTACTGATATAATTACAAAAGTTAGTTCATAAATTGCAGTCTAAACTGTTTACGGGATACTTACCTTGTTGAATTGGTTGCATGGGAAACCAAGGATTATGAAATTCCGACCACCATATTTGGAACTAAGTGCATTCATTCCATGATAATGGTGTGTCAGACCTCAGTAAGTTGCCACATTGACAATGAGGACAACCTGTAAGAAGAAGGAACAGTTGCTTGAATGAATTAGTAGAAATGAGTCTCAGTGTGTTTTTACACACGAAGTTTCATCTTCTGTTAACAGCGATATAATGAGACCTCAGTAGATAATACAATGACCTGCCTGGACTGAAAGTTCTCAAACACACGAGGAAGATGTGAACTATCATAACTAAAGCGAATACTAAGATGGACACTATTTTGCTTGCTTGCTTTAAAAACAGAAATTCCAAATTCGGCCTCTTTCAACCTGCTTCTTTCAGCTGTGGTTATTGTTGAGGTCCATGGTTTTTGTGGGTTTATTCACCCTTATTCTTGTCTTACGCACTCTTACGAGTGACCACTCTTATCCTGACCCTTGACTGATTATATCGACTTTTGAGTCTGTCACGTGTCAGCTGATGGGGGTGGGGGGTGGGCGGGGTTGGTGGCGGCTGTCTTTTTAGCTCGTCTCCTCTGTTGGTTTCTTTTGTTAGTGAAGGCTGTTGATTCGTCTGGCTTGACTGGTTGCAGTCCTTATAATGACTTTTTATTTGGTCTTCTTGCCTCCTTTTTGTGTATTGTCTGTAGAAGCTTTTTTTCGATGTTTTCATTTTCCTCGTTGCGCCTTTTTTTTCACTTTCGATTTTGAGTTTCTGTTGCTTTTCGATTTCTTCCTCTGCGGTCAGCCATGGGATAATCTCTCGTTTTCTATATATTACTTGTAGCCGCGTCCGTCCTCACCGTCATAGTGTCTATCTGGGTGTTCTACCGGTCTCCTGAGTTTCTTGGGCGTCTTCTTTTCTTTCTCTTCCCAGCGCTTTCTGAATTCCTGGTGCATGAGTTCCTCCAATTCTATCGATTCTAGGCACTCCTCTAGAGTGAGTCCCAGTGGGTATTCTGTACCGCCTTCAGAGATCCGGCGGGATAATGATTCCCTTCCTGGATTTCTTGGGCTTCGTGGTTGGGTTGTTGGTCTTAGCTTGCGGTTCCGGCTCGGTCTTATATTGGGTTTCAACTTGCAGCTTTTCTGTGTTCTCTTGCATGGTTTCTGTTGGTTTGTTTTTGGATTAATTCAATTTCGGCTTTTAGCAGCTCTCTCTCTCTCTCTCTCTCTCTCTCTCTCTCTCTCTCTCTCTCTCTCTCTCTCTCTCTCTCTCTCTCTCTCTCTCTCTCTCTCTCTCTCTCTCTCTCTCTGCTTTAATGGTTCGTAGCATTTTTTCGTTTTCCTTCTTCCTCTCGGCCTTATGTTCCACTTCTAACTTGATGTTTCGCTGGATCTCCTTTATTTCGGCAAGCAGCTTTCCATTGTCTCTGATCGGTGCCGTTGTTTGAAGCAGCTTGATTTGCTTCTTTAGCTCATATATCTGGCCTTGCAGTTGAGCTTTTTCCGCTTGTGAGAGGCGAGTCCGCATTGCGTCCTTATATGGAGTCTTTGTGGTGATGGCGAACTTTAAAACGTCTCTGTGCCTTGGAGGTACGGACAGCCCAAGTATTTTGCTCCATGCTTGCCCAGGCAGTTGGCGCACTTTCTTTTGTTGTTGGGTGCTCGGAAGTCCGTGTCCAGTTTGTCCAGCGGACACTCCTTGAAGGCGTGGTGGTCGGCGAAGTACCGGCAGGTTTCCATCTTACTGCGACGTGCTGCTCTGTTGTGGCCAGCCCTCTGGCATCTTGAACATTGAGTGACTCTTGGGATGAATCTCTCTGGCTGTTGCGTTTTCATGTTGATTGATACTGTGGTCGGCATCTCGCTGCCCTCTGTTGTCACCACCAAGGTATCTTGGAGTAGGTGAGGAGTCTTCAAGAATCGGATGTGGAAATTCTTTTCTTGTAGATGCTTCAGGATTTGTTCAACTGTCAGCTCCGCTTGGATACGTTTGACAACCCACTTGCTTGTCGGTGAGTCGGTGTTTCCGACTCTGGTGTCTTTCTCCTCTCTCTGTTTCTCGGTAGGTTTGGCTCTTGTTTGTGGTGGGTTGTTGTCGTCCTTCCTCGTGGTAGCTTCGTTAGAGGCTGCTTGAGGTTTTTGTTGTTTGCTGCAGCTCGCAGGTAGAGTCTCTCCGCTCGTCTTCTTGTCGGCTCCGACGCTGCACATCTTGGATGCCACGTGTCTTTTGGTGTTCTTGCAACGTGCCATCCCCCCCCCCCCCCCCCCCCCCCCCCCCCCCCCCGTATCGGGTTGCTTGACTTGTTCAGCTGACTTGTCTTGTTAGCGCTCGCAATTGCGAATGATGATGCGCGCACTATTTTGTCTTGACAGTTACAATTATAGCTGTTGGGTTTGCGTCATTGTAGATAAAAAGAATATTTCTGGTGTGCTCATAAAAGTAATATATAGGTTAGTCATGGACCGTGACTCGCGTGTCTCTTTGCTGAAAGTATGATAACATAGCCTTGGAGATATGTATGCGAAATATCATATAGACTGAGCACGTTCACTCACACAATTAAACCGGTCATCATATTGAGGATTTGTTCTTGGGAAATGAAAAATAATGCATGAGATTATAACTCTATTAGTCGCTAAATGATCACACGAAAACTAAACATATTACTGTACGCCACATGTGCTCAGGGAAAATAAAGAAAATATAAGTTGCCACTGAGATTGTTAGATGTGTGTAATTATAGGCAGACTGAAAGTAAACAGTAGGAAGACGCAAAGCACGCTGATTGGTTCACACGGCTAAGAGTCATTCACTAATCACGCGATGCTCGGATTGAAAGACTGAATAGAGACACTTAGAAATACAACAAGAGGAATATGTACGCTACATACGTGTGCAGACCATACTGAATGTATGTGACAGTGAAACATGAGATATTAACTCTTAAAGAACATAGGTCAGTGTTTGGTGCTCATATGTTCATATGTTTGTCATGGGAGAAAGTCATAGATTGCGTAGAGAGACGGAATATGAAAAACAGGTAATGCGGAGTAAGAAAAGACATCGACGGTGATGGACAACTGAGCGAATAAATGAGTGAAATACCTGGAAAAGGGGTTAATGACATTGTTCGTAATCCCGTATAACCACGTGGGGGAAACAGCAGCTGCGAGAATCGGCAGCGGTTCGCGCCGCGCTGTTCACTTACAGAGGTATGTGAACCGGTCTATCATAAAGCAATGGCAAACTACTGAACATTAAAACATGCCTAGGACATCAACAGAAGCTGAAAAATGCTGATGTTGGCTGCAACGTCATGTAAGGGATATGCAACATATTAAAAAACAACATAAACATAAATACATGAATGGGTTTAGTCATCCACAGAGTGACACGGCAACAAAATGAATTGTTATAGCAAGACGTAGTTACAGAGTCAGACAAGTGACAGAGAATAAGACGGGATAAAGACAAGGGGTTCGATTTCAATGCACCGGGTTCTGTCCAATTTGACTACATCTTATTTCTGCAAAGCGGCCTGCCGAAAGTGTCGCAAAGAGCGCAAACTCTGCAGCACCAACGACGAGATCCAGGCGGTATTCGTAAACAAACAAACAAACAAACAAAAACACACACACACACACAATTCACTCGTGAATGGAATTACCGAGCCCGAGAACGAACCCAAAACCTTCGTAGCGCGAGGCAGGCGGTTGGCCTGTTTCACCGCCGTGACGCCCTGCGTAGGAATGCAACGTATGTCTTCGCGTTGGTGCGAACTGGTGTTGAACAGAAGCGGTTAGAATTGCCAGCCATTCTCTTGGTGGCTGCGCTCTCGTGTGGATATGTGCGTGATCCAGGGAGAGATTGCCAAGCAGACTTAGGTTGTTTTTTTTTTTTTTTGCATATCCTTTACAGGACTTCGCTGTCAACCACCAGCATCTTTCAGCTGTATTTTGATTTCTTGGCAAGATTAACGCTCAGTAGTTTGCCATTAGTAAGAGTGATTCAATGACACCTTTGTAGTCAGCGTTTATTGGCACTAGAGGGGTTATTTTCAGAGATGCGTACTTTGTCAACGGAAGCTAATTTTTCGTTTCCTTTTGTTTTCTTGATAATAATTTTTAAGTATTGCGTGTCTAATATTGTTTTTTCTAAATGTATCTAAAGAAATGAAACTTCGAAATAATTTACCTTTATAAACAGCTCTTGCACATCACATAAGAGTTAATGAAGTATTAACATATATATATATATATATATATATATATATATATATATATATATATATATATATATATATATATATATATATATATATATATATATATATATATATTACAGCATATTTATGTTAATACCATATGGGAGCAATTGCAAATATCAGATAAGGTCATATTCAAGTGTCGATTAGACTCATAAGAAGTCAGCATGGGCCTATTAACACAGGGGTTAAAAGGCAAGAAGACTGGGTTTTATCTCGTACAACTGGGTCTTTCTCTACAGAACATCTAACCACCTGTCGAAAGCGTCGAACAGTGCACCGACTCCGTATGTTCGCCGACAAACCCCATTGGTCTCCGAAAAACAATACAATCGCCTACTAGAATACAGAGCCCGAAAATATAACATTGACATTATTAGCACGAGGCAGACGGCTTAACCACATGGCCACGAAGACCCCAAGCTATATGCTCATACACAGAACGCAGTGTCAAAGACACGGAAGCCTGGCCAGGTTTAAACAGTAGGAGACAACCATTCATTATACATTAACCATCTCAGGTACGCAGATGAGATGCGCAGATAACACTACCCACGGTAGTTAGAAAAGCACAAAATGGATTTTATTTTCTGGACTGCCCTGTGGATTGATCTTGACCTTGACTGATTGAGGTCAATCCCCCTCGTTCTTGCAGCGGGGGGTGAGGGGCGATAACTAAGTCATATCTAAGGGAGATAATTCTGAGAAAAGACAACTCTTATGTTTCTAAGGGCAGATAACTATTGCGTGGGTTATAATATTTTAATTAATTATTTAAAAAATAAAATTTAAAAAAATAAACACAAATAAATAAAAAAAGCCCCCCCCCCCCATGGGCGGGTGTGCGGAGACGTGGGGTGTTTCTAGGTGGTTCGGTTTAAACACTATCATCATATGGGTTACAAATGAAAACCTTACAAATTTACAGATGGCCGGTATTATTGGTCGTAGTGGGTACGGCCTAGTGTCATTCGTTGTTAAGGGGTGGGTAGCAGTTATTAGTGGTCTTTAGTGGACGGGTTTATTAAAAAAAATATCATCACATGGGTTACACATGAAAACCTTCAAAAGTAAAGATGGTCGGTATTGTTGGTTGTAGTGGTTATGGTTTAGTAAAATTCGTTGTTAAGGGGTGTTTTTTCCCGCATATCCTTTACAGGACATAGCTGTCATCATCAGCATCTTTAATATGATTGTTTATTTCTTGGCAAGGTTACACTCAGTAGTTTGCTACTGCTTTCTGAGTGATGGGCTCACATACCCCATAAGTTACCAACGTGGCGAGAACCGCTACTGATTCTCATGCAGGTTACGTTCCTCACATGGATATATGGTATTACAGAGAAAGATATTAACACCTAGGCCAGGGAGACCGGCTGTTAAAGGGTTGATAGCTGTTACTAATGATCTGTAGATGGCCATAGTGGTTTAAACACTATTAACATACGGGTTACAAATGAAAACTTTAAAAAAGTAAACGTGGACGGTAATATTGGTTGTAGTGGGTATGGGTAATGAAATTCATTGTTAAGGTGTAGATAGCAGTTATTAATGATCTGTAGAAGGTCGTAGTGGTTTAAACACTATCATAATACGAGTAACAAATAAACACCTTAAAAAGTAAAGATGGTCGGTAATATTGGTTGTAGTGGGTATGGCTTAGTGAAATTCGTTTTTAAGGGGTAGGTAAGTGGTGGTGTAGCTAGATAAGTGATTCCGAACAATATCATCAAGGGTTACAAAGGAAACTTTAAACAACTTAAAGATAGCCGGTATTATTGGTTGTAGTGGGTAGACGGAGTGGCTAGATAAATACGTCACTTCCATGTTAATGGATGGGGTGGTCGAGTGATTAAATAAATGTTTTCATTGGTTGTTAAGGGGTGTGTAAGTGGAGGAAAGGCTACATAAGTGCTACCATGGGTCGGCATGGTAGAGGGTATGACACAGTGGTCGGCGTGACAGTGAGTATGACCCGTATTTATGGAAGGTCGCTCGACCTCTCTCTTAGTGTCTCTCTCTCCATCTCTCTCCATCTCTATCTCTCTCTCTCTGTCTCTCTCTCTCTCTCTCTCTCTCTCTCTCTCTCTCTCTCTGAGTATTCACTCTTGTGTGACATTGGTGTGATAACAGTACATGCCTAACTATTGACTGTGTGTATGTGTGTGTGTGACTGTCGGCGTGATTCTATCCTTCTGTCTATATATCTTGCTAACTGTCTAGCTAGCTGTCTATATATTTGTGTATCTGTAGATCCGGATGAATGGGTGTCTGTGCATATCTGTATATACGAACGGTAGTTTTTCTCTGTATTCGGCCGCGGGTGACAGTAATATAATGCTAGTATGAATCCTACTAATGACTGTGTGTCTATAAGTAGCGAAGAATAACTACATGGCCTGGTCCAGTTAATTAGCTCGCGGGGAAAATGCGTATGTCATAGTAAGTAGTATGTAGTAGTATGGTAGGTACATAATTGGTGCATAATTGGTGAAGATCAGTTCAGAACCTGACATTCTTTCTTATTTCTCTTATGTGTCGTCACAACAAACCTTAAGACAAGGAATTTTCAAAACTCACACGTTAGGATACATAACCGCTTCCGGTTTTGTATAATTAAAAACGTAAACCGTAATTACGAAGTGATATTAAAAATTGCATTTGTGCTGTGTAAAGTGAAAAAATTAAGATGGCGGCACGGGTTAGAAGGACATTGAAAACTTCGACTCATACTTGAGAATCCGATCGTCAGAAGACTTTGTGTTCTCCATTATATATCTAATGAAACGTGACTGATTATATATTATAATGTCGGTTACTACTATCTGTAGTGGCTGGAACGTAATCACTAGCTTCATACCAATGGCGATGTGCTAGGGATACAATCATCATGTGCGGGCTATGTGACGATGAACAGCCTGTCAAATAGTATAGTATAGAGGATAGGAGGTCTATCATCAACAATTTTGATACATATTTACAGATCCGTTCGTTAGAAGTCCTTGGATTTTTTCGTTATATAGCAATTGTAAAGTAATCGATAATTGCGGTTATTACTCTCTGTAGTGGATTGGACTTAAACGTTATCATCATACCAAGGCCGTTGTACTAGAGATACAAGACTCGTCCTCGAGCTGTATAATGGTGTACAGCCAGTCACATGTCTAAGGGATACATCCGGACACTTTGTTGAAGGCTACACCCTGACTACGTGGAGTCGCTGCTGCGGGTCACTTGCATAAGGATACATCCGGTAAACGTTGATAATGGTTACATGTGGTCAAAGATGGCGGTGCTTCCGGTCACATGCACAAGGATACATCCAGAACACATGCTCGCTGAAAGATGGTAGTGCTTCCGGTCACATTGTAAGGATACATTCGAGATACGTGGTTAATAGAGATACTAAAAAAGTGTGGCATGTCGGTTGTCGAACTTGGGGACCTAACTCGCGATGACCACCATGTATGGGAGTGATTCCACTACCTCGTCATTAGAGCATCCGAAGGCTCAAATGGTCCCTCTTCTCTCTCTTTTCTATATCCATGTAGTCCTGAGGTCATCGATTAACACAAAGGACATCCCGGCCTCAATACAACATAAAGTAGTTTTGAATGTAATATACACAACTATAACCAATGCATCACAATGTCCGACTAAATCGGCCTCGTAGACAGTTTAGCTTAGTTTAGTTTAGTCGATGGAGCAACATCACGGCACACAGGTGTAACCCATAAGTGCTCCATTCTCCTCCTAACTCAAACCTGATTCCGGAGATAGCTCATTGCACGAACTCCGTAGCACCGGCGAGGATCCTGAAATACTTTGGGTAGATTTTTAACTCGAAATTTTGCTGGGGCAGCGCCGTTAGGCTACTCTTTTTCGATTTCCAACTACCAAGGGATTTTTTTACGCCCACAACAATACACATGGGCGTCCGATCTCACTACTCAGAGACAAGGGGAGATTTTATTACTAGAAGCCCACGTGAAAAAAATCCCGGTCCTTACCGGGGCTTGAACCCGGGACCTCCAGCACTCAAGGCGGACACCATACCTTGAGACCACGTAGTCCCCAAGGTCTCGTAGACATGGTCTCGTAGACATAGAGGAGAGACGTGATCATCGATGCCAGTCAGGGAAGGCGTAACTTTTACTTAACAGCTAGCGGGTCATACAGGGATAAGTGGTTAGCACAGTTTATCAGATGTATAATATTACATGCGAACACAACAAGCTGTCACAACTTAGGCGTCTCATATAACATTGCATGTAACGAGCTGCCCATACCACCGAAGTTATCACGAGTCAGATCAGGCATTTACACTGTCGTTACCTCTCTGTGTGTTTATACGGGTCTTTAGATCTATTCCCAGAAACACATTCCTATTGCCAATATATGTTTTTAACGAAGCTGCTAATTTCCCCGAATCACATCCAGACAAAAGTATAGGTTCCATGTAGCATTTCAACATTAAAATAAGGATATATGTTAGCTAAATGAGAGAAATATCGGTCAATCTTATAAATGACTCCACCAAATGTATGAACGGTGAGAAACTTTGTTAACGAAATGTGAAAATATATCAAAGAGGGATACATTTTCAAAGAGAGAAATATTTCAACTAAACTTATAAATACGTCAGTCAAACTTATAAAAAAAAAAGGTAGCAAAATGTGCTAATCAAATGGGGAAAATATTGACCAATTTAAGTAATAGCTCAAACATTTATAGAAACTAGGAAGCTTTGTTAACCAAATGTGAAAAAAATATATTGACCAAGTAAAGATAAAAGTTAAAAGCCACTCTTGACACAACTACAGAAGCTACATTTCCCCTAATTGGGTACACATTTTCTTAGTTTAGCCGACATATTTTCCTACTTTTTATAAATTTGATTGAACTATTTCTTAATTGGGCCAACATTTTTGTTACCTTGGTTAGTATATTTTCTTACTTTTTATAAGTTTGGTTGAGTTATTTATAAGTTTGGTTGAAATATGTTGTTACTTGGCTAATATGTTCATCTTTTGTTAACAAAGTTTAATACTTTTATAAGTTTGGATGGGATATTTCTTAACTTGCTCTGTAATTTTCTGATTTGGTTAACACGTTTCTATGTTTTATAAGTTTGGACGAGACATTTCTTGTTTTGACCAACGTTTTTAATACTTTACCTAACTTTTGTTATTTTGGGTGAGATATTTCTTATTTTGGTCAACGCTTTAATTGAACTGACTATCATTTTTCCTTTTGCACATATTTTTCCCATTTGACTAATACATTTTCCTACTCTTTATAAATTTGGTTGAGATATTTCTTTGCTTGGCTAATGTTTTCCCAGTTGGCTAACACATTTTCTTACATTTTATAATTTTGGTTGAAATATTTCCTATTTTGGTCAAAATTTTAGTTGAACTGGCCAACAAATGTTCCTACTTTTACTACGTTTCGTTGAAATATTTCTTTACTTAACCATTATTTTTACCCTTTAGCTAACAATTTTTCCTACTTTTTTTATAAGTTGAGATGAGGTATTTCTTTACTCGACCAATATTTTTTCCCGTTTGGGTAACATATTTTCCTACTTTTGATAAGCTTGGACGAGATAATTATAAGT
This sequence comes from Cepaea nemoralis, assembly GCA_014155875.1. NCBI lineage: Eukaryota > Metazoa > Mollusca > Gastropoda > Stylommatophora > Helicidae > Cepaea > Cepaea nemoralis. The sequence continues at coordinate 290,488 of JACEFZ010009107.1, forward strand.
TTGGTTGAAATATTTCTTTACTTGGCCAGTAATTTTCCCCTTTGGTTAACACAGTTTCCTACTTTTCATAAGTTTGACCGAGATATTTCTGTATTTGGCCAACATTTTTTTCCCGTTTGGCTAACAAAGTTTCCTACTTTATATAAATTTGGACGCGATATTTGTTTACTTGGTTATTTTTTCTCTACATTTTAAAAGTTCAGTTGAAACATTTCTTTACTTGGCCAATATTTTTTTCCTTTGGTTAACAAAGTTTCCTACATTTCATAAGTTTGGCCGAGGGTTTTCTGTATTTTGTCGACATTTTCCCCGTTTGGTTAACACATTTTTCTACTTTTTATAAGATTAGTTGAGATATTTCTTAACTTGGTTACATTTTCTCTACGTTTTATAAATTTGGTCCATATTTTTCTTTATTTGGCCAACATTTATCATAACTGGTTAACAAAGTTTCCTATTTTTTTATAAGTTTGGATACGATATTTATATGATTGGCCACTATTTTTTCACATTTGTTTAACTAAGTTTCCTACTTGTTATAATTTTGGCCAAGATAATTGCGAGCTGGATAAAATATTATTTTACTTGGCCAATACTTTTCCCCATTGGTTATCAAAGTTTCCTATATTTCATAAGTTTGGATGCGCTATTTCTTTACTTGAACAATATTTTTTTCACATTTGGTTAACAAAGTGTCCTACTTTTCATAGTTTGGACGTGATATTTCCTATTTTGATCAACATTTTCCCCATTTGACTAACAATGTTTCCCAACTATTTATAAATTTGATTGAAATATGTTTTACTTGGTTAATATTTTTCCCATTTAGTTAAAACATTTTCCTACATCTCATCAGTTTGGCGGTAGTATTTCTTTACTTGGCCAATATTTACCCTTTTGGCTAACAAATTTTACTACTTTTTATAAATTTGGATGAGATATTTCTCTATTTGGCTGACATTTTTCGCATTTGTGTAATAAATGATCCTACCTTTTATAAGTTTGGATTAGGTTTGGATAAATTTAGTTGAAATATCTCTTTATTGGCCAATATTTTTTCCCTTTTGGTTAACAAAGTTTCCTTCTTTTTATAAGTTTGGATACGATATTTCTTTACTTGGTCAATATTTTTGCACATTGGGTTAACAAAGTTTTCCTACTTTTTATAAATTTCGTTGGGCTATGTCTTAACTTGGTTAATATTTTTTCCCATTTGGTTAATAAATTTTCCTACTTTTTATAAATTTGACTGACGTATATATAAGTTTAGTTGAAATATTTCTCTCTTTGACCGATATATTTTCAAAGTTGGTTATCAATGTTTCCTACTTTTCTTAAGTTTTGTGGAAATATTTAAAAGTTTGACCAATATTTTTCCCATGTGGCTAACATATTTTCTTATTTGAATGTTGAAGTACTACATAGAACCTATACTTTTGTCTGGATGTGATACGGGGCAATGAGCAGCCTCGTTAAAAACATATAGTGACAATGGAAATGTGTCTCTGCGGACAGATGCAAATACCCGTATAAACACACAGAGAGGTAATGACAGTTTAAATGCCTGATCAGAGTCGTGATAACTTCGGTGGTCTGGCAGCTCGTGACTGTCATGTTACACGAGACGCCTAAGTCGCGGCAGCTTGTTGTGTTCGTATGTAATATACATCTGATAAGCTGCGCTAACCATACAAAATACAAGATTGGTACATCAGCCATGTGCACATGTAGATTGGCGTCACAGACAGCAGTGCACATACTAGAATACTGCCTATTACAACATGTCTAGGCAAACTTTCTGGTCTGGAGAGACGACAGTGGAAGATAAACTCTATGAACCGCTCAGTAAACTAAAAACAAAAAACCAGTTAAATTCATACAAAAGACAACATTGCAGTTGTAGACATGTTTCAAGCAAACGAGAGAAGAAAAAGAAACTGCGCTAACCACTCATCTCTATATGACCCACTAGCTGTTAAGTAAAAGGTACGCCTTCCGCGACTGGCATCGGTTATCATATCTCTCTATATCTACGTGACTGATTTAGCCGAACACTGTGATGCATTGGTTATAGATGTCTATACTACATTCAAAACTACCTTATGTTGTATTGAAGTCGGTTTGTCCTTTGGTGTTATTCGATGACTAAGGACTACATGGATATAGAAAAGAGAGAGAAGGGATACCTTTTAGCCATCGGATGCACTGTTGACGAGGTAGTGGAATCACTCCCATACATTGTGGTCATAGCGAGTTAGGTCCCGTAGTTCGACAACTGATAGGCCACCCTTTTTCTGTAATATCCCTCTTATCCACGTGTCTCGAATGTATCCTTACATATGTGACCGCGAGCACCGCCATCTTTGACCGGCTTTAGCCAGTGAGTACGTGTGCTGGATGTATCCTTATGCACGTGACAGGAAGCAACGCCATCTTTGACTAGGCTTAATCATTACCCACGTGTACCGGATGTATCTTTATGCATGTGGCCTGAAGCAGCACCCTAAGTGGTCGGGTTATAGCCATTAATCAATGGTTGGATATATCCCTCAGACATGTGACCATGTTACTGGCTGTACACTATCACACAGCCCGTGGACGAGTCTTGTATCTTATCACACTGGCCTTGCCGTTACAGACAGTAGTAACCGCAATTATAATATACAATCGATTACTTTACAATAGCTATAAAACGGAAAAAATCCAAGGTCTCCTTACGATCGGATCCGTAAATATGTATCAAAAATGTTGATGGTAGACCTCCTATCCTCTATACTATACCATTTGACTGGATGTACATCGACACATTGCCCGAGGATGATTATTGCATCCCTGGTATATCGTGATTGGTATAATGCTAGTGTTTACGTTCCAGCTACTACTGATAGTAATAGCCGACATTATAATATACAATGGAACATTCAAGGGCTTCTGGCGATCGGATTCTCAAGTATGAGTCGAAGTAGTCGATTTCCTCCTAATCCGTGCCGCCATCTTAACTTTTTCACTTTACACAGCACAAAAAATATCTTTCATACTACTTAGTAATTACGGTTTACCTTTTTAACTATACAAAACGGGAAGCGGTTACGTATCCTAATGTGTGAGCTTCGAAAATTCCTTGTCTTAAGGTTTGTTGTGACGACACATAAGCGATATAAGAAAAAATTGCAGTTTCTGAACTGATCTTCAACAATTATGCACCACATATACCTACCATACTACTACATACTACTTACCATGACACACGCATTTCCCCCGCGGCGAGCTAATTAACTGAACCAGACAATTTAGTCATTCTTCGCTACTTATAGACACACACAGTCACTAGGAAGGTAATACTGACATCCCATCACTGTCACCCGCGGCCGAATACAGAGAAATACGACCATTCATATATACAAATATACACAGACACCCATACATCCGGATCTGGAGATATACAGATATATAGACAGCTAGCTAGACAGTTAGCCAGATAGATAGACGGAAGGATAGAATCACCCCGACATTTAGGCACACACATACACACACAGTCAGTAGTCAGACAAGTACTGTTATCACACTAATGTCACACAAGAGTAAATATCCAGAGAGAGAGAGAGAGAGAGAGAGAGAGAGAGAGAGAGAAAGAGAGAGAGAGAAATGAAGAGAGAGACTGAGAGAGAGAGAGAGAGAGAGAGAGAGAGAGAGAGAGAGAGAGAGAGAGAGCGAACCGTACGTAAATACTAGTAATACTCACTGTCACGCCGACCACTGTGTCGTACCATCTGCCGCGCTGACCCTTTTAAGGTATTCATTTGTAACCAGTATGATGATAGTGTTTAAACCCCGTCCACTAAAGAATACTAATGACTGCTACCCACCCCTTAACACGAATGACACTAGGCCATACCCACTACCACCAATAATACCGGCCATCTGCAAATTTTTAAGGTTTTCATTTGTCAACCTAGGATGATACTTTGATGAATTACTAAATTGTGAAGCTCCAAGTAACACTTTCCCACAGGAAGAGGTTCTAACGTGTGAACCACAAATTGAAGAACCTGCATTTGAAGAAATATTATATGTAATCACACGACTTAAAAACAATAAGGCAACTGGGGCTGATGGAATTGCTGCTGAATTTATAAAGGCGGGTGGCCATGCATTACATCTAAAGCTATACGAACTAATAATAAAAATCTGGAGGAATGAAGAATTACCCCATGACTGGAAATTGTCATTATTGATACCTATCTTTAAGAAAGGAGACAAGTACCAGTGTGAAAATTATAGAGGAATATCACTACTGTCCATAAGCTATAAGATACTATCCGCAGTACTACTAAATAGACTAAAACCATATTCAGAATACATATTAGATGACTGCGGGTTTTAAACAAAATAGATCAACAATAGATCAGATATTTATCTTACGACGAATAGCCGAGAAAAATTGGGAATATAAAAGAGATCTCCATAACAAACAAACAAAAAGGCTTATGATAGTGTCCGTAGGAATAGACTATGGAATGCTATGCGGGAATTTGGAATACCAAGGAAGTTAATAAACATGACCAGACTATGCATGGAAGATACTTATAATACAGTAACACATAAAGGCAGGAAATCAGACCCTTTCCAAATAACATATGGCGTGAAACAGAGTGATGCACTATCGCCGCTACTCTTCAATCTGGCTCTAGAGAAAGTTGTAAGGAGGGTAAAGGAGGAATGTGATATTGGAGGAACATCCAAGCTGATTGGTTATGCAGATGATATAGATATTATAGGGCAAAATGAGCAAAAGTCATTGGAAATATTGACTCACTTAAAGGAAAAAGCCCAACAGATGGGGCTGGTTATCAACCAAGATAAGACAGAATATATGGTAATTTCAAGAGAAGGAATGGCTAAAAACTCAGGACACATACAAATAGATAATATGACCATTAAAAGAACGGAAACATACAAATACCTGGGTACAATCTTCAACTGCTCCAACATCATAAGGGAAGAAATACAAACTAGAATCAATTCTGGAAATAAGGTATACTATGCTCTACAACATCTACTAAAATCAAAGGCGCTATCTCGTCACACCAAGATCAGAATATACAAAACACTGATCAGACCAGTTGTGCTGTATGGCTCTGAAACCTGGAGTACAACGAAACGAGACGAAGCCTTGCTACAAACCTTTGAGAACAAAGTTTTAAGACGCATCTTTGGACCCATTAGGGATACACAAAGTGGAGAGTGGAAAAGAAGAAGTAACAAAGACATTTATGATCTGTTTAAGTCCCCGCTAATCACTGGTATCATGAAGGCTAATAGGCTACAATGGCTGGGGCATATAGAAAGAATGGAAGATAATAGGGAAACAAAACTCGCTTACACTCAGGAAATAAATGACCGTAGACCCCGAGGTAGACCAAGAAGACGGTGGAGAGATAATATATATACAGACCTACAAGCACTTGGAATCAACGACTGGCAAGAGAAGGTTCACCAGAGAGACGAATGGAGACGGATTGTATCTGCAGCAAAGAACCTCAATGGCTCGGAACGCTGAAGAAGAAGAAGAAGAAGAAGAAGAAGAAGAAGAAGAAGAAGAAGAAGAAGAAGAAGAAGAAGAAGAAGAAGAAGAAGAAGAACCCTAGGATGATAGTGTTTACACCACTACGACCTCAATAGATCATTAATAACCCCTACCCACCCCTTAACAGCGGGGCTCCCTGGCCTAGGGGTTAACGTCTTTATGTGTAATCCCGTATATCCACGTGAGGAACGTAACTTGCATGAGAATCAGTAGCGGTTCTCGTAGCGTTGGTAACTTACAGGGTATGTGAGCCAGTCGCTCAGAAAGCAATGGCAAACTACTGAGTGTAATCTTGCCAAGAAATCAACAATCAGATGAAAGATGCTGATGTTGACAGCAATGGGAGGGGCGGTGGCGTAGGAGTTAGATACTTGCCTGCCGTACAGGTGGTCAAGGTTTCGATTCGCACTGAACTGAATTCTAATTGTAAACAATTGCCCTGGGCTTCCAGGTCGACGCAGCCTAAAATGGATGTCAGGAAATGACTTGGGGAGTAAAGGCGACCGGCCTGACACTAATCACATCACCCACCAGCGCGGATTGGTCTGCACAAATATGTCTGGTGACACGTGCCCAATGCACATTAACGCATGTAAAGAGGACTTTTACTTTTTTTTGTCTTTTTTTTAAAAAAATCAGACTACATCCTTCTCAAATAATGACATGCGACACGGAAATTACAAACAGAAAAGTGTACCTTCAGCAGCACGTGAACTTATCTCTAAACAAATATCACGAAAACTGAAACTGAGGCTTGTCAAAAGCTGGTGCGATGGAATTCAACACCAATGAATGGAGTGTCAACATGCACCTTGTCCAGACAGGCGGACATAATATTGCGGCTTTTGAAATGTGGGTCTTCAGAAGTAGGGGCGAGTTTCTTGGAGGAAAGCAAGTCAAACAGGGAGTTTCTAGAAGAGCTTGATATGAAATAAACCTGGAAAAAATCATGTACTTTGGTCCCATCAAATGGCATAACAATCTAAGAAAACTGTAACGGAAGAAAAAGTTGAGGACAAAAGAGTTTGAGGTCAAGGATACAAATGGACAGACAGTATTAAGATAAGGTCAGGACACAAACTTACAAAATGTAGAGTGATTGCTGAGAGAATTGTAACTTTTAGGCTAGAATAAATTTATATCTCCAAAAAATTATTGCTTGCTTGCTTGCTTGTGTTCACTGGCTGTGATCTCCAGCGCGAAGTCCTGTATGTCGGATGAAGACATCCTGTTGTCCAAGACCAATGTGATGTCATACATGACCTGATGTTTGCGTGAGTATCCGTTGTCCCATGTCTGGCTTATTGGTGTGCAGACTGGTGGTTCCTCGCCGTACAGGCAGACACTCTCCGACTTCGGAGGAATCAAACATCCTACTGACTTTAGCCAGGACCCCGAAGGGACCTGTTGCCCAGTACGCTCGGCGAGGACGCGTCAATAGGTCTTGGCCAGTATAGAACCCAGCCCTGGTGCCTTGGAAACACCTCTGCGTCCATAATTATTGCTAATAACGGCAGAGTTTTGGACATTAATTGATTTGCCGCATTTCTAATAATTTGTGAATTTGTTTAATTTGTGTTTTTGACGCATGCATTTAGTTTGCCACCAGCAACCTGTTGATTCTGTCCTCTGAGTCACGTCTAATCTTCTAAATCTAAGAGACGCGATTCTAAGTGATCAATTTCTAACTCTTTGGAAAGTGAGGTTAGAAATCTGACAAGTCTAATACAACTACTGATCTGTTATTGTAAAGTGACTGGTAATTTCATAGCTTCTTTGTGTCAGTAGCCAATAAAAACTATGTTGATTACATCAAGATATGGTAGAACAACACTGAGATGAAATAAGTAAAAGTGAATGAAGACCACATTTATGATCTTTTAAACAGTATTTAAGCCTGTTTCATTCCCGAGTTCTACTTTGTCTTATATCTAAAGCAGATATCAGCGATCATGACTCTCCATTTCTCTCTCTCAAACGATATTTTGTTGACGTTGGTGTTATTTATATTATGTTTGTTGCCCAGCTGTTTTTGCCCGTATTCTAAATTATTTCATCCTAACTACTGCACACCGCGCGTTTCTCTAAAAATCTGAAGTTGCATACTTTTTCTGAAATAGTTCCTTATGTCTTCATCCGACATGCAGGACTTCACGCTGGAGATCACAGCCAGCGAACACAAGCAAGCAAGCAAGCTTAGCTACGTGTTAGTTATCTTTGCTGCGCTAGTTGAAATGTTAACTATTATATTTTCTAATTGTTTGTACTATCCATAGCGAAGGTTTTAGACATCAGAAACGTTCGGCACATAGGGCGTGAATTGTTTGTAGTTTCTTTTAAAGAAATATCACCACGCATAAAACAATACAAAATGGAACTACATGTCGATAGCGGTCCGGTGTTAGATATATATCCATCCAGCTTGCAACGGGAATAGGAAATACCCATCTATTTCAATATCTACCGAGGACCACGGGGCATTTTGGCGGGTCCAGTGAACAATAACGCTTCTTCCGTTAACCAGTAACAACGCATTTGAAACGTCATATTATCTATGGCAGCACCATCGTACACCTAACCTAGAGATTCTCAGTGCTGGGCCCGGTAGGACGTAGGTTGTTTACATTAGGATCACTAGTTGCAATCTCTGGCATATTTTCTATTTTTTATGCAAAAGTAAACAAGTAAAGGACACTTTTGGCCACCTTAAGGTGCATTAGCCATATGGTGCTAGACACAGGTTTCTAGAGACCAATCGGCACTCAATTGGTGATGTGGTCGATACCACGGCGGCCGCCTTCACTTCCTCAGACGTGACCTAGTCGTGTCAGGCTGTGTCGACATGGCATCCTAGGTCAACGGTTAACATCCGCCTGGATGTGGAATCAAACCCATGCCTACCAGGCTGACAGGCTAGTGTCTAGCCACTTGGCCACCTCGGCTCCCATAGCTTCCATGCACCTGATACTATCATCCCTCCATAACGACAAGAAATCACTGGGTAGTTGCACATCCTTGTCCGAACCATTCTTAGTGCACTGACATATAACTAAACGGTTGTATAAACCGTATAATTACGTATTAACTAAACCTCTGCTGTATATTGTTTATTATTCTTAGATCTTGTCCGCGAAAGTAAAGACACATGGCCGGCGTCTGTAGCTTAGAGGTAGTGAACGAAGTTTCAATATCCAGACATACAGGGTTCGAAGTTAGCCGCAAGCGACTTGGGAGCAGATCGTGTTGTGTTGATTGTCACAATGGTATGAGCGGACAGCCATTCAGACGGCAGTGACAAACTGCAGAATGTTGCAGTGCCTATACAATCATAAACAACCAACAAATGCTGGGTTGATTAGCACGTCCTGTAAAGGACTTGCAAGTAACTTTGTTTAGGACACAATACTTCCTGCCCGTGTATGTAAATAAGTAATGTATAAGAATAGCTTATATCTTGTACTTTTTAGTTTGTACTTTTATACGAAGCCACTTCAGAGAACAGAAAATACGATGTTTACAACAAAAGTACGTGTTTACGTGCAACATGAAATATTTCCTGTCGGGTCTGCCTTAGATGTGGCATTGTTGACTAATGACCAAGGCATGAGATAATCCACACATACAGCAAGAGCCGGTATTTACTTGCTACTTCTGATGTGGTGTTTATTGTCACGCCAGAGTACAGTGACGAATTTCTGTCTATCTATCTTTCTTTTTATTTGTGGGGAAGGGGTACAAAGTGATTCTAATCACATGTTGATCACGCTAGATATGTTTACGAATACATACTGGGAAACGGCTGTTTGTCTTCTCTTGGTGCATTTAGCACGTTCGCTTGTATGTGGTTATGTGACGTGTGCGCGATCGTGTCAGACGGGTAGTGCTACTGCAGTCTGTACTCAATAACTACACATGTGCTGGACTTGTGTTGGCAGAATACAATCACCTTTGACACATATACACACGCATCAACCAGCCTGTACCAGAATTAACAATTCTTCTGAAGGTGTCCAGTCTCGAGCAGATACGTGAACCATACATCCATCATGTGCCATGCCGATAAGCGTGGGCGGTCATGTTTTGCCATCTCACTCGATCACCAGAGTCGTGGATCAGCTCTGTGATCTGTCGAGACCATGCCATGTGGCCAAGCCATCCAGGTATTTACTTCTCGGTCTCCCCCTTGGCCTCTTCCCTTCGATCTTGCCAGTTGTCACCAAGTTCTCCAAGTCATTTCATTCTCATAACATGCCCAAACAATTTTGACTGTCTACGCCTAATGACTCTAATCAGTTTACGATCTTCATTTGTTTCTTGAAGGACTTGTTCGTTGGTTTTTCTGTCTGTCCATGGTATTCTTTGCATTTTCCTCAGAAACCACATTTCCACAGCCATCAGCTGGTTTTCGGCTTCACTGCCCATTGTCCACGATTCACATCCATACAAAAGTATAAGTTCTATGTAGCACTTCAACATTCTTTTTCTCGTTTCAATTGATATCTTTTTATTGGTCAGAATGTTTTTCATCTTGCAAAAGGCTACCTTCGCCATGGCGATTCTTGTTCTAATCTCTTCAAGGCATCTCCCATCAGTTGCACGTGAACATGTCCCTCCAATTATCTCTATCTTATATTTTAATGAAATTGGTGTTGCTTATGTCGTTATCATTAGCTGCCCATCTGTTTAATATTCTCACATCTGCTTCAACTTCTGTTGGCCTGTGTTTCTCCGCGTATGGCTAATGTCTCTCTTCCACCTCTCCTTCTGATCATCAGATAACTCAGCCCGAAGATTAGTGTTGAAGTTGTCTGATCAAGGTCCCCCCCCCCCCCCCCCCCCCAGGATCTCCTGTTCTCAGCAACGTTTTTTTGCTCAGCATAAGTTTGCCCAACATCCTCTCATGCCTATGTTATGTAGTTGTTTCATGGACCACTTCTATTTCTCTAGCCCTGAATGTTGCCTTTCTGTACGTTTAGTAATTGATTGCCATGTTCCATATTTTGACCAAGCCCAGAAAAAACTGCCTTTTTCATATTGTTCAACGGTTGTCTATTTACCCAAATTGTCTTTAATATTTTACCCAGTTGGTATCTTTGTCTGCTAGCTTACTCTTTGCATCCTGCGATAACCCACATCTCACAAACTTCCAACTCCTGTTCATAATTTTCTTGAGTTCCTGTTTCATTGCCGTATAGTGCTATGGGCCAAATATAAAGTAAGAGGTAATCTCATGCCAGATACTGTCGTTGGGGTGTGGAGTGTTAGGCATTCACATATTCTAGGCCACAATATTTGAGGCGGGATTTCCAGTTGCCTTCGTCGTCAAGAGATACATAGTCGTTATTCGGTTCTGTAGTACAGTATTGATATTAATTGCTGTTCCGAATGTTTATTTCTCTCTGGATGGTTTTGTTTTCTACAGCAATATTTGAGCTTATTTCTGTTTCACAACGATATGACTTAGATAGGACAACTTCTGCATATGTTCAATAGTCTTTCTCTGGATGCTGCTGCAGATGTGGCCCTACTGAAGGTTTCTGAGACGTATGTCCCGAATACCTTTGACTGCTATAGTCTGCTAACAACATTAGTGGTTAGTTACTAACAACGATCTCTTGGAAAGGCTAATGAAAGTAGAACATTCTGCATAGACATAAGATGGTATTGTTTTTCGTCATGTAATGAGAAGAGGGACATTGGAAAACATTGTAACGATTGGGGAGATCACCAGCGACAGACTGAGAGAAAGAAACGTTGCTGGGTGGACTGGGATGGTGGACTGGGACGGTGGACTGGGACGGTGGACTGGGACGGTGGACTGGGACGGTGGACTGGGACGGTGGACTGGGACGGTGGCCTGGGACGGTGGACTGGGACGGTGGACTGGGACGGTGGACTGGGACGGTGGACTGGGACGGTGGCTTGGAGGAATATTTTCAATAGAATTGAACAGGAGCGTCTGAGACCAAGATCTGGGGAGATGTATGAATGTCTAGACCAGTTGGCAGGGCACATGATGATGATAGCATAAAGTACTAAACTTTCCTAGTGACAATTAAAACTGTTATGGGTTGGTATAGATGGTTCTAACAAAGGTCAGAGTTCTAAGTGTAGGTGCATTTCCTGTGGCAACAAGATGGGTGCAAAACTTGGACAGTTAACAAATCGGGCGAGAAGCGAGTATACGTGTTAAATAAGAGTATTACAAATTCTTTGGACAGAAAAGAAAACAAACAGATCTGTCCAGCAAGAACTCAATATTGAAGAAGATTGGTTAGTAAGAAACACAACTAAGAAACGTGAATATTATGGATATGTAAACTGCAATGGAAGTCTAGGAAAGATCAGTATGGATGGAAGTGCATCGGTGAGATGGAGAGGAAGAAGACCACAATGTAGATGGGTTTAAGGTGTGATAGATAATTGACACAAGACAGCAGCAGAGACTGAACATCGGAAAGAGAAACATGTCTCAAGATTGTTATCGGGACAAAGTTCCGCACAGGGCAGACTACTGGGTGTGTTTTTACGTCGCCCGCATGCATATTCCTTGTTTGCACGCTCGATCTCAAATGCTTGATCATGCAGGAGTAGATCTGACATGTTTACAAATGCTGGGCTGTAATATCCTCTCGAACAGTTCGCTGCCTAGACAAGACAACCATCCTGGGTAAGCTCCCAGTCTCTGTGGGATGTTGACCAACCACTTAAAAAGCTGGGTCGACTCAGGTTGCAGAATACACAGTTGGGGGTTAGGGGGGAAAGACGACCTCGTAATGACGTGAACTAGATTGTGTAACCCCATACTCCTACAGAGATATCTGACATGGGATTACGTCTTGCAGGTATACACGCCAGACTTAAACAACCATCCCTTGACTGCCGGTTGCCCGACTATATTTTATACAAGAGGCATTGCTATTTATGTCATCTTATACTGATAGCTACAAATGGCATCTTTCCTAGAAGGATGCATGTAATGGTTAAAAGCACTAGATGTCTCACAGATAGGCTAGGGCAGCCATGAGGTTTTACGGGCATTCTAATCCAAACTACAACCTGAATACCACAACAACAGGTGTTGTTAACTATCTACGGATTCAGTTTAAAAAATAACTACAACCCCACCACAAGAATGAAAGAAACGATGATCGGTTGTCAGATGTTATGAAGTCCACATGTTGTAACAGAACAATTAATATCGTGTATTCAAAGTCAGTTTATACTGGTAGATTGTTAAAAAAAGAAAACACAACAACAGATGTTCCCCATTCGAACAATACCTATGGCTATTTGTAAATTTCTGGATGGTTTAGCCGCATGGCATGGCCGAGGAAAGAACACAGAGCTGATCCACGACTCTGGTGATCATGTGAGGTGGCGAAATATAACCGCCCACGCTTATCAGCATGGCACATGATGATGCGTTGTAATTGTTTCAGATGTGGTTTCTGGGTTTAGATTGTTAAATCATTTTTGTTTATCAATTTTAAGTACAGTATTACTTGTTCAACAGATAACTCCACATATATTGATAGTGTGTATTTAATTCATGTAATAAGAGTAAACACGAAGATAGACGAGATGAAGTTACAACACTCAACCAACCTAATATTCTTCGCTTACCTGGTCTATCCAACTAAACCAATAACTACTGAACTAAATTCAAAACCAGCACGACATATTTTAGATGTTGATATGAAACAAGTATAGGACAAACAACAAACATATCCGACATTTATGATGTTTCTGGACATGTTTCTTCCTCGCTTTTCTTTATGCCATATGATATTTTAATTACGTTGATGCTGCTAATTATTTTTGTCCAGTTGTTATATATATTTCTCTCTAATGAAGGCTGAAAAGGTACTTAATGCACTGAGGGCGATGGCAGCAACCGGGGAAGATCAGAGGATGCTTTACTTGTTCTTTCAGCAGTTAATAATTTCTGTCATTGAGTATGGTTTGGGGCTGCTGACAGTATCAAAGAGTCAGCTGGAAAAGTTGGAGCACATACAGAATGAGGCCATATGGGTGATCCTGGGTGCACAAAAGACACACAAATTATATGCATGAGGCATATCCTTGCACTACCAATAGTTGCGGACAGGCACATGGTTCTTCAAGCCAAATGATACCTGAGAGTCGCTGCAGATAGGGATCTCCCCCTTCATGAAGCCATGGATATAGTTAACGGTCACAGACTGAGAAGAGGCAGGTCCCGGATCATCACGTGCCATGCCGGTAAGCGTGGGCGGTCATGTTTTTCCATCTCACTCGATCACTCAGTGTTCGTCTCGACCATGCAACGTGGCCAAGCCATCCAGATATTTACTTCTCTGCCCTCCTTTTTTTCTCTTCCCCTCGATCTTGCCAGTTGTCACCAAGTTCTCCAAATCACTTCTTTTCATAGCATGCCCAAAAAATGTTGACTGTCTATGTCTAATGTCTCTGTTCATTTTACGGTTTTCATTTGTTTCTTGTAGGACTTGGTCATTGATTTTTCTGTCTGTCCATGGTATTCTTTGCATTTCCTCAGAAACCATATTTCCACAGCCATCAGATGTTTTTCAGCTTGTCCGCCCATTGTCCACGCGTCACATCAATTCAAAAGCACGGATTCTATGTAGCACCTCAACACTCTTTTTCTCGTTGAAAATGACATCATTCTATTGGTCAATATTTTGTTTATCTTGCAAAAGGCTGCCTTCGCCATGGCAATTCTTGTTCTATTCTAGTTTCTTCAAGACACCTCCAATCAGATGTTGGACTGTTCCGAGATAATTGTACCGATTCACTTGTTTAAGAACATTCCCATTTACTTGGTTATTGCATTGTGGTATATGACGACTATAATCTGGATGGCATAGGCAGAAATATCTATAAGCCAGGCGTGTGAAATAGTGAACATCAATCGTAAAACAGGGTGGGTAAAAGTATCGAAAGACATGTGGGATTGTCACAAGGTAATAATAGTAACGCTGGGTCGTGAGTGCAGAAAATGGGCATCAGACCGCAAAGAGTTTGAGGTATACAAACTGATACAGGGCAACACATCAAGGTGGCATAGTGATCTACAGCGATGGTCAGTGGTGAGAAAGAGAGGAAGTGGCTAGGGGTTAATTGCCAAGGCGAATGAACGATGCTTGAAAAAGGAGAGACTAGCAAATAAGAATACAACCTCAAGCATGAGAATGGAGGTGGAAGCAGTAACAGCAGCCTTCCGATGGTTGGAGGAGACCGCTGCAACACACATTGTATTCATTACGGACTCACGGAGTATGCTTAGTAAGGTGGAGAAAAGAATGTCTCTTGTAGAATGGTGTGCCTCGCTTCAGAGGTCACAGGTTGTGAGAATTGTACGGATTTTTTGCCTTGGTCAAGCAGGAGTGGGGGTAATTAACAGACTGATAGGCTGGCAGGGAATGCACCTCCTGGTGGTAGATTAGCTATTGACAAGAAGGGAGGTGGTCGGACGAATGTGGGACCAAGCGCAGAAACGGTGAAACAGACTGGGCACCCGTATGTGGAGAGAATGATATGGAAGGGGATCGGCAGGGGTTCTTGACGAATCTGAAAACTGAGAGGGAAGGCTAGAAAATTTCCAATCATATGGCAATTGGAACGATTAGCAGTATAACTCTTCGCTAGCTGTTGAACAAAGGGACGGAGCTCGTATGGGCATGTCCTGAGTGCAATGATGTCGTTTCCTAGCTCAACTCAACTCAACCTTCTCTCTATTCTTTAAATTGTCTCTATTGTCCCGCATAAGCTCATTTCTCCACTCCAGCTCTTGAGTTGAAATGTCCCATAAATCCCCTAGTTTGTACACATTTTTGGCAAATTAATTTTTGTTAAAGAGTAAAGGCGATTGTTGACGCCCTGAAAGGTATTGGGTATATGGTGTTTGCCCCCTGTTGCATAAACCAGTCAGCACTGGCTGGGCGATGTTGTCAGCATCACACCGGCACCTTTACTTCCCACAACATTTCCTGGTACCTAGTCTCAAGCTGGGCCGACCTGCCAGTACAGGTCAATGCGTCAAATATTCCACGTCACGATGATAATCTGAAGACATCGTGCCGGCAGGCAAACACGCTAGCTACTGAGCCAGTAAGGCTTTTATTTTTAAAGCGTTGAATATGAGAGACAACTGGTCTGTACAATGCAGTGGCGAACAGGTTGCCTCAGCTTTAAGAAGGTGTCGTTTATGCAGCAAATAAATCTCTCGTTCATGATCATTAAAACAGTCGTTGTTTGTATTGTAAGCAGTAGTTTGTGGGAACAAGTTGTAACTTTTGCTATAGAGATCTCCATCTTTCATCATCTGGTGATCACACGTGATGCATTTCGGACGGAAAATACGTGTATGGTTTGTTTAAAAGAAAAGTACAATGTAGCTATATATTTTCCAATAATCTGTTTATCGCTGCCTGTATATGCCGGTCTCCCTGGCGTAGGCGTTAACGACTTTCTCCGTAATCCCGTTTATCCAAGTAAGCAACACAGCTGCGCGAGATTCGGCAGCGGATGGCGTCGCGTTGATTACTTACGGGGTATGTGAGCCGGTCGCTCAGAAAGCAATGGCAAATTACTGAGCGTAATCTTGCCAAGAACGTCAACAACAGCTGAAAAATGCTGGCGTTGACTGCGACGTCCTGTAAGGGTTATGCAACTTTAAAAAAAATAATGCTATGGAAGAAGTTACGTCATCATCATGGTAATCATGTACCAAGCTGATAAGCGTTGACGGTCATGTTTCGGCATCTCGTGGATTAGCTCCGTATTCTTGTCTCGATCATGTCACGTGACCAAGCCATCCAGGTATTTACTTCTCTGCCTTCACCTTGTTCTTTTCCCCTCAATCTTGACAGTTGTCAAAAAGTTCTCTAATTTATTTCTTCTTATAATATGTCCAAAATATTGTGACAGTCTACTTCTAATTTCTCTAATTAGTTTACTGTTCTCATTTGCTTCTTGTAGGGCTTGCTTATTGGTTTTTCTGTCTTTCGATGATATTTTTTGCACTTTCCTTAGAAACCACATCTCCACTGACATTGGATGTTTTTCAGCTTATCTGCTCATTGTCCACGCTTCACATCCATAGTATAGGTTCTATTTTGCACTTTGACACTCTTTTTCTCGTTGCAATTGGCATCTTTTTATTTATGAGTATGTTTTCCATCTTGCAAAAGGTTACCTTTGCCATAGCTAGTCATGTTCTAATCTCTTCAAGGCATCTCCCATCAGATGTTATGACTATTCCGAGATAGTTGTACCGATTGATTTGTTTAAGAATATTCCCATTTACTCGTATATTCCTTTGTGATATTTCTTTAGTAACAACCATAATATGTCTCTTCTTACAATTTAAATCTAACCCAAGTTGCTCACTGTGTACAATAACCGGATCCACTAAACCAGGGGTCACCAAACTACGGCCCGCGGGCCGGATCCGGCCCGCGACGTCATTTCATTCGGCCCGCCGTCGGTTGCTTGATATAACTATGAAACACGAGACGATGTGATACAATTTAAATGTAAATATTATGTTTAGAATAATAGGAGATCTTCACAAGTGCGGAAACCTCCTGGCTGCACTAGGTTGTTCATTTAGGTGGCCCTATTTATAAATTTCGCGAACCTTATTATGAGATATATTCTATTACCAAATGAAGCCGCCTGCCTCGACTCTACAAGAGTATGGAGTAGCATATACCTTGATATCCTGGTAAACAATGTATAGGATGCTGTGATGTTGTGTTGGCGTGCCTATAACAGCCCAGTAAAGCCATGTTCCCGCCTCTTTGGCATTGGTAACAAGTTAGGCCGAAGAGATGCTGATGTCTAATTTTCAGCAGAGGGTTTGAACTTAAACCCCTGAGCCACTACCAAGTAGATGGGCGAACATGCCCCAGGCACGGCCGAGCGTAGTCACTGTTTTTTCCGACCGCAGTTGAGAGGGTAGACAGGCCCTGTGAAGATCCAAAAGATCCAAGAGGTTCTTGATTGTGGATTGACGATTATCTGCTGTGGGGTGAGTTTTGAACGAACCTTCATAGTTTAAATAGGAATATAGGAATATAATAGCTATGTCTGTGACTGAGAACAATAATGGAGGGATATATGCCTGGGAAGAGAGGAAGAGGAAGGCCAAAGAGAAGATGGGTGCAGAATGTGGCGGATGATCTCCAGATGGATGTATCTGAAGCGGGAAATCTTGCTTATGATCGAGAGGTTTGCTGGAAGGTTGTTATGGGAGCGAGGTTCTGCAAAGGATATGCTACTGAATGAATGACCTTTGTTCCATCTTGTTGTCTGATAATTGCTGGTGTTGTTTATGAGACTACAGTTACAGTGTTGGATGATTACCCATGCTGTGATGGAAGATCACTGGTACTGTATTGGATGACTACCCAAGCTGTGATGGAATATCAATTGTACTGTGAAGGATGATCATGTGTATGTTTATTCATGGGGATACCTATTTTGTCATTGCATCTAATCATGAATTTTATTTATTAGGGCATTGGCATTATTAATCAGATGTTGTTGTATCTTTACTATTACATTATTCTGATTCCCTGTACACTGACCTGAATTTCTTCTGATATCTCTAAATCGTTGTTATTTCTTGTTAGCCGTAGAGATAAAATGAAATTCTCTTGTCTCTTCTTATTCCTCTCTTCTTCTACGGCCCGTGAACTGTCAGCTTTATGCTATTATCTCTATCATCTCTGTGCGGTTACACAAAGGTACCTATAAACTGTATATGTACCTTTGATGAGCTGTAGCTTCACCAGTGACCCCTAGTCCTCTGCTTTCTTGTGTTTCAATAGGATCTTAATTATGTTTCTAATGTAATGTCTTTTTCATTTTCAGATCCCGTGTACTTCACCCTTAATTATGGCTAGTAGGAAAAGAAAAGTGGACGCCGAGTGAGTAGTAAAGTACTTCTTTGTGGAAACAAAGGACCAGAAAACCAGCTGCGTAATATGCAGCGAAAGTGTTGCCGTTTTGAAAGAGTACAATCTTCGGCGTCACTGCGAAATAAAACATTCATCAACATATTAAAAGTTTTCTGGAAAATTACGCTGTGGGAAATATGAGACCATTAAACGTGGGTTTGAGACGCAAAGAAATCTCTTCACGAGAAAATTTGCTGAAATGAATCTGTCACTCGTACAAGTTACAAAGCAGTCCATAAGATGGCAGAACGAGGAAAACCGTTTACTGGTGGCAACGTCATTAAAGAGTGTGTGTGATCGAAGCAGCAAATGACTTGTGTCCTGAGAAAGCCGATTTGTTTGGAAACTATCAGCCTTCGGCAAGTTCAGTTGTGCGGAGAACAGAAGAACTTGGAGAGAACATAGTGCTACAGATACGTGAGAAAGCTAGGAACTTGGAGTATTTTCTGGCGCTGGATGAATCTATTGATCTCTCGAGAACGTCACAACTTCTCGTGTTCATTTGTGGTGTCAATTTGGACTTTCAGATAACGAAAGAGATGGCGTCCGTTTGCAGAATGCATGGAACAACAGCTGGGAAAGTCATTTTCGTGGAAGTACAAACAATTTTCCAAGATTCTGGATTCTGGTGGAATCCGCTTCAAGGTGTTACAGTTGATGAGGGGAAAAAACATGACTAAAGTGAGAAGGGTCTGTTGGGGCAGATCAGGACTCATTGGAAGATTTTCAAATTCCCGGGTGCTCTGTAATACACTGCATCGTACATCAGCAAGTACTCTGTGGGAAAGATTTAGATATTTCTTGTGTGCTGAAACCAGTAGTTTCTGCTGTTAACTTCATTCAGGAACATGCCACTCATTCACCGTCAGTTCTAGGCTTTTCTTGAATAAATTGATTCTGAATTCTGGGACTTGCTTATCACATTTCAGTCAGGTGGCTCAGCTGCGGTAAAGTCCTGCTCGTTTTTACAAGCTCGAAACGTAATAGATGTTTCCTTACTGAAAAGATAAAGCTGATTCACATCTGTCAGATCCAACTGGCTGTCAAGTTGTCAATTTTTGGTCGATATGAATGAACTGAACTTGAAACTCAGGAAATGATTACCTCGTCTGTGATCTCTACAGAACCATCAAAGGATTTTGAAGAAAGCTGTCATTGGTGGAATCACAATTGGAAGGAGAAAACCTTTTCATTTCACTGTTTTCAAAGAGTTTGGAGAGATTTTCAGTCTTGACAGATTTGAGAGTGACATCCTTCTGTTCCAGAATCCGTTTGATTGTAACCTTAATGGTGTGCCAGTTGAATTATAGTTGGAGCTCATTGAGAAGGAAGTACCAGCTTACCTGATGGGAGTTTCCGAAACTTAAAAAATTTTGCCGCTGGTATGACACCATTGTTTGGAACAACATATGTCTGTGAGCTAACATTTTCAAAAGGAAGTCTGTGAAGTCCCCACATCGAATGAGTTTGGGATGATGAACATTTTAAAGCAATTCTCCTTTATTGGATGCAGGAATTCCAAACCAAACATTGATGGTATTTTGAAAGCCCCACGTCAGTTTCACAAACCCCACTATCCTCTTTGCTGCTTAGTTTTTGAGATTCGGAATGTGTACAATATGTCTGAGTAATTTTCTTTTTTCTAACGTCGCCTTCTTTTATAACTTTTTTTAGTAAATAAATTAAATATGTTAGTTGTTTTGTTTTTTTTTTTTGTTTGTTTGTATGTTTTTCTTTTGTGCATTGCCCCCCCTTTCCCTGCTTAACTTAGTTTTTCGTTTTTTTCACAGAGCTTTGTTTAGCTTGAAATTTTTGTAAAGTTAGTTGATATCCTTTTCAGGACGTTTTCAGTCAAACCCAAACATTTTTTGCTGTTGTTGATGTTTGGCAAGTTAAAGTTTAGTAGTTTTTCCATTTCTTTTCGAACGAAATGGCACCCCTAACATAGCGTAAAAACCAGCGCAACGTTGTCTGCTGCCAAACGCTCGCAGCTGTATTTCAAACTGGGTTTTACGGGATTACGAACCGCGTCCGCAAGATCTTCACCACGGAGGGCCCGGGGAAAAGTAGTACAGAATGAGTATCCGGCCCGCCTCGTTTATTTTGTCGTTTTCCGGCCCGCCGTGGAAAAAAATTTGGTGACCCCCGCCCCAGTCCATACTTGCCCACTATGCATCCCTTTCCCGTTTATTTTTCCCAAATTTTTGGGATTCAAGCACCCCTTATGATAGTTACTTCAGAATTTTTGCATTTTTTGAAGGGTTTTACTAAATCACTATAAAATTTATCGATGCTGTCATCAATACTGTTTTCTGTTGGTGCATAAACTTGTATGACGTTGACATCAAAAGGCTTCCACTCAAATTCACCAGTAACACTCTGTCTGATACAGTCCAATATCCTTGATCGATTTTTTCTCTCTCTGTTTTTCCAATTTTAATTGCACTCCCGGTGTTTTCTCTCCATCAGAATATATTAATTTTATAATTCCCCAGATGTCATAATGCCCCTTCCTGTC
>JACEFZ010009108.1:0-2500 GCA_014155875.1 Cepaea nemoralis
TCCCCCCACCATTCACTGGAGTACTGAGTGTCTCACATCCCCTGGTCACTTCCTGTCACACCATTCACTGGGAGTACTGAGTGTCGGTCACATCCCTGGTCACTTCCTGTCACACCATCACTGGGAGTACTGAGTGTCGGTCACATCCATGGTCACTTCCTGTCACACCATTCTCTCCAGGCTATGAGTGGCGTATTTCTTCACACTATACACTTGATTCCAAAGGGCACTGACCACACCTGCACTATCGTGCCCAGCACCAAACCAGAAGTACAGACCCAGCCATCTGTCCCGTCTGCTCGTTTCCCACTACCCAGCATGACCTACGGAAAAGATCCTACAGATGCTCCGTATCTTTGAGTTTTTAATTGAAGCATGCTATTCTGTATGATGTATGCCTGTCTTTAACCCTTCTCAGCATGCTCTGTGAGACCGTTACAGTCACGACATGTGTGTATTGTTTGTCCCCAAGCTAGCGGAACGCCGCAGTGGATTCCTCCAGTTTCTATTTCTATTGGTGAATTCCGCAATGATCACCCACCGAGAAGCAGCGAAATATCCAGGAAATATGTTGTGCAAGTTACTGATGACGGCGGAATCCATCCATCCATCATGTGCCATGCCGGTAAGCGTGGGCGGTCATGTTCTGCCATCTCACTCGATCACCAGAGTCGTGGATCAGCTCCGTGTTTCTGTCTCGACCATGCCACAAGGCCAAGCCATCCAGGTACTTGCTTCTAGGTCTTCCCCTTGGTCTGTTCCCCTCGATCTTACCAGTTGTCACCAAATTCTCCAATCCATTTCTTCTCATAACATGCCCAAAAAATTTTGACTGTCTACGTCTAATTTCTCTAATCAATTTACGATCTTCATTTGTTTCTTGAAGGACTTGTTCATTGGTCTTTCTGGCTGTCCATGGTATTCTTTGCATTTTCCTCAGAAACCACATCTCTACAGCCATCAGATGTTTTTCAGCCTGACTGCTCATTGTCCACGCTTCACATCCATATAAAAGTACAGGTTCAATGTAGCATCTCAACACTCTTTTTCTCGTTTCAATTGACATCTTTTTATTGGTCAATATGTTTTTCATCTTGCTAAAGGCTACTTTTGCCATGGCGATTCTTGTTCTAATCTCTTCAAGGCATCTCCCATCAGATGTTATTACTGTTCCGAGATAATTGTACCTGCTCACTTGTTGAAGAATATTCCCATTTACTTGTATATTACATTGTGGTATTTCGTCCTTCCTAGTGACGACCATAATCTGTGTCTTTTTACAATTTAATTCTAACCCTAGTTGTTCACTGTGTGTAACAATCGCATCTACTAAATTTTGCAGGTCCTGTTCATTGTCTGCAATCAAGACTGTATCATCTGCATATCTAATGTTATTGATGCATCGTCCCCCAATGTTGATTCCTTCCATATCTTCAATATTTCTGAAAATACTTTCACTGTACAGGGAAAACAGATCTGGAGACATTACACATCCCTGTCTCACACCCCTTTTAATAGGCTGATATTGGCTTACTTCATTATCAACTCTTATGGCAGCTTGTTGTTTCCAATATATGTTTTTTACAAGTCTAAGATCTTTTCCATCAATTTGTAGATCTTCAAGCATCCTTATCATGTTGACATGTCTCACTTTATCAAAAGCCTTTGTGTAGTCAATAAAGCAAAGGTGTAGATCTTTGTTTACTTCTATAGAACGTTCGATTATGTTTCTCAGTATATACACAGCATTTACTGTACCCTTGCCTTCCACAAACCCACATTGTTCTTCTCCTATTTCAGGTTGTATTTTCCTCCTAACTCTTTGCATGATAATTCTTAGCAAAATCTTCGTGATGTGACTCATTATACTAATTGTTCGATGTTGATCACATTCCAAGGCTCCTGATTTCTTTGGGATTGCAATAAATACAGAATTACATAACTCCTGAGGTATATTTCCAGTATCATATATTGTATTAAGCAGACTGGTAACTTTATCTATTCCATATTCTTCTAAAGCATTAATCATTTCTGTTGTGACGCTGTCTGAACCGGGGGTCTTGCCAGATTTCATATGGTTAAGCGCATTCTGAACCTCCATCTTTAAAATTGCTGGTCCTTCATTATTATTTTGGACATCATACTGTTCGTCTCTGTTATCGTCATAAAGGTTTTTCACATAATCTGACCATTCATGTAAGATCTGATCTTTTTCTATTATGACTCTTCCATCTTTTGTCTTTAGGCAGCCTGCTGATGTACGTGTTCTTTGATTAGTAAGCTCCTGAATTCTTTTGTGCATTAGTTTCGCATTGTTACTGTTGTGTTGTTTTTCAATTTCTCTGCAATTTTTCTCAAGCCATGTTTCTTTTGCCTCCTTACATAAGGTTCTCACTTTTCTGTGAATTTCTTCATATTTGGCAGGATTATTTTTGTTCTGTCTTCTTGTTTCCATTAGTTGTAAAATTTCTTCAGTCATCCATGTCTTACGGCCCACTTT
>JACEFZ010009108.1:5000-257500 GCA_014155875.1 Cepaea nemoralis
GTCTGCTTTGAAGAACTGCAAAAAATCAGAAATAAATATCATAATGGGTGATTTCAACGCAAAAATAGAACAGCAAGGCGATGTTTGCAGTGTAGGCAACCATGGTTTGGGAGAGAGAAATGAAAGAGGATACAGACTTGTAGAACGGGCAAAAGAACAAGAAATGGTTGTAGGAAACACCTGGTTTAAACAGCATCCTAGAAGATTATGGACATGGAGGAGTCCAGACAGCAGGATTAAAAAACCAGATAGATTACATCCTGATTAGCAAAAGGTTTCGAAATGCGTTAACAGTCTTAAAAACAGTTCCAAATGCAGACTGTTACAGTGATCACAGATTAATTACAGGCACATTGAGGGTAAAGTTAAAGAAAGTCAAGTATACAGCAGGAAACCCTAAATATGACTTGTGCAAATTGAAAACTGACAAAGAAATACAAGATAATTTTAACATAGAAGTAAAGAACAAATTTGATATATTGTCTGATCTAGAGATCCTGTTTCAAGATGTAGATGATCAATGGGAAACGATGAAGAATTCAATCAGTTGCGCAGCAGAAAAAACTATTCCAAAAGTAAAGAAAGTGGGCCGTAAGACATGGATGACTGAAGAAATTTTACAACTAATGGAAACAAGAAGACAGAACAAAAATAATCCTGCCAAATATGAAGAAATTCACAGAAAAGTGAGAACCTTATGTAAGGAGGCAAAAGAAACATGGCTTGAGAAAAATTGCAGAGAAATTGAAAAACAACACAACAGTAACAATGCGAAACTAATGCACAAAAGAATTCAGGAGCTTACTAATCAAAGAACACGTACATCAGCAGGCTGCCTAAAGACAAAAGATGGAAGAGTCATAATAGAAAAAGATCAGATCTTACATGAATGGTCAGATTATGTGAAAAACCTTTATGACGATAACAGAGACGAACAGTATGATGTCCAAAATAATAATGAAGGACCAGCAATTTTAAAGATGGAGGTTCAGAATGCGCTTAACCATATGAAATCTGGCAAGACCCCCGGTTCAGACAGCGTCACAACAGAAATGATTAATGCTTTAGAAGAATATGGAATAGATAAAGTTACCAGTCTGCTTAATACAATATATGATACTGGAAATATACCTCAGGAGTTATGTAATTCTGTATTTATTGCAATCCCAAAGAAATCAGGAGCCTTGGAATGTGATCAACATCGAACAATTAGTATAATGAGTCACATCACGAAGATTTTGCTAAGAATTATCATGCAAAGAGTTAGGAGGAAAATACAACCTGAAATAGGAGAAGAACAATGTGGGTTTGTGGAAGGCAAGGGTACAGTAAATGCTGTGTATATACTGAGAAACATAATCGAACGTTCTATAGAAGTAAACAAAGATCTACACCTTTGCTTTATTGACTACACAAAGGCTTTTGATAAAGTGAGACATGTCAACATGATAAGGATGCTTGAAGATCTACAAATTGATGGAAAAGATCTTAGACTTGTAAAAAACATATATTGGAAACAACAAGCTGCCATAAGAGTTGATAATGAAGTAAGCCAATATCAGCCTATTAAAAGGGGGGGGGGGTGTGAGACAGGGATGTGTAATGTCTCCAGATCTGTTTTCCCTGTACAGTGAAAGTATTTTCAGAAATATTGAAGATATGGAAGGAATCAACATTGGGGGACGATGCATCAATAACATTAGATATGCAGATGATACAGTCTTGATTGCAGACAATGAACAGGACCTGCAAAATTTAGTAGATGCGATTGTTACACACAGTGAACAACTAGGGTTAGAATTAAATTGTAAAAAGACACAGATTATGGTCGTCACTAGGAAGGACGAAATACCACAATGTAATATACAAGTAAATGGGAATATTCTTCAACAAGTGAGCAGGTACAATTATCTCGGAACAGTAATAACATCTGATGGGAGATGCCTTGAAGAGATTAGAACAAGAATCGCCATGGCAAAAGTAGCCTTTAGCAAGATGAAAAACATATTGACCAATAAAAAGATGTCAATTGAAACGAGAAAAAGAGTGTTGAGATGCTACATTGAACCTGTACTTTTATATGGATGTGAAGCGTGGACAATGAGCAGTCAGGCTGAAAAACATCTGATGGCTGTAGAGATGTGGTTTCTGAGGAAAATGCAAAGAATACCATGGACAGCCAGAAAGACCAATGAACAAGTCCTTCAAGAAACAAATGAAGATCG
The DNA here is from genome assembly GCA_014155875.1 of Cepaea nemoralis. Taxonomy (NCBI): domain Eukaryota; kingdom Metazoa; phylum Mollusca; class Gastropoda; order Stylommatophora; family Helicidae; genus Cepaea; species Cepaea nemoralis. The sequence goes on from JACEFZ010009108.1 coordinate 7,226, forward strand.
TAAATTGATTAGAGAAATTAGACGTAGACAGTCAAAATTTTTTGGGCATGTTATGAGAAGAAATGGATTGGAGAATTTGGTGACAACTGGTAAGATCGAGGGGAACAGACCAAGGGGAAGACCTAGAAGCAAGTACCTGGATGGCTTGGCCTTGTGGCATGGTCGAGACAGAAACACGGAGCTGATCCACGACTCTGGTGATCGAGTGAGATGGCAGAACATGACCGCCCACGCTTACCGGCATGGCACATGATGGATGGATGGATTCCGCCGTCATCAGTAACTTGCACAAAATATTTCCTGGGATATTTCGCTGCTTCTCGGTGGGTGATCATTGCGGAATTCACACAATAGAAATAGAAACTGGAGGGAATCACTGCGGCGTTCCGCTAGCTTGGGGACAAACAATACACACATGTCGTGACTGTAACGGTCTCACAGAGCATGCTGAGAAGGGTAAAGACAGGCATACATCATACAGAATAGCATGCTTCAATTAAAAACTCAAAGATACGGAGCATCTGTAGGATCTTTTCCGTAGGTCATGCTGGTGTAGTGGGAAACGAGCAGACGGACAGATTGGCTGGGTCTGTACTTCTGGGTTTGGTGCTGGTGCACGATAGTGCAGGTGTGGTCAGTGCCCTTTGGAATCAAGTGTATAGTGTGAAGGAAATACGCCATCATAGCCTGGAGAGAATGGTGTGACAGGAAGTGACCCATGGATGTGACCGACACTCAGTACTCCCAGTGAATGGTGTGACAGGAAGTGACCAGGGGATGTGACCGACACTCAGTACTCCCAGTGAATGGTGTGACAGGAAGTGACCAGGGGATGTGACCGACACTCAGTACTCCCAGTGAATGGTGTGACAGGAAGTGACCAGGGGATGTGACCGACATTCAGTACTCCCAGTGAATGGTGTGACAGGAAGTGACAAGGGGATGTGACCGACACTCAGTACTCCCAGTGAATGGTGTGACAGGAAGTGACCAGGGGATGTGACCGTACTCCCAGTGAATCACACACAGCCAGAAGTAGAATCGGTGAGCTTTACTAGAACACGATCACGAGTAACAAAATGGACGTTGCGGCCAAAGCCTTCGTCAGCACACAAACAGCAAACACACACCGATACAACTATATAAAAATACTTCAACACTCTGAGGAAAAGTCAGACGGACACATAATTAAATTTAAGCTGATACTATTAGTATTGAGGTTTTTCGCTGGCTGTTGAGGATCAGAACGGAGCGCATATGAGAATGTCCCAGGTGCTGTGATGTCGGATCTTGATTCAACTCAACTCTAAATACACAGACGTCACAAACAAAATGTTGCACATACTGTAACAGAGTCAGAGAGCTGTTAAGAAGGATAATGACATGCATGCTTCGTGCAGAGTGGCATTCTTCAATTAAATAATCAAAGATATGGAGGATCTATCTGTTGGATGCTTTCACATCAACTCAACCCTGTTCACAATGTTTGGCACTGTAAAAAGTCTCACTAACTACACTTTGTATGTAGAACACATTTGCAAAATTCTTTCTTCCATGGATAACACCATTCTGTTTGGAGTGCAAATAATTACTCCAGTAGACGACAGCCATTCAATGCATACAGCTTCGCGATGGACCGTGTGGCACATATTTTTGATAACATTATGTTTCAAATTTGTTCTACACACAAAGTATAGTGAACATGTACAAACACCCGGTAAGTTGCGGTACTTAGACGAAGCTGTGACCGCCGAGAGGTGTCGCTGGTGGCAACATGCTGCTTCCGGCGAGACACTTCTCAAGCCGTGGTTGTTGTTTCCAGAAACGTCCTGGCATTTCTGGCCAGCGGTCCACTCCATCTCATCTCACGGCGACGCGGTTAGATGCTCGATCAGCTGCACTGCTGACTGCTAGAATCCTTTGTGCGGAGGTTAAAGCTAATACACGGTCAATTAATTCATATAAACAATGGCGAAGTGGGGAGAAGGCGACCCCAGGTGGATAGTGGAGGATAGACCCGATGCCACAAATGTCAACAACTGGCATTGGTGAGCTGCACTTGAAGTATTCATTATGATTATTCAGATTATTATTTAATTTATAATTATATTATTAATGTTCTTAATTTCGTTCGTTGTTAAATCTCATTGTTTTGTTCCAGATATAGTGATATAGAGATATACCGTTGTTGTCTAAATACTGTATTCTAATTATATGAATGGTTACTAAGTAAATTTAAAAATTAAAATTAAAAATGCACCACTCATTTAAGTCATTTATAATATAATATATAAATATAATAAACGAACTGGTGACTGACTGGAGAGTTAGTATAGTATGAGTCATACTATACTAACTCTCCAGTCAGCCACCACTTCCTATATAAATGAGTGGTGCATTTTAAATTTACTTAGTAACCATTCATACTAATCATACTATGACTGAGTATGCCGACTGTGAGCCATCATATTGATCAGATGATGATAAAACCATCTTAGCCTGATGAAAACCATCTTAGCCCGATGAAGGATGGCAAACGAAGGTTATCCCCTGACAAACGTAGTTATAGTGGACAGGGTCTTATCCAGAATTAATATTAATTATTAAATGGGCAACTTTGCACCGGATAAAGCAGGACACACTGAAGGTCTGACAAAAATGGCAAGACAAAGATGAGTCACTCATGCCTAAATGTACAGTCATTGTTTGGGGCAGGTTCAGAAATTCATGCGTTCTAGCAGGTTATGAAAGTTTAAAACTAAAAAAAACTTTGGTACATCATCATCATCGTCAAGTGGCATGCCGGCTGGCATAGGAGTTCATGACTTTCCACAGATCTCCGTCTTTGGTTTTCTGGATCAACTCTGCTGGTTATGTTCCTCCATGCCACACTCTCAATCCATCCAGCATCATTTCTCTTGGTCTGTTTCTCCCTCTTTCCCTCAATCTTTCCAGTTGTCACGATGTTCTCCAATGTCTTTCTCCTCATCCAAAGAAAGCTGTTTGTCTCTTTCTTATTGTTGTATATAGTGTTCTAGTTTCATTAGCCACTTTAAGGCAATCGTTGTTAGTTACTTTGGCAGTCCAAGGAATTTGCAACATTCGTCTTAAGAACCACATCTCTGTTGCTTCCAAGTTCTTCTAAATTTGTTCATTTACATTCCAAGATTCACTGCCATACATCAATACAGGTTCTGTGTAGCACTTTAGCACTCTTTCTATAACTATCACGCCAGTCTTTGTCTTGTCCTAACATATCACCTGAGATGTCCACATATCATTATAGCTAACATGACATACCAATCTGTAGGTAGAATGAAATGACATACCAGTCTTTGGGTAGAATGACATGACATACCAGACTTTGGGTAGAATGACATGACATACCCATCTTTGCACAGAATGACATGACATACCCATCCTTTGCACAGAATGACATGACATACCCATCTTTGCACAGAATGACATGACATACCAGTCTTTGGGTAGAATGACATGACATACCCATCTTTGCACAGAATGACATGACATACCCATCCTTTGCACAGAATGACATGACATACCCATCTTTGCACAGAATGACATGACATACCAGTCTTTGGGTAGAATGACATGACACACCAGTCTTAGTTGAGTGGATTCTTCATCTTTGTTTTTATTGTATATTTATTAACCACCACATTATGTGCCAGACAAGATACTGCTAACTATGACAGGCAATAAATTGTGCAATATTTTTTTTAAAAACATTACAAAAATGTATATCAATCAAACAATCAGGTTAGCTGCAGTGGATCGCTAACAGTCTGTCTGTCTCTCACCTTGATTGTCCATTCTGACAGGCGACTGTTCGTCCATCTCTTGATGTTATCTTCCCACTTGCACTGTTGCCTACCTCTTGTGCGCATGCCTTCAGCCGTTTCCCTTCAGTGTTGTATTTTTAACAAATTATTACAAGCATTTTTATGTCGAAGTTTAATTCTTAAACACAATTTTTGTTTTACTATTTAGCAATACTTTTCTTATTCAAAACAATGTTTTCCCATAGTGAATTTGAATAACGAAGACACAAACAATAGATTGCACGATTTATTGCCTAGCATATTTCGCTGCATCTCGTCAGGTACATACTGCATAAATCACACAACATAAAGTGAAATAACTAGATAAATCCTTCAATCTGAAATATACACATATTCGCACAGTAATGTCGATTGTCTACCACGGTAATTTTAAACTGACTAACATGTCTTTCTGCTTGCACAAGGCTGGCTTATGCAGGTTGATCACTATGGCTTCAGCAAACCTTAACAGCCGACTATTCTGTGTGTTGAACAACACATGGAAGGCACTGTCTCTTTCAACCACATGACCACTCTCGAGCACGTGTCTCGCAACCGATGAAGCAGGACTATTCCGGTGTGTCTGCCTGCCTAGGCTACCATCTTCTGTGTGTAGTATCTTGTTCACCCAGTTCGGAATGTGTTCCAACACCCTGTTATGTAGCTGTCACTCTGTTCTACCTATGTAGATGGCCTCGCACCTGCATGTAAATTGGTAAATACAATTAGATTTGGTGTACAAAACTACAGATTCTTTAACTGCTGGGGTGGGGATCGGTGTGGTTTTGTACCTGATAATCGGAGTTGCAGCACAGAATGTTCGCTCGACTGCTGTGATGAGCCGGTCCTGCAAACGTTGCATTACGTCATCTCCTCGGAAGATTAACTGGATGAAAACCTTGAGTTTAGGGACTGTAGTTTCTTCTGGTTTAGGTTTGGGCTGTTGGCAGTGGCGCTTGAAAATCCTGTGGAGTATCCATTCAGGTTTAAGGCATTCTTCAGAGTTTCAAATTCTTCTCTGTCAGTGCGTCCTGGGTGCATATCTTCCTAGCACAGTCAAACAGGTTCCGTACTAGGCCCCATTTGTACTGGACAGGTGCGAAGCTCTGAAAATTTAAATATTGGCCAGTCCATGTTTCTTTATGGTACACTGATCTTTTAATTGTGCCGTCTGCTCTATGTCTCATTATGATATCTAGAAATGGCAACGCTTCGTTGTGTTCGTGTTCCATAGATAGAGAGTTTTTATGTGTCACTTTTATTATTGAGCAATAAAATATGCTGGAACTTTAAAAAAAAAAAAAAAGACATCAGTTCTGGCTGAAGTTAATTATATTTTAACTGTTTGAAAGATTTTGTTGGAGAAAATGTTGTCTTCTTTTCATTCACTGAAATTGCAAAAGCTGTGCTGTAATGTTTACTGCAACATTTCACAGGGTTGAGAAGAATGCAACAAACTGGTCGAAAGAAAAGATTAAAGAACTGCTGATAGGTCTTAAAGTGGAACATGAGAAGGGTAAGATTGTTGCTGAGATGTTGGCTGCATGTTTAAATTGACAAATGTGTGTACCAGATCCAAAAACGTGTGTGTACCAGATCCAAGTGCACCAGGATTCACTTATAAATTTTATTTTTGTAGGTAGCATTTCTAATTTGGGAATGTAGCCTAGACAGTGGCCACTCCAACTGCTGAGGTACCTTTGAGATAAATGCTGGTCGTCTGACTTTTGTTGCCGTTGTTGGAGAAGACACGTCCTTTGAACGTCCAGTTTTTCTGGCACCAGTTGCCCATAGAGAATGTCTGTTGAAGAAATGCGTGCGGTGTACATGACCAGGCTGTCAACATTCTGTGCTGGGTAGGGTGTTTGACTAGTTTGTGAGAGCCTTTCGGTGTTAATTACTCAGTCCTTCCATGAGATGGCAAGGATAAAATGCTGACATCACAAGGAAAATTAATGTTCTTATTACAGTGGGAGATGTTAAGTTAAGCGTTGTATTATTACATTTCTTACGATCATCATCATCATGTGCTATGCCAATACCCATGGTCGATCATGGTTCGCCATTTTTATGATCACCAATATTTGAATCAGGTCTGTCATTTGCCATGTGGCAAAGACATCTGTCCAGTTCTATAACTACCTGTTTTGTATATCCCCTGTTCTTGTTTTCTGTCCAGTTGTGTGACTGTCCGTTCAGTGCATTCTCTGTTCTCTGATACTTGTTCTTTGTCCAGTTCCGTGACTATCGATTTGGTGTATTCTCTTATTATTTTCTGTCCAGTTCTGTGACTGCCTGTTTAGTGTATCCTGTGTCCTCTGCTAGTTGTTCTGTACCCAGTTCTGTGACTGCCTGTTTAGTGTATCCTGTGTCCTCTGCTAGTTGTTCTGTACCCAGTTCTGTGACTGCCTGTTTAGTGTATCCTGTGTCCTCTGCTACTTGTTCTGTACCCAGTTCTGTGGCTACCAGCGACATCATGACAGGGCAGTTAAACATTGCTTGCCTCTCTCCCCACAGGGACGTGTGAAATTAAAGATATTACGCAGATCGAAGGGGAGGCCAGTGCCAATAACAGAAAAGCAAAACTAATATTCTTTTACGAGTTTGAAATCAAAGGCGAGTGGTCAGGTAAGATCTCCATTGTTTGTATATGTCACATACTAGCACACTTTTTCCGTATGGACAGACCAGAACAAATTATTTTGCACCTCCGAACAGGACACAATAGATTACGCAACCACTTGTATGCAAAATTCAAGATAGGCGAATCAGCCATGTGCACATGTGGATTGGCGTCACAGACAGCAGAGCACATACTCCAAGACTGCCCAAAATACAATATATCTAGGCAAACCTTCTGGACTAGAGAGACAACAGTCAAAGATAAACTCTATGGGCTGCTGGGTGAGCTAAAAAAGACAGTTAAATTCATTTTCAATAGTAAACATTCTGTTGTTATGTAAAGGTCAAGGAGAGTCTGCCAGAGTCGCATGAAGAAATTCAAAAGTACTAAATAGCATATGTCCACAATATTTATGTTTTCGGGATACAAGAGCTTTGATTCAAAGTACAGAAGAACAGAACAGTCATGTGCCTCTTTGTTGAATATTTTGGATTGTTCATACCAACGGTTCTTGTAAATACGTCATTATGTATAATAAACTTTTCTTCTGGGGTACTTCTCAAACGCAGTGGCTAAAGCTGTTGTACACTGGCGGTGAAGACATTATTTTGGTTGTATCTATAAATAACAGACCGGAGGAACAGCATTATGTGTTCGTGTGTCGAGTAAGACCATAGTCTACTCTTGCAAAGGATAGGTGCTGAAGACGGAGGCAGCCAGCCAGGAGGCGCACCACAGAAAATCAGGCAGTGCCACGCAATAACGCCGTGAATTATGTCGACAACTGCTACATGTTATGGTGCTCGCCCTGCTCTGGTCCCACAGACAGGTGCAGTGCCGGGCCTTATGCCTCGTAAGGATCTAACCACAAATAAGGGCGGTCCTGCTCAGATGTCCCAGCGGAGTCCAGAGGGCCTGAAAATAGACCGTTTGTGCCGTACCAAAACAAAGACTTAATAATAATGCACTGGAATGCAGAGGGTATGCAGCCAAAAAAAGAATAGAACTAGAAAACATCTTGGCCAATGAAAATGTAAGTGTATGTTGCTTGCAAGAAACTCACCTGAACGAAAATATAGCCTTCAAAATCAGAGGCTACCAGTGTTACCGATCTGACCGAAAGGACAGGAGAAAGGGTGGGATACGGACTTGTCAAAATACAACATTCCTGCTTCCCAAATTGAAGTTCACATGGAAGGGGCTGAGTATCAGGCACTTAAACTTAAACAGACAATACAGCCTTTCACCTGATCAATTACTACTGTCCAAATTACCGCCCCAGGCACTGGACACATCCTACCATTAAAAAGAAAAATGATTGTGTGTGGGGCGACTGTCAACAGCCATTCGCAGAGCTGGGGCTATGATCACATGGACCAGAGAGGAGAGAGATTGGAAGATTGGCAGGATGTGAATAGAATTCATCCTGATTAACAAGCCGTCTGAACCCACAATACCTTCTACTCGAGATCATGGCACTCTACAACTACACCTGACCTGGCGTTTCATTCACCAGACCTAGAGTGGAACATTACACGAATTGTTGGGAAACAACTTGGTGGCAGTGACCATCGGCCAGTCTAACTGTAGAAAATGAGCTTGTAAGTGAAAGCAGCACCATCTCGAGGTGGAACTACAAGAAAGCAGACTGGGCAATGTACAACCATCGCACTAGCATACTGGTTAGAAAACCTGGACACTGAGAAGGACAATAAATAAAGTGGTTGAAGAGTTTGGGGAATGCATACTACAGGCAGCACGCGAAACAATACCAAAGAGGGCCCGTAAACATTATAAACCCTACTGGAATAGTGAACTGGAACAGTTGCATAATGATGTGGATATATGTAGAAAACAAGCAGAGGGCCAATCCCAAGCCAAGAGCACCACAATAAATATCAGCACGCAAAAGCCAAATTTTCAAAGGGCCCAACTGCAGGCTAGACGGAAAAGCTGGCAGGAGAAGAACAGAGTCACTGAACTTTGAAAGAGACACAAGGAAGTTATGGAGGCTAATAAAACAGCTTAACAGATGAGGGCACAGGGAGAAACTCAAAAATTGCGCTACATAAAGACGGAGAACAATTTTAACAGGAAAGCAAGCAGCTGACCATTTTGCGGACGCATTCGCACAAGATAACAATATGTGAAATTTAGTCCAGAGAAACAACAGGAGATTCGAGAGAGAAATGGCAAATACAGGACAGAAGGAAGTTGTACATGAGGTTATGGAGACACCTATCACATTCAGTGACTGAGCTAGCCATTTCAAAAACTGAAAATGAGAAAAATCACCAGGAGCCTGATGGTATCTCCAATGAAATGATCATGGAACCTAGGAACAGAGGCTTAAAGCAAAACTGCTACATATCTTTAATAATACATGGACCTTAGGCAGTGTTCCACAAGTCTGGAGAGAAGCAATCATGATACCCCTTCCTAAAATCTGGGAAAGACAGTTCCATTGCCTCCAGATACAGACCCATTAGCCTCACCAGTTGTCTCTGCAAAACAATGGAACGCTGTCATCAATCACAGACTACAGTGGTACATTGAAAGTGAAACATCCTTGTGCCACAACAGGCTGCCTTTAGGCAGTGCTACTCTAGGAAGATCAGACAACCTACCTCTCTCAAGAAGTTGAGGATGCATTCCAGAGAAGAAGCTGGTACTTGCGGCTTGGATAGATCTGAAGAAAGCCTTTGACAAAGTCTGGAAAGAAGGTCTGATGAAGAAACTGAGAAACTGTAAAGTCAATGGAAGAATGTACAAATGGTTGTAAAAGCATACTTGCACAACAGAAGAGCCCGAGTACAGATAGACGGTCTCAAGAGCAAGAAAGTATTACTGCGTCAACGGTGTCCCCAACACTTTTCTAATCTTCATCAATGATCTTGTTGCTAATCTACCCAATGAATTAAAGCGGCAATGTACGCTGATGACCTGGTTTTGTGGAGCGCAAATATGAACATGCATCAGTGGTCACCATATTGCTACAAAGAGCTGTAGATACATTTGCTGCTATGGGCGGGATAGATGGTGTGATCAGCAATAAACACTGACAAGTGCAGCACCACTCTATTTACTCTTTCTCCGAAACAAAGGCAGGGAGCATTCAGATAAATGGAACACCCCTAAGAGAAGATAAGGAACCAACATACCTTGGTGTAACATTTGACGACAGGCTGACATAGAGAAAACACATTTAAAAGCAGTAGCAAAAGCCAGAAGGAAAATTGCCATCCTGAGAACAGTTAACTGGAACCACATGGGGAGCCTAGTGGGAAAATACTTAGCAAAGTTTATCAACAGAGCATACGACCACACCTGGAATACGGGTCAACTGCATGGTGTTCGGCAGCAAAAAACCACGCTACAAGAGCTGGACAAAGTACAAAATCAAGCTCTTAGAGTCATCACAGGAGGGATGAAATCAACCCCTGTAGTAGCAATGGAGAAAATGGGGAGGACACAAGCTTTAAGAGAACGCAGAGATACAAAAACACTAATACAAGCAGAAAAGTTCTCAGCTTGCCAGGCCACCCTATGAAGAACAGATTTGAAAACTTATGCTTTGGGGCGGTTGAAAAGAAGTAGTTTCATCCACCAGGCCAAACAACTCTGCAGAGAGACCATCGATCTTCCCACAGTTGACATCCCCCTGACAACTATTCCAGAGCGAACCCCGTGGAAAGATGAACATAGAATATCGCTACAAATCCAGTCAAAAGTGAGAGGAATATTTGACAAGGAAGAACAGAACAGTGTACAGCGCAGAACAGCCACTCTCAGCTTCCTTGATGACGAATACCCACAGGACCTCTGGATCCGAGTCTACACAGATGGGTCAGCACAAAATGCTGTTCGAAATGGAGGAGCGGGAGTGTATATAGAATACCCAAATAACACTAGAGACACGGCCAGAATTCCAACAGGAAAGTACTGCCATAATTATGATGCTGAAATTGAGGCAATCAAGATAGCCACAGAGAAATTACAAATACCAGCCATGGTACACAACCTGTGGTGATATTGACAGATGCAAAATCCGTAATAGAGGCGCTCCTGTCTGGGAAATTGCCAGTTCTGATGACACTACTTTCTGAACTTAGCAGTCATCGTAAGATCACCATACAGTGGATACCATCCCACTGTGGAATCCCCGGAAACGACAGCTGATCGATTGGCTAAGGAAGGAGCACAAGAAGAACAATCAGATGTGCCTATTACATACCACCAAAAGAAAAGAATGATCAAATCAGTCAGAAGGCCACCAAACCTTACTCAAGACGACTACCACGTTATGGACAGACCAGAACAGGTCATTCTTCTGCGCCTCAGAACAGGACACAATAGATTACGCAACCACATGTATACAAAATTCAAGATCGGTGACTCAGCCATGTGCACATGTGGTTTGGCGTCGCAGACAGCAGAGCACATACTCCAAGATTGCCCAAACTACAACATATCCAGGCGAACCTTCTGGCCTAGAGAGACAACAGTGGAAGATAAACTCTATGGACCGCTGAATGAACTTAAAAAGACTGTTAGATTCATACAAGAGACAACATTGCAGTTATAAACATAATTTAGGCGAACGAAAGAAGAAGAAGAAATTCATACAAGAGACAACATTGTAGATATAGACACATTTCAAGTCAATGAAAGAAGCAGAACATTTAAATATTTGATGGTTTTTTTTTTTTGCAATTTTTAAAGACTCTTGAGATGAGTTAAGGTTCTTCTGAGATGGCGTAATGTTCTTCTAAGATGGCTTAAGGTTCTTCTGAGATGGGTTAAGGTTCTTCTGAGATGGCTTAAGGTTCTTCTGAGATGGGTTAAGAATCTTCTGAGATGGGTTAAGGTTCGTCTGAGATGGGTAAAGGTCCTTCTGCGGTGGGCTAAAAGTTACCTTGTTTTGTCCTAGGATTCTCTTGTAACAGTTTCTCCCTTAGGTCATTTCATGTTTCCCGGGAAGGTTAACCCGATCAACAAACGCCCACAGAAGTCGGATGTGCCGGCCTAACAGCGCAAGAATGCAGCTCTACCATAAACAGGCATAACGCTATAATGTCCGAAAATACTCCAGATGAACGCAGAAGAAGAAGAAGACTTAATGTTCTATACAGGACATCCAGGAAATAACAGAAAATCTGGGCATGCTGTCCAGAAGACCACTAGTCCCGCGGAAGGTTCAGACCCCCGTCGTGTCCATGGAATATAAAAGTCATGAGCTGGCAAAGTCTGGAGGTGGGCTTGAAGCAGCCCACCCGGTCCACAACTTTACAGAGACAGACACCCCTGACACAAGCCATGAAAATGGATTGGAGAATGCGAAATACAGTTTGTAGTCTAGAGCATGACATTAACAGCATGTGTAGAAACCAGCAGGCTAGGATCTTCAGACTCGGAACAGGATATCCGGGAAGGTTAACCTGATCAACAGATGCCTGAAGAAGATGGATGTGTTGGACAAAAGGTTCAAATATTGCAGCTCTGCTGTAAACAGGCACAATGCCGTATGTTCATAACAAACATTCCGGACAAACGAAGAATAATAGGATGCTGGGGGATCAGGGCACACCTTCTCCGAGTGGGTCTCTGCACTTAGCAGCTGTGGAGCATGACAGCAAACTCCAGAGCACATCCTACAGGACTGAAATATTCATTGTTGCACAACTCTTGAGGCTTCTGAGACTTTCACAAGTATTGATTGGCAATCATAGAAGTAGAGATTAAGGGACACACGGTACTACATAAAGTTGGAAGCTATAGTTACCATACTTGGATGCGAACCTGTCGCCTCCAAATGACAGCACTTCACGGGAGGAACAAAGTGTTTGTCGATGCAGTGTACGTTGACACATGGCTAGCACTTATGTGTGATACATTACCTGGAGCATGCACTGTGCCGAGATCCTTGTGTGATATATTACCTGGAGCATGCACTGTGCCGAGATCCTTATGTGATATATTACCTGGAGCATGCACTGTGCCGAGATCCTTGTGTGATATATTACCTGGAGCATGCACTGTGCCGAGATCCTTATGTGATATATTACCTGGAGCATGCACTGTGCCGAGATCCTTGTGTGATATACCCAGGCGTGATGTAATGTGTAAGCTACCCTGATGTGTGTATAAGCTACCCAGATGTGTGTTTTGTATGCTACCCAGGCATGATCTGTGGTGTAAACCACCCAGGCATGATGTGTGGTGTAAACTACCCAGATGAGATGTGTGGTGTCAGCTACCCAGATGTGTGTTGTGTAAGCTACCCAGGCATGATGTGCTGTGCTGTGTCAGCTACCCAGGCATGATCTGTGCTGTAACTACCCAGATGAGATGTGTGGTGTCAGATACCCAGACATGATGTATGGTGTCAGCTAACTAGCGTGATGTGTTGTACATCCACAGGTCTGCTGAAAGATGATGTCAAGACATACCAGGGGAAATTTGTGATACCCAACCTCAGCGAGGAGTATGAACCAGAGGCAATCGATGTGAGTATCCTCATTTTGTGTCTGTGGTGGTCTTTTTCAGGTATGCTGATTCAGTTGACGCATCGATGCCTCCTCCATCAAAAGTCCATTATAATGTCAACCCACATAGTCTCTACACCTCAATCTTCAGAAATCTTGAAACCTCACTCTTCAGAAATCTCTAAACCTCATTCTTCAGAAATCTCTACACCTCAATCTTCACAAATCTCTACACCTCACTCTTCACAAATCTCGACACCTCATTCTTCACAAATCTCCATATCTCATCCTTGAGAAGTCTCCAACCTCCGTAGTAAGTGTCCACGCCCCCATGTCAAATCTCCATCAAAAGTTCCCATGTCATTGACATTTTCTATGGAAATGAATGTTGTGGAAACTCTTAAAGCTGCCAGAGCTAATAAATTGTTACGTATTGATTGACGTGTGAACCACAAACTGAAGAATCTACATTTGAAGAAATCCTACATGTAATCACACGACTTAAAAACAATAAGGCAACAGGGGCTGATGGAATTGCTGCTGAATTTATAAAGGCAGGTGGCCATGCATTACATCTAAAGCTATACGAACTAATAATAAAAATCTGGAGGACAGAAGAATTACCCCATGACTGGAAAGAGTCATTACTGATACCTTTCTTTAAGAAAGGAGACAAGTTCCAATGTGAAAATTATAGAGGAATATCACTACTGTCCACAAGCTATAAGATACTATCCACAGTATTACTAAATAGACTAAAACCATATTCAGAAGACATATTAGGTGACTACCAGGCGGATTTTAGACAAAACAGATCAACAATAGATCAGATATTTATCTTACGACAAATAGCCGAGAAAAATTGGGAATATAAAAGAGATCTCCATAACATTTTTGTGGATTTTAAAAAGGCTTATGATAGTGTCCATAGGAATAGTCTATGGAATGCTGTGCAGGAATTTGGAATACCAAGGAAGTTAATCAACATGACCAGACTATGCATGGAAGATACTTATAATATAGTAACATATAAAGGCAGGAAATCAGACCCTTTCCAAATAACATCTGGCTTGAAACAGGGTGATGCACTATTGCCGCTACTCTTCAATCTGGCTCTAGAGAAAGTTGTAAGGAAGGTAGAGGAGGAATGTGATATTGGAGGAACATCCAAGCTGCTTGGTTATGCAGATGATATAGATATTATAGGGGGAAATGAACAAAAGACATTGGAAATGTTGACTCACTTAAAGGAAAAAGCCCAACAGATGGGGCTGGTTATCAACCAAGATAAGACAGAATATTCCATACAAATAGATAATATGACCATTAAAAGAACGGAAAGATACAAATACCTGGGTACAATCTTCAACTGCTCCAACATCATAAGGGAAGAAATACAAACTAGAATCAATTCTGGAAATAAGATATACTATGCACTGCAACATCTACTAAAATCAAATGTGCTATCTCGTAACACCAAAATCACAATATACAAAACACTGATTAGACCAGTTGTGCTGTATGGCTCTGAAACCTGGAGTACAACGAAAGGAGACGAAGCCATGTTACAAACCTTTGAGAACAAAGTTTTAAGACACATCTTTGGGCCCATTAGGGATACACAAAGTAGAGAGTGGAAAAGAAGAAGTAACAAAGACATTTATGATCTGTTTAAGTCCCCGCTAATCACTGGTATCATGAAGGCTAATAGACTACAATGGCTGGGGCATATAGAAAGAATGGAAAATAGAGAAACTTGCTTGCACTCAGGACATAAATGACCGTAGACCCCGAGGTAGACCAAGTGGAGAGATAATACATATACAGACCTACAAGCACTTGGAATCGACGACTGGCAAGAGAAGGTCCGCCAGAGAGACGAATGGAGACGGATTGTATCTGCAGCAAAGAGCCTCAATGGCTTGGAACACTGAAGAAGAAGAAGAATTGATTGGCACTCACTTGGGGGGGACAAATAGGTTCTGTAGAACGAGATATAAAACAGAAACATGAAAGTTGGCAAACCCTGACTGGCTGGGTCTTTAACACGCTTGTTTCTTCCCACAAAATGATGGATTTGTTTGGGCACTACATAAGTCTGTAACCCAGCACATTCTTGCCTGCTGATGTACATGTTTCTCCTCTCCCATTGTGTGCTGCCAGTCAGTATATTTTTTCAGGCAGTTTTCACAAGGAAAACCAATTCTTTTGAGTTCAAAAGATCAGTGCTGTTTTTTGTAAAGGAGATTAAGACAAGGAAGGTTTATCAGTATGAACCGATGGAAATCTACATGTCAGAAGAGGGGAATGAGTGCAGTTGATGAGTCAACTGTGATGGATGCTAAGAGAGATGAGACTTGGAAGGTATCACCACGGAGAATTGTAGTGTGGATTGGCAAACAACGCAGGCGGTGAAAGAAATAGCTGCTATGGGATCCTTGAGGCCACTGAGATAGCATGAGAAATAAATTTGTAAGTATTTATTGGCACTCATAGAAGTCCAGGAGAGAGGTCGGAGGACACTTGTTGTGGGTGGGCCAGGAGAGAAGTCGGAGGACACTTGTTGTGGGTGGGCCAGGAGAGAAGTCGGAGGACACTTGTTGTGGGTAGACATGATCACATTTTGATCATTTGACCAGAAAGGATCTCCCAATTTTAAATATACCCCTCAAAGGGTAGGATGGACATAGTGGCTTGAGGGTAAGATTGCCACATCTGGTTTGAAAAGTGGCTGATTCATATCCAGATGTACAAGTTTTTTTTTTAAACAGAACCCAAGGGTGACTTTTTCTTTCACTTTCACACACACACTTCTCTGCCTCATGCGTACTCTTCTGTCTCACACATACTCTTCTGTCTCACACATTCTATCACACACAGATTCACACAAGTGTGGATTGGTTTTCATAGAGGTAGAAGGAGGAAGTAAAGATTATAGGACACACTCTAAATGTTATCTAATGAACTACAAGTGAACCATTGTTGAATTACAACTGATCTGTTGTTGATCTAATAATGAATTTGTTGTTGAAATAAAAATGATCTGTTGTTTCAGGTAAATGTAACAGCAGATAAGGATTGTGATGAATCCGAACAATTAAAAGAAATCTTCAGACTTGAAGGTACCAAGTGTATACGCAAGCAACTTGCCCAATACATATCAGAATTAAAGACCGGTATGTCTGCTTCTTTTGTCACAGAGTTTCTTTTTAGTTTTGTTTGTTGATATATCAGCTGTCATTTTATATGTTCTTGTACACTGACTTCCCCTGTGCACTTTTTTTAAAAGGACATTTTTTTGTAACAATCTTTATTTGAATTATAGAAAAATATGAAAGTCAGAGAAACTGGTTTTTCATGAGTCAGAGAAACTGGTTTTTTTTTTTGGGGGGGGGGGGTTGCGCTGCGCTTACTCACTTTTACCTTGAGCGCAGTTCATACATGATACTTCTAGTAGCACTGACTGAATTTTGCGTATGGATTAGCTTTCCCTATTACCCGTGTCCCTTACCATCAGGCGAACCCACTCGTACTTTGGAGGTAGTTTCAGTTTACATCCACAAGTCAAGGACGAGAAGTCAGCATTTTAGTCCAATTGATTGGTGTAGAGGTTGAACCCCATACTTCAGCATCATCGCACGGGGTGTGTAAGAACACACGCTCTTATCCATTCAGCCATACTGACCTCCGTTGACTATTTTCTTATCTTTTCACTGCCCTGCAAAACATGGTATTTTATTATCTTTCCACTGCTCTGCAAAACATAGTATTTTATTATCTTTCCATAACTGTTAAGAAATTGGTATTTTCTTATCTTTCCATGACTGTTAAGAAATTGGTATTTTCTTATCTTTCCATGACTGTTAAGAAATTGGTATTTTATTACCTTTCCACTACTACTCAGAAACTAAAACAATTAAAGTGTGCTTGTTTCCATACAGGCGTCAAGTTTGGACATTGAACGGTCGGTTGACAGGCACATGTGTCTATAAATACGAGTGTAACAGACTGTTGAATTATTTGGACAGGAATGAACAAACAGATCTGTCCAACAAGCACTGAATGTTGAAGTTTGTTATTAAGACAAAGAAAAACGTGAGTAATGAAGTCAGCATGGTCGAATGGATAAGAATATGTTTTTAAACATCCAGTGTGCTGATGCCGAGGTAAGTGGTTCAACCCCCACACCGGACAGCTCAACTAAAATGTTGACCTATCATCCTTGACTTGGAGTGGGTTCACCTGATGGCGAGAGGGACAGTTAATAGGGAAAGCTAATCCACACACAAAATTCATTCTAGCACTACTAGAAGTAGTGTGTATGGGCTATGCTTGAGTTTACAGCGAGCGAGCGCCAAAAAGAAATGAGATTAATGAAATACTTTAGACATGTCCGGAGACATAAATCTCTGGAAGAAGTATTTAGGGAGGCCGGAGAATCGCAAATGAGAAAGACCAGGTCTTAGGTGGTTTCAGATGTAGTTAATAATTGACCCAAGACACAAACAGAAGAGGACATCTGACATGATGATAGAGAGGAGTTTTATAAGTGTTATGGGGGGAAAGTTGGTCGTCAATTGCGGTTCCAACTTCACGGCAAAGGGTCACCCCATGATGCTTCATTCCTGTGCCATTGAATATTGCACAAAATGCTCCTCAATGTCCCATGTGGAACAGACAGCAGTTCTGGCAAACCAACAGCATGCATAAGGCCACTGCTATAATGCCCGCACAATAGGCTGCCATTAAAATTACAGTTCATTGATCGAAGGAGCAGTTGCACACACATTACTGCATGTGGGGGGAAAGTTGTGCACAAAACACGGGTGGATGGTGATGGTAGTACTCATTCCATAGCTATGCCTATATTTTGTGAAATGTGTGGCGGTATCCTCTATTATTATCGAACCCGAACAAGTCATTATTCTGCATCTCAGAACAGGACACAATAGATTATGCAACCACATGTATACAAAATTCAAGATTGGTGAATCAGCCATGTGGATTGGCGTCGCAGACAGCAGAGCACATACTCCAAGACTGCCCAAAATACAACATATCTAGGCAAACCTTCTGGCCTAGAGAGACGACAGTGGAAGATAAACTCTATGGACCACTGAGTGAACTAAAAAGGACAGTTTAAATTCATACAAGAGACAACATTGCAGTTATAGACATATTTCAAGTGAACGAAAGAAGAAGAAGAATTATTGAACCCCATCCTATAGATATGAGGGAAGCAAACAAATTCTTCATCGCCGCATCCCAGATGTAACTCTGTAGATGTGTGGGAACAAGCATAATGAAGAAATTCATCTCTACATCCTGGAGGTATCCTGTAGATGTGAGAGAAACAATCAAGCAGAAATGTATCATGATAGTCTGCGGTGGCGAAGCGTTGCCTGTGTCTGGCTGTCCACTAATGTGGTCTGCCCAGTCTCGTAACATAAGCATTAGAGATCTCTGTTGGGAGGACAGGCAGCAAGGAAGGGAGATGGTCGTCTCACCTCATAATGCCATATGCCAGTTTATGACAAGTCATGGAACTCCTCACCCCTATGGCATTACTGGCTAGGGGGGTATTGCCTTCATCTTGACATTGTTGATTGATTTGAACCAGGACGATAGACTGGCAGGAATGACGATAAATGGTTAGAATACAAGCACTCAGAATGAAGATCAGTGTTTCCAGGTAAGAGCAGTTGGCCAGGAGGCTCATCGTTCGACATGGATGAGCACACTTAGTCACTTACGTGATGGATTTACTATGGGGGAGATTGGAGCATGTCTGGTGTGCAATGGTGACCATGTGAACCGGCGTGCAATGGTGACCATGTGAACTGTTTGGTGTGGGCAGATATTATGTACATTTGTTTTACTAGTTTGTTTTTTTTAAATTTTTTTATTAACATATCCTATTTACAGGACATCGCTGTCAACACCAGCATTTTACTTGGTAAAGTAAAGGTCTTGGCAAGTTTTGCGTTCCGTAGTTTGCCATTGCTTTCTGAACGACCAACTCCCATACCAACATGTTAAAACCCCAGCGCAACATAGTCCGCTGCTAAATCGGTCACAACGCATTTCGAACGCTTAGTAAGTGGCTCACGAATCGCGTTCACAAGCTTTTAGGCCATGGAGACCGGCGTTTTATTAGTTGCATGTTTGAATTCCCACGTATGGCTGGTTGTGATTGGTCGTAAATCTGTTTCTATTCATACAGAGTACGGCCAAAATATAATTCTTCCTACAAAAAGTAATCAAAGCTCGACCAATAGTACAAGTGTATCCTCCAAAGAGGTAAGTCTCAAGTTTGTGGGAAACATCACATTTCGTGTGTGGCTTTCTCAGTTTGTTTTCACATTTCAGAAATGTGATCAGACTACTGTCATCTTAATGGGGTGTTTGTAAAACCGTCTTGCTTGTCAGTTTTAGACAAAATACATCGTCAACGTGCTTATATTGTTGTTGGCCCGAAATCCTGCTGTGTTGTCCAAACTCCACTTTGGAGTGATTGCAGTTTTTGAAACTTCTACAAATCCATGCTGAGTACAATATATGGTTCACCTTTCTAGAATTTATTCATTTTCTAAAATATATGCGTTGATATGTGGTGGCATTTAAGTTCTAGATCAATCTGCAGCGGTGAGCTTTAACTTGTCTAACCATGACCAGAAACTGACTGCCATGTTTGTAAAAGGCAGGTTATTGAGCAATGTTGACTGAATGTTTGTCTGGAGTTGAAGGTGGTTCAGTGTTGTTTAAGATACCATGCTCTCAACCACTGGAGCTGGTCTAATCCCTAGAGAGGCAAATGTCCCGTGTGTGAGGGATCCCTGGTACAGCTTGCGGATGTCGGTATATGTTGCTAGCCTCATGATGTTGTACCAGTCAGCATTTGATGGGAGATGTGAACTGGTGCTGGGCAGGACATGCATGTAGAAAACCTGAGAGTTGTGTCACTAGACAAGCCTTTGACTGGAATCCTCTGGGCAAAAGAAACAGAGGAGGCCTTTAGAGCACACTAGCTACTGTGTTATGCTGTTTAGTAATTTTTGACTGATAATTTTCAGCTGTAAGAAAACTGTTCCCCAGGACATTTGCCACAATAGTTTAGCCCCATCGCAGGAGAAATCTGACACCTCTTCCCTCAGTTAGTCTACAAGACACCCTTGGACAAGGTTGAGTACTTGTTCAGCTCCCCAGATATAGGGCAGCATGGAGTCACGAGAGCATGTGTCTGATTGAGAATGAGAGTAGCTGAGAGGTAGTTGTTGGTTATGGCCTCAGGTTTGTAGAGGAGAACCTCTTTATAGAGACAATGACTGGCCACCAACCAGTTTGGTCACTGCCAAGAAGGAAAGCATTGGCAGGCTACCTTCTTTACAGATGTCTAGAAAATTATAGCAGGCAAAGAGATTGTGAAGAGCTAACAAAAATTTGTTGGTGAGATCTATAGAATCTTAAAATACTCCAGTAGTGGTGGTACAAGCAAAGTGATGGTGGAATTCTTACGACTGTCTTGCTAAGGAGGCACTGTGTACTGTTTTACGAACAGCTTTGTGCCACATCCATACTCATTTTCATGTGCCTATTGCTTAAACCTACCTGTGAATTTTTCTTGTGTTCTGTCACAGAATAAACCGAAGCAAGAGCTGAACAAATTTATAACTTCTGATAACGTGAACTCTGCTGAAGTTGGAGTGAGAATACCGACGAGAACACTCACCATGACCGAGTCATTTCAGTGCCAGGCCTCCGATCTATACAGGGCACTGACATTTAAACCAGTAAGGATTGTACTTCTTTCCTTTATTGTTCATTTGTTGTAGATCTTTGATTCAAATATGGATATTTTGTTAATTCTTTTATTTATTGTTGTAGTTCTTTGATCTATATGTGAAAGCTTTCTGTATTTTGATTTATATAATAATATTTTCTTTATTTTTTATTGTTGTAGTAATTTGATATATATGTGAAAGCTTTCTTTATTTTTTATTGTAGTTCTTTGATTTATATATGAAAGCTTTCTTTATTTTTTATTACTGTAGTTCTTTGATTTATATATAAAAGCTGTCTTTATTTTTGTTGTCGTAGTTCTTTGTTCGATTTATATATGAACAATTTTTCTGTACTTTTTATTGTAATCTCTATTCTTCCTTGGGGTGTAGTCACCCTGTTGGTGGATACTTGTATAGTTTTCATTCTTCATCTCATATTTTGAGGTTTGCTTGTATAGTTTTCATTCTTCATCTCATATTTTGAGGTTTGCTTGTATAGTTTTCATTCTTCATCTCATATTTTGAGGTTTAGTTGCGGAGTCAGGAAATCATGACCAAATTGCCACTTTGGGAGGGATGTGAAACCTGGTCCACCAACTGGCAGGCCTGGACACTAGAACTGTTCTGTTTCTCTCCCATTACTGGCTTGTATTCCATGTTGTGAGGGAGAAGGGCCTCGACTGGAATAATATGAAGACTAGGTCAGCATAGCTGAATGGAATAGAGCGCTGGTTCTTAAACATCCAGTGTGCTGATGCAGAGGTAGCGGGTTCAACCCTTACACCGGTCAGTTGGACTAAAATGTTGGCTTCTCATCCTTGACATGGGGATATAAATTACATATACCACTGAAGTCGGAGTCTGTTGAGTTCAAAGTGTGCGAATTTAAAGAAAAATAAATAATAGGAAGACAGAAGTAATGTTAATGTAAAAAAAATTGTTCGTGCCTAAATGTACAGTTATTGTTTGGGGTAGTTTCAGAAATTCATGTCTTCTGGCAGGTTATGAAAGTTTAAAACTACAAAGTCATTACAAATGCACTATCTTTGGTACATCATCATCATCAGGTGCCATGCTGGCTGGCATAGGAGTTCATGACTCTCCACAAATCTCACTTTGGTTTTCTGGATCAACTCTGCTGGTTATGTTCCTTCCTGCCACCGTCTCAATCCATCCAGCATCATTTCTCTTGGTCTGCCTTTCCCTCGATATTTCCAGTTGTCACGATGTTCTCCTATGTCTCTCTCCTCATCCAAAGAAAGCTGTCTCTTTCTTATTGTTGTATATAATGTTCTAGTTTCATTAGCCTCTTTAAGGCAGTCATTGTTAGTTACTTTAGCAGTCCAAGGAATTCGCAACATTCGTCTTAAGAACCACATCTCTGTTGCTTCCAAGTTCTTCCTAATTTGTTCATTTACATTCCAAGATTCGCTCCCATACAGCAATACAGGTTCTGTGTAGCACTCAGCAGCACACTCTTACATTCAATGATAGTGACATATTGCATATGATACTCTTCATTTTCCGAAATGCCGCCTTTGCTTGCCCTATTCTGCTCTAAATCTCTGTTGTGCATCTTCCATCAGATGTTATAAATACCCCTGTTGTACTCCAAGCCTTATTTGTTCATAATTGCCCTCTTTATTTCCCATTTTAATTACTGCTACTTGGTTCCAGTAAACATCATAGTTGAATATAATATTTTGTTCATATATTGTTCTGGCTAAAATCTGTTTGGAGTTTAAGTTCCCTTGTTTTTGCAGATGGTTGAAGCTTACATGGGCGGCAACATCTTGTTTGAGCCAGTAAAAGGCGAGAGGTTTTCATTGGCCGGTGGAAATATAACGGGAGAGTTTGTAGAGTTGGTAAGTGTTGTAATTTGACGTTGAGAATGAAGGTTTCTTCATAAAACATAATGTTGTAAGTAATATCATGCAAGTATCAAGTCACAATTGCCAGATATGTTCCATTCTTGCCACTGTGGTATTGCCCTACTTAGAGCAAATCAGGGGTTGCTTAGGCATTTCTGTAGCCAGCACCTTTGTGGGTGAGTTCCAACAATTCATGATTGTCATGTGATTGAGGGACTACTGGGTGACTTCCAACAATTCATTTTTGTCATGTGATTGAGGGACTGCTGGATGAGTTCCAACAATTCATGATTGTCATGTGATTGAGGGACTACTGGGTGACTTCCAACAATTCATTGATTGAGGGACTAGTGGGTGAGGCATGTGGATGGGTCCATTACTTGAGGGGGGGGGGGGGGTGGGACCGGGTGGGGGGGGGGTGTGGGGGGGGGGGGGGGGGGGGGGGGGGGGGGGGGGGGGGGGTGGTACACGATTGTGTATTAAATTATGAAATTAAACTGAGCACCGAGCTGCGAGGATTCCCTATTCAGGGAAAGAAATATATCTCAGTTGAGAGAGAGAGAGAGGTGTGCATCAGGTAGGGACATAAGTACACCTTGTGTAGGTGACATGCAGAACAGATAAGATGGAAGCCTTTGACATGTGGTGTTACTGGCAGATGCAAAGTCAGCTACACAGAAATGAGGTCAAATGAACAAGTTTTATTGGAGATAATTAAAGACATTGAATTCTATTGTTGTATATGCTGGAGGGAAGAATCCAGGAGGGGGAGGTAGAAGGCATCCTTCTTGGACTAATTGGCATGGGTATGCAGGTTTGTGGTGCTCAATGAATAAAATTTTGATAACGTTGCCAGATATCCTTCTCTCCTGTCTGCTGGTATTTCTTGTGTATTGCTGCATCTGTTCAGTGCAGAGCTGCGATGTTTGCACCTTTCAGCCTACACTTGTGACTTCTCCCTGGCATTTGTTGACCGGCTCATGGTGTTCAGGGTCTGCAAGTGCTGTTGTGTTTTACTCAACATCTGTTGTGTTTGTGCCTGTATTCACACATGATGTCTTCGTTGGTCACAGGTCCAGGACCAGAAGCTGGTCAAGCGGTGGAGGGTCAAGTCCTGGCCACCAGAGCACTACTCCGAGGTCACAATCGAGCTGGTGGACCAGGGAGGCACTACCTTGTTAAATCTGACACAAACTGGCGTGCCATCAGCCCAGTTAGACAGCACAAGGGAAGGCTGGTCGGAGAACTATTGGAACCGTATGCGTCAAATTTTTGGATTTGGTGGGCGGATATTTTGACACTTTCACCCCATTGTTCTTTTTCCTTTTTTAAAAATAAAAATCATCATTTGCTGTGGTGTTGTTAGCATTTAAACACTACATCGCTGAGATCACAGAACACTCGCTGGCTTGTGTCTTCTCTAATAGTAAGATATGGATACACTGAAAGCTGTTTAGGCAATTAGTGGTTGCACATTTTTATTTCTTGTTTGTGACAGGTTTTTAACTTCAGTAATTCAAAGCTAAAACTGTTGAATTTGTTAGTTTCAGTAACTCAAGGCTACACTAGTAAATTTGTTAACTTCAGTAACTCAAGGCTAAAACTGATGAATTTGTTAACTTTAGAAAACGTTAGAAGTGCTGGACAACTGCCAGGGTGAATTGCTTGACAAATTATAACTGTGTAAATGAGAACAGGTACTGTTGGAAGAATTGTACAGGAGATTGCACAGATGTCATGGTTGCTATTTATTGTTTGTTTTTTGTCCACTTCATAAGTGTCATCATTGTGCTATTTGTTTTTACTGAAACTGATGCCACGTGGTAATAAAAATACATGACTGGAAATTGCTGGCTTGAAGTTTCTGGAACATATGAGACGTGTATTTAAGTGTTTGAGTTTGTGTGACCAGCCATGCGTGTAATCTGACTTTCCACTAAGAGTAAGAGCAGGAATCACTAGGACTACAACACTCACAATTCTAACACGGGTCTGTATGAGAAGTTTGACAAATGAAAGACACGTACAAACAACTGAATGTTTTATGCAGTACCTTCTTGGTTTCCAACCATGAGAGACAACAAGGATTGTGTGCTCAGTTAGCTGAATGGATAAGAGTTTACGCTTAACTTCCGTGTTCTGTAGCCGAGATAGGGGGTTCAACCCCTGCGTTGGACTAAAATATTGACGACTTATCCTTGGGGTGTAAATTACAAGTACCTCAGAAGTCAGAGTGGGTTTGCCTGATGGCGAGGGACGCTGGTAATAGGGAAAACTAATTCACGCGTCCCAAAAAAATTAAATCCGGAGAACTAGACATAGTCTGTCTCTTGCTGGCTTGCCCTTGAAATAAAAAATAGGCAAATATTTTGCACACTTTAAAAGACATGACTCTTATAAAAACCATACTTGAAGGAAAAAGTAGACAACGATACAAGTGGGAAGATGACATCAAAAGATAGACAAACATCAATCTGACGGAAATTTCAGCCAGGGCGAGAGACTGACAGTGTTGGAGATTCATTGCAGCGAACCTTCATTGTGCAGATGTCACCTGATTGACTAGAAGTAGTAGCCTGTATGGGATCACGCTTGAGTTCACAGCAGCAGAGAATGTCTTCTTCCGAGTGAGTACCAATACACAGCATCCACTGCACAGCTAGATCAAGAAAAGATTAACAAGTGCAGCAGACTAAAAATAAAATTTGCATGGGTCAGGTTGAGAACATTATTCAGCAGATCTGTCTTGAGGGCATAGTACCTGGAGAAGAATGGATACCAGCGCCAAGAGTACGGGATGTATGCATCACAACAGACAGGGAATACAGACAACACAATGGGGTAATTGTGGGGGGTAGAAGTTCAGGGCCCTTGATATTTGATAGTTCTTTCAAGGGTGATATAGTCACCTACACATGTACAGACGGGTCAGATTTTATGTTCCAGGTTTAAAAGGCGAATGAGGGAAACCGTGGTGCTTCTGACTTGTCAACAAACAGCTGGCTGTGACGATCAGGAAAACTGCCCAAATGAGTATATGAGGCAAGCTTTCCTAATTACTAGATGAGTATGATCAGGGGGATCGAGGTGGGCTGAGCCTGAAGATAGTGGGTGGAGTTAAGGCTGAGCTTGAAGGTAGTGGGTGGAGTTAAGGCTGAGCCTGAAGATAGTGGGTGGAGTTAAGGATGAGCTTGAAGGTAGTGGGTGGAGTTGAGGCTGAGCCTGAAGATAGTGGGTGAAGTTGAGGCTGAGCCTGAAAATAGTGGGTGGAGTTAAGGCTGAGCTTGAAGGTAGTGGGTGGAGTTAAGGCTGAGCCTGAAGATAGCGGGTGTAGTTAAGGCTGAGCCTGAAGATGGCGGGTGGAGTTAAGGCTGAGTCTGAAGATGGCGGGTGGAGTTAAGGCTGAGCTTGAAGGTAGTGGGTGGAGTTAAGGCTGAGCCTGAAGATAGCGGGTGTAGTTAAGGCTGAGCCTGAAGATGGCGGGTGGAGTTAAGGCTGAGTCTGAAGATGGCGGGTGGAGTTAAGGCTGAGCCTGAAGGTAGTGGGTGGAGTTAAGGCTGAGTCTGAAGGTAGTGGGTGAGTTAAGGCTGAGAAATAGTTTCATTTTTTTGTTGTTGCCAGGACACACAGGTGTAAGAAAGAATAAATTAGCTGCAGGTCAGCATGACGGAATGGGTAAGAACGCGTGTTCTTTAACATCCGGTGTGCTGATGCCGAGGTTAGCGGTTCAACGTCTACACCGGACAGTCGGACTAAAATGTTGACTTGGGGACGTAAATTACAAGTAAGCCTACCTCAGAAGTCGGAGTGGTTTGCCTGATAGCGAGGGACACTGTTAATAAGGAAAGCTAATCCACAATCAAAATGCAGTCCATCACTACTATAAATAGTGTCTACTATGTTATAACTAGTGTGGACTCCGTTTGAGTTCAAAGCGAGCGCAAAAAGGGACTGGTCGGGCTACTGTGTACAGCTGGTCTGGTCGGGCTACTGTGTACAGCGGTGCTGGTCGGGCTACTGTGTACAGCGGTGCTGGTCGGGCTACTGTGTACAGCGGTGCTGGTCTGGTGGGGCTACTGTGTACAGCGGTGCTGGTCTGGTGGGGCTACTGTGTACAGTGGTGCTGGCCGGGCTACTGTGTACAGCGGTGCTGGTCTGGTCGGGCTACTGTGTACAGCGGTGCTGGTCGGGCTACTGTGTACAGCGGTCTGGTCGGGCTACTGTGTACAGCGGTGCTGGTCGGGCTACTGTGTACAGCGGTCTGGTCGGGCTACTGTGTACAGCAGTGCTGGTCGGGCTACTGTGTACAGCGGTCTGGTCGGGCTACTGTGTACAGCGGTCTGGTCGGGCTACTGTGTACAGCGGTCTGGCCGGGCTACTGTGTACAGCGGTCTGGTCGGGCTACTGTGTACAGCGGTGCTGGTCTGGTCGGGCTACTGTGTACAGCGGTGCTGGTCGGGCTACTGTGTACAGCGGTGCTGGTCTGGTCGGGCTACTGTGTACAGCGGTGCTGGTCGGGCTACTGTGTACAGCGGTGCTGGTCTGGTCGGGCTACTGTGTGCAGCGGTGCTGGTCTGGTCGGCTACTGTGTACAGCGGTGCTGGTCTGGTCGGGCTACTGTGTACAGCGGTGCTGGTCTGGTCGGCTACTGTGTACAGCGGTGCTGGTCTGGTCGGGCTACTGTGTACAGCGGTGCTGGTCGGGCTACTGTGTACAGTGGTGCTGGTCGGGCTACTGTGTACAGCGGTGCTGGTCTGGTCGGGCTACTGTGTACAGCAGTGCTGGTCTGGTGGGGCTACTGTGTGCAGCGGTGCTGGTTCTGGTGGGGCTACTGTGTGCAGCGGTGTTGGTCTGGTCGGGCTACTGTGTACAGCGGTGCTAGTCGGGCTAGTGTGTACAGCGGTGCTGGTCTGGTTGGGCTACTGTGTACAGCGGTGCTGGTCGGGCTACTGTGTACAGCGATGCTGGTCTGGTCGGCTACTGTGTAAAGCGGTCTGGTCGGGCTACTGTGTACAGCGGGTGCTGGTCTGGTCGGGCTACTGTGTACAGCGGTGCTGGTCGGGCTACTGTGTTCAGCGGTGCTGGTCGAGCTACTGTTGTACAGCGGTGCTGGTCGGGCTACTGTGTACAGCAGTGCTGGTCGGGCTACTGTGTACAGCGGTGCTGGTCTGGTCGGGCTACTGTGTGCAGCGGTGCTGGTCTGGTCGGGCTACTGTGTACAGCCGTCTGGTCTGGTCGGGCTACTGTGTGCAGCGGTGCTGGTCTGGTCGGGCTACTGTGTACAGCGGTGCTGGTCGGGCTACTGTGTACAGCGGTTCTGGTCTGGTGGGGCTACTGTGTCAGCGTGCTGGTCGGCTACTGTGTGCAGCGGTGCTGGTCTGGTCGCTACTGTGTACGCGGTCTGTCGGGCTACTGTGTACAGCGGTGCTGGTCGGCTACGTGTACAGCGGTGCTGGTCGGCTACTGTGTAGAGCGGTCTGGTCGGGCTACTGTGTACAGCGGTCTGGTCGGGCTACTGTGTACACGGTGCTTGTCGGGCTCTGTGTCAGCGGTGCTGGTGGGGCTACTGTGTACAGCGGTGCTGGTCTGGTCGGGCTACTGTGTACAGCGGTGCTGGTCTGGTCGGGCTACTGTGTACAGCGGTTGGTCTGGTCGGCTACTGTGTGCAGCGGTGCTGGCTGGTCGGGCTACTGTGTACAGCGGTGCTGGTGGGTACTGTGTACAGCAGTGCTGGTCAGGCTACTGTGTACAGCGTGCTGGTCTGGTGGGGCTACTGTGTGCAGCGGTGTGGTCTTGGTCGGGCTACTGTGTACACGGGCTGTCTGTGGGCTACTGTGTGCAGCGGTGTTGGTCTGGTCGGGCTACTGGCAGCGGTGCTGGTCGGTCGGCTACTGTGTACAGCGGTGCTGGTCTGGTCGGGCTACTGTGTACAGCGGTCTGGTCGGGCTACTGTGTACAGCGGTGTGGTCTGGTCGGGCTACTGTGTACAGCGGTGCTGGTCGGGCTACTGTGTACAGGGTGCTGGTCGGGCTACTGTGTACAGCGGTGCTGGTCTGGTCGGGCTACTGTGTACAGCAGTGCTGGTCTGGTGGGGCTACTGTGTACAGCGGTGCTGGTCTGGTGGGGCTACTGTGTCAGCGGTGTGGTCTGGTCGGGCTACTGTGTACAGCGGTGCTGTCGGGCTAGTGTGTACAGCGGTGCTGGTCTGGTGGGCTACTGTGTACAGCGGTTGCTGGTCGGGCTACTGTGTACAGCGGTGGCTGGTCGGCTACTGTGTGACAGGCGGTGCTGGTCGGGCTACTGTGTACAGTGGGGTCTGGTCGGGCTACTGTGTACAGCGTGCTGGTCGGCTACTGTGTACAGCGGTCTGGTCGGGCTACTGTGTACAGCGGTCTGGTCGGGCTACTGTGTACAGCGGTGCTGGTCGGGCTACGGGTGTACAGCGGTGCTGTCGGGCTACTGTGTACAGCGGGTGCTGGTCGGGCTACTGTGTACGCGGTGCTGGCTTGGTGGGGGCTACTGTGTAGCGCGGTCTGGTCTGGCGGGCTACTGTGTACAGCGGTGCTGGTCGGTGCTACTACTGTGTACAGCGGTGCTGGTCGGGGCTACTGTGTACAGCGGTGGCTGTCGGGCTACTGTTGTACGCAGGTGCTGGTCTGGTGGGGCTACTGTGTACAGCGGTGCTGGTCTGGTCGGGCTACTGTGTGCAGCGTTGCTGGTCTGGTCGGGCTACCTGTGTGCAGCGGTGCTGGTCTGGTCGGGCTCTGTGTACAGCGGTGCTGGTCGGGCTACTGTGTACAGCGGTGCTGGTCGGGCTACTGTGTACAGCGGTGCTGGTCGGTGGGGCTACTGTGTACAGCGGTGCTGGTCTGGTGGGGCTACTGTGTACAGGGTGCTGGTGCTGGTCGGCTACTGTGTACACGGTCGGTCTGGTCGGGCTACTGTGTACAGCGGTCTGGTCGGCTACTGTGTACAGGGTGCTGGTCGGGCTACTGTGTACAGCGTGCTGGTCTGGTGGGCTACTGTGTACAGCGGTGCTGGTCTGGTGGGCTACTGTGTACAGCGGTGGTCTGGTCGGGCTACTGTGTACAGCGGTGCTGGTCGGGCTACTGTGTACAG
Organism: Cepaea nemoralis; assembly: GCA_014155875.1. NCBI lineage: Eukaryota > Metazoa > Mollusca > Gastropoda > Stylommatophora > Helicidae > Cepaea > Cepaea nemoralis. Next base: position 36,947 of record JACEFZ010009108.1, read on the forward strand.
CGGTGCTGGGTCGGGCTACTGTGTACAGCGGTGCTGGTCTGGTGGGCTACTGTGTACAGCGGTGCTGGTCGGGCTACTGTGTACAGCGGTGCTGGTCTGGTGGGCTACTGTGTCAGCGGTGCTGGTCGGGCTACTGTGTAGCAGCGGTGCGGTTCCGGGCTACTGTGTACAGGCGGTGCTGTCTGGTTGGGCTACTGTGTACACGGTGCTGGTCGGGCTACTGTGTACAGCGAGTGCTGGTCTGGTCGGGCTACTGTGTACAGCGTGCTGTCGGGCCTGTTCGGGCTACTGTTGTACAGCGGTGCTGGTCTGTGAGGCTACTGTGTACAGCGTGCTTGCTGGTGGGCTACTGTGTGCAGCGGTGCTGGTCTGGTCGGGCTACTGTGTACAGCGGTTGCTGGTCTGTCGGGCTACTGTGTACAGCGGTGCTGGTCTGGTCGGGCTACTGTGTACAGCGGTGCGGGTCGGGCTACTGTGTACAGCGGTGCTGGTCAGGGCTACTGTGTAGCAGCTGGTGCTGGTCGGGCTACTGTGTACAGCGGTGCTGTCTGGTCGGGCTACTGTGTCAAGCGTGCTGGTCTGGTGGGGCTACTGTGTACAGCGGTGTTGGTCTGGTCGGGCTAACTGTGTGCAGCGGTGCTGTCTGGTCGGGCTACTGTGTACAGCGGTGCTAGTCGGGCTAGTGTGTACAGCGGTGCTGGTCTGGTTGGGCTACTGTGTACAGCGGTGCTGGTCGGGCTACTGTGTACAGCGGTCTGGTCGGGCTACTGTGTACAGCGGTCTGGTCAGGCTACTGTGTACAGCGGTCTGGTCGGGCTACTGTGTACAGCGGTGCTGGTCTGGTCGGGCTACTGTGTACAGCGGTGCTGGTCTGGTGGGCTACTGGCAGCGGTGCGGGCTACTGTGTACAGCGGTGTGGTTGGCGGGCTACTGTGTACAGCGGTGCGGTCTGGTCGGGCTACTGTGTACAGGGTGCTGTCGGGCTACTGTGTACAGGGTGCTGGTCGGGCTACTGTGTACAGGGTGCTGGTCGGGGGCTACTGTGTACAGCGGTGCTGGTTGGGGCTACTGTGTACAGCGGTGCTGGTCTGGTGGGGCTACTGTGTGAGCGGTGTGGTCTGGTCGGGCTACTGTGTAAGCGGTGTAGCGGGCTAGTGTGTACAGGTGCTGGTCTGGTGGGCTACTGTGACAGCGGTGGGTCGGGCTACTGTGTACAGCGGTCTGGTCGGGCTACTGTGTACAGCGGGCTGGTCGGGCTACTGTGTACAGCGGGTCGGTCTGGTCGGGCTACTGTGCGGTGGCGGCTACTGTGTGCAGCGGGCTGGTCGGGCTACTGTGTACAGCGGTGCTGGTCTGGGGCTACTGTGTAGCGGTGCTGGTCGGGTACTGTGTGCAGCGGTGCTGGTGGCGGGCTACTGTGTACAGCGGTGCTGGTCGGGCTACTGTGTACAGCGGGCTGGTCGGGCTACTGTGTACAGCGGTGCTGGTGCGGGACTGTGTACAGCGGTGCTGGTGGGTACTGTGTACAGCGGTGCTGGTCTGGTCGGGCTACTGTGTACAGCGGTGCGGTTGGGTCTGGTTACAGCGGTGCTGGTCGGGTACTGGTGCGGGCTGGTCTGGTCGGGCTACTGTGTACAGCGGTGCTGGTCGGGCTACTGTGTACAGCGGTGCTGGTCTGGGGGCTACTGTGTACAGCGGTGCTGGTCGGGCTACTGTGTACAGCGGTGCGGTCGGGCTACTGGTACGGCGGTCTGGTCGGGCTACTGTGTACAGCGGTCTGGTCGGGCTACTGTGCAGGGTCTGGTCGGGCTACTGTGTACGCGGTGCTGGTCGGGCTACTGTGTACAGCGGTGCTTGTCGGGCTACTGTGTACAGCGGTGCTGGTGGGGCTACTGTGTACAGCGGTGCTGGTCTGGTGGGTACTGGTGGTCTGGTCGGGCTACTGTGTACAGCGGTGCTGGTTGGTCGGGTACTGTGTACAGCGGTGCTGGTCGGGCTACTGTGTACAGGGGCTGCTGGTCGGGCTACTGTGAGCGGTGCTGGCTGGTCGGGCTACTGTGCAGCGGTGCTGGTCTGGGGGTACTGTGTACAGCGGTGCTGGTGGGGCTACTGTGTGACAGCGGTTGGTCGGCTACTGTGTCAGCGTGCTGGTCGGGTACTGTGTCAGCGGCTGGTCGGGGCTACTGTGTACAGCGGTCTGGTCTGGTGGGGCTACTGTGGCGCTGGTCGGGCTTGGTCAGCGGTCTGCGGTACTGTTCCCGGGGTCGGGCTACTGTGTAAGGCTGGTGGGCTACTGTGTCAGCGGGCGTGGTCGGGCTACTGTGTACAGCGGTGCTGGTCGGGCTACTGTGTACGGGCTGGTCTGGTCGGGCTACTGTGACAGCGGTGCTGGTCGGCGCTACGTGCGCGGTCTGGTCGGGCTACTGGTACAGCGTGCTGGTCTGGTCGGGCTACGGTACAGCGGTGCTGGTCGGGTGTGCAGTGGTGGCGGGCTTGTGTGCGGTGCTGGTCGGGCTACTGTGTACAGCGGGCTGGCGGGCTACTGTGTGGTCTGGTGGGCTACTGTGTCAGCGGGTCTGGTCGGGCTACTGTGTACAGCGGTTGGTCGGGCCTGTGTACAGCGGGGTCTGGTCGGGCTACTGTGTACAGCGGTGCTGGTCGGGCTACTGTGTACAGCGGTGCTGGTCTGGTGGGGCTACTGTGTCCAGCGGTGCTGGTCGGGCTACTGTGTACAGCGGTGCTGGTCTGGCGGGCTACTGTGTACAGCGGTGCTGGTCGGGGGGCAGCGGTGCTGGTCGGGCTACTGTGTACAGGTCTGGTCGGGCTCTGGTCAGCGGTGTGGTCGGGCTACTGTGTAGCGGTGCTGGTGGTCGGGCTACTGTGTACACGGTGCTGGTCGGGCTACTGTGTACAGCGGTGCTGGTCGGGCTACTGTGTACAGCGGTGCTGGTCTGGTTGGGCTACTGTGTACAGCGGTGCTGGTCGGGCTACTGTGTACAGCGATGCTGGTCTGGTCGGGCTACTGTGTACAGCGGTCTGGTCGGGCTACTGTGTACAGCGGTGCTGGTCTGGTCGGGCTACTGTGTACAGCTGTGCTGGTCGGGCTACTGTGTGCAGCGGTGCTGGTCGGGCTACTGTGTACAGCAGTGCTGGTCGGGCTACTGTGTACAGCGGTGCTGGTCTGGTCGGGCTACTGTGTGCAGCGGTGCTGGTCGGGCTACTGTGTACAGCGGTGCTGGTCTGGTTGGGCTACTGTGTGCAGCGGTCTGGTCGGGCTACTGTGTGCGCGGCTCTGGTCTGGTGGGGCTACTGTGTACAGCGGTGCGTGGTCGGGCTACTGTGTACAGCGGTGCTGGTCGGGCTACTGTGTACAGCGGTGCTGGTCGGGCTACTGTGTACAGCGGTGCTGGTCGGGCTACTGTGTACAGCGGTGCTGGTCTGGTGGGGCTACTGTGTGCAGCGGTGCTGGTCTGGCGGGCTTTGTGCAGCGGTGCTGGTCGGTCGGTACTGTGACGGTGTGGTCGGTGGTACGGTCCGGTTGGTGGCTACTTGTACAGGTGCTGTGGTGGGGTACTGTCGGTGTGTGGTCGGGTCTGGTAGCGGTTCTGGTCTGGTGGGGCTAGTGGAGCGGTGTGGCTGGTCGGGCTTGTGTCAGCGGTGGGTCTGGTCGGGCTACTGTGCAGCGGTGGGTCTGGTCGGGCTACTGTGCAGCGGTGGGTCTGGTCGGGCTACTGTGCAGCGGTGGCTGGTCGGGCTTGTAAAGGTGCTGGTCGGGTCTGTGTACAGTGGTGCTGGTCGGGCTACTGTGCAGCGTGCGTCTGGTCGGGCTACTGTGTACCGTGTGGCTGGGGGCTGTGCCGGTGTGCGGTGGGCTGTGTGCAGCGTGTGCGGTGGGTGGTAAACGGTGCTGTCGGTGTTGACAGCGGTGCTGGGGGCCGTGACGGGCTGGTCGGGCTACTGTGAGCGGTCTGGTCGGCTTTTCGGGCTGGGGCCCGTGAGCGGTCTGGTCGGGCTACTGTGCAGCGGTGCTGGTCGGTCGGGCTACTGGGGTCTGGTGGGCTACTGTGTACAGCGGTGCTGGTTTGGGCTACTGTGTACAGCGGTGCTGGTCGGGCTACTGTGTACAGCGGTGCGGTCGGGTCTGTGAGCGGTGCTGGTCGGGTGTGTGCGGGTGCGGTCGGGCTACTGTGTCGGTCTGGTCGGGCCTGTGTACGGCTGGTGGGCTGTGTCGGTCTGGTCGGCCGGTGTGTGTCGGGTACGTTGCGGTGCTGGTCGGGCTACTGTGTCAGCGGTGCTGGTCTGGTCGGGCTACTGTGTACAGCGGTGCTGGTCGGGCTACTGTGTACAGCGGTGCTGGTCGGCTACTGTGTACAGCGGTGCTGGTCGGCTACTGTGTACAGCGGTGGCTGGTGGGGTACTGTGTACAGCGGTGCTGGTCTGGTGGGCTACTGTGTGCAGCGGTGCTGGTCTGGTCGGGCTACTGTGTGCAGCGGTGCTGGTCTGGTCGGGCTACTGTGTACACGGTGCTGGTCGGCTACTGTGTACAGCGTGCTGGTCGGCTACTGTGTACAGCGTGCTGGTCTGGTGGGCTACTGTGTACAGCGTGTGTGGTCGGGCTACTGTGTACAGGGTGCTGGTCGGGGGTACTGTGTCAGCGGTGTGGTCTGGTCGGGCTACTGTGTCAGCGGTGTCTGGTGGGCTACTGTGTACAGCGGTGCTGGTCTGGTGGGCTACTGTGTCAGCGGTGTGGTCTGGTCGGCTACTGTGTACAGCGGTGGCTGTCGGGCTATGTGTACAGCGGTGCTGGTGGGCTACTGTGTACAGGGTGCTGGTGGGCTACTGGTACAGCGGTGTGGTCTGGTCGGGCTACTGTGTACAGCGGTCTGGTGGGCTACTGTGTACAGCGGTGCTGGTCTGGTGGGCTACTGTGTGCGCGGTGTTGGTCTGGTCGGGCTACTGGTACGCGGTGCTGTCGGGCTATGTGTACAGCGGGCTGGTGGGCTACTGTGTACAGCGTGCTGGTCGGGGCTACTGTGTACAGCGGTGCTGGTCTGGTCGGCTACTGTGTACAGCGGTGCTGGTCGGGCTACTGTGTACAGCGGTGCTGGTCTGGTCGGGCTACTGTGTACAGCGGTGCTGGTCGGGCTACTGTGTACAGCGGTGCTGGTCGGGCTACTGTGTCAGCGTGCTGGTCGGGCTACTGTGTACAGGGTGCTGGTCGGGCTACTGTGTCAGCGGTGCTGGTGGGCTACTGTGTACAGCGGTGCTGGTCGGGGGTACTGTGTCAGCGGTGCTGGTCGGGCTACTGTGTACGGGGGTCTGGTCGGGCTACTGTGTACAGCGGTGCTGGTCGGGCTACTGTGTACAGCGGGCTGGTCGGGCTACTGTGTAAGCGGTCTGGTCGGGCTACTGTGTACAGCGGTCTGGTCGGGCTACTGTGTACAGCGGTGCTGGTCGGGGCTACTGTGTACAGCGGTGCTGGTGGGGCTACTGTGTACAGCGGTGCTGGTCTGGTGGGGCTGTGTACAGCGGTGCTGGTGGGGCTACTGTGTACAGTGGTGCTGGCGGGCTACTGTGTACAGCGGTGCTGGTCTGGTCGGCTACTGTGTACGCGGTGTGGTCGGGCTACTGTGTACAGCGGTGCTGGCGGGTACTGTGTACAGCGGTCTGGTCGGGCTACTGTGTACAGCGGTGCTGGTCGGGCTACTGTGTACAGCGGTCTGGTCGGGCTACTGTGTACAGCGGTGCTGGTCGGGCTACTGTGTTACAGCGGTCTGGTCGGGCTACTGTGTACAGCGGTCTGGTCAGGCTACTGTGTACAGGTCGTAGGTCGGCTACTGTGTACAGCGGTGCTGGTCTGGTCGGGCTACTGTGTACAGCGGTGCTGGTCGGGCTACTGTGTACAGCGGTCTGGTCGGGCTACTGTGTACAGCGGTGCTGGTCGGGCTACTGTGTACAGCGGTCTGGTCGGGCTACTGTGTACAGCGGTCTGGTCAGGCTACTGTGTACAGCAGTCTGGTCGGGCTACTGTGTACAGCGGTGCTGGTCTGGTCGGGCTACTGTGTACAGCGGTGCTGGTCTGGTTGGGCTACTGTGTACAGCGGTGCTGGTCGGGCTACTGTGTACAGCGGTGCTGGTCTGGTCGGGCTACTGTGTACAGCGGTGCTGGTCGGGCTACTGTGTACAGTGGTGCTGGTCGGGCTACTGTGTGCAGCGGTGCTGGTCGGGCTACTGTGTACAGCGGTCTGGTCGGGCTACTGTGTACAGCGGTCTGGTCGGGCTACTGTGTACAGCGGTCTGGTCGGGCTACTGTGTACAGCGGTTCTGGTCGGGCTACTGTGTACAGCGGTGCTGGTCTGGTCGGGCTACTGTGTACAGCGGTGCTGGTCGGGCTACTGTGTACAGCGGTGCTGGTCTGGTCGGGCTACTGTGTACAGCGGTGCTGGTCGGGCTACTGTGTACAGCGGTGCTGGTCGGGCTACTGTGTACAGCGGTGCTGGTCGGGCTACTGTGTACAGCGGTGCTGGTCTGGTGGGGCTACTGTGTACAGCGGTGCTGGTCTGGTCGGGCTACTGTGTGCAGCGGTGCTGGTCTGGTCGGGCTACTGTGTGCAGCGGTGCTGGTCTGGTCGGGCTACTGTGTACACCGGTGCTGGTCAGGCTACTGTGTACAGCAGTGCTGGTCAGGCTACTGTGTACAGCAGTGCTGGTCTGGTGGGGCTACTGTGTACAGCGGTGCTGGTCTGGTCGGGCTACTGTGTACAGCGGTGCTGGTCTGGTGGGGCTACTGTGTGCAGCGGTGTTGGTCTGGTCGGGCTACTGTGTGCAGCGGTGCTGGTCTGGTCGGGCTACTGTGTACAGCGGTGCTGGTCTGGTCGGGCTACTGTGTACAGCGGTGCTGGTCTGGTCGGGCTACTGTGTACAGCGGTGCTGGTCTGGTCGGGCTACTGTGTACAGCGGTGCTGGTCGGGCTACTGTGTACAGTGGTGCTGGTCGGGCTACTGTGTACAGCGGTGCTGGTCTGGTCGGGCTACTGTGTACAGCAGTGCTGGTCTGGTGGGGCTACTGTGTACAGCGGTGCTGGTTGGGCTACTGTGTGCAGCGGTGCTGGTCGGGCTACTGTGTACAGCGGTGCTAGTCGGGCTACTGTGTACAGCGGTGCTGGTCGGGGGTACTGTGTACAGCGGTGCTGGTCGGGCTACTGTGTACAGCGGGTCTGGTCGGGCTACTGTGTACAGCGGTCTGGTCGGGCTACTGTGTACAGCGGTGTGCTGGTAGGGCTACTGTGTACAGCGGTGCTGGTCGGGCTACTGTGTGCAGCGGTGCTGGTCGGGCTACTGTGTACAGCAGTGCTGGTCGGGCTACTGTGTACAGCGGTGTGCTGGTCGGGCTACTGTGTGCAGCGGTGCTGGTCGGGCTACTGTGTACAGCGGTGCTGTGGGGGCTACTGTGTGCGGTGCTGGTCGGGCTACTGTGTGCAGCGGTGCTGGTCGGGCTACTGTGTACAGCGGTGCTGGTCGGGCTACTGTGTACAGCGGTGCTGGTCGGGCTACTGTGTACAGCGGGTGTGGTCGTGTACGGTGCGGTCTGGTGGGCTACTGTGTACAGCGGTGGTGGTCCGGGCTGGTGCGGGCTCTGTGTACAGCGGTGCTGGTGGGCTACTGTGTACAGCGGTGCTGGTCGGGCTACTGTGTACAGCGGTGGCTGGTGGGCTACTGTGTACAGCGGTGCTGGTCTGTGGGGTACGGTGCGGTCTGGTGGGGCTACTGTGTACACGGTGCTGGTCTGGTGGGCTACTGTGTACAGCGGTCTGGTCGGCTCTGTGTACAGTGTGCTGGTCGGGCTACTGTGTACACGCGGTCTGGTCGGGCTCTGTGTACAGGGTGCTGGTCGGGCTACTGTGTACAGCGGTGCTGGTCGGGCTACTGTGTACAGCGGTGCTGGTCGGGCTACTGTGTACAGCGGTGCTGGTCGGGCTACTGTGTACAGCGGTGCTGGTCTGGTGGGGCTACTGTGTACAGCGGTGCTGGTCGGGCTACTGTGTACAGCGGTGTGGTCTGGTGGGGCTACTGTGTACAGCGGTGCTGGTCGGGTCGGGTACGGTGCGGTCTGGTGGTCGGTCGGGGCGGTCTGGTCGGTCGTGTACGGTAGCGGTGCTGGTCGGGCTACTGTGTACAGTGTGCTGGTCGGGCTACTGTGTACACCGGTGCTGGTCGGCTACTGTGTACAGCAGTGCTGGTCTGGTGGGGCTACTGTGTACAGCGTGCTGGTCTGGTGGGCTACTGTGTGCAGCGGTGTTGGTCTGGTGGGCTACTGTGTCAGCGGTGCTGGTCGGGCTAGTGTGTCAGCGGTGCTGGTCTGGTGGGCTACTGTGTACAGCGGTGCTGGTCGGCGGGACTGTGTACAGCGTGCTGGTCTGGTCGGGGCTACTGTGTACAGCGGTGCTGGTCTGGTCGGGATACTGTGTACAGCGGTGCTGGTGCGGGCTACTGTGTACAGTGGTGCTGGTCGGGCTACTGTGTACAGCGGTGCTGGTCTGGTCGGGCTACTGTGTACAGCAGTGCTGGTCTGGTGGGACTACTGTGTACAGCGGTGCTGGTCTGGTGGGGCTACTGTGTGCAGCGGTGTTGGTCTGGTCGGGCTACTGTGTACAGCGGTGCTAGTCGGGCTAGTGTGTACAGCGGTGCTGGTCTGGTTGGGCTACTGTGTACAGCGGTGCTGGTCGGGCTACTGTGTACAGCGGTCTGGTCGGGCTACTGTGTACAGCGGTCTGGTCAGGCTACTGTGTACAGCGGTCTGGTCGGGCTACTGTGTACAGCGGTGCTGGTCTGGTCGGGCTACTGTGTACAGCGGTGCTGGTCTGGTTGGGCTACTGTGTACAGCGGTGCTGGTCGGGCTACTGTGTACAGCGGTGCTGGTCTGGTCGGGCTACTGTGTACAGCGGTGCTGGTCGGGCTACTGTGTACAGCGGTGCTGGTCGGGCTACTGTGTGCAGCGGTGCTGGTCGGGCTACTGTGTACAGCGGTCTGGTCGGGCTACTGTGTACAGCGGTCTGGTCGGGCTACTGTGTACAGCGGTCCGGTCGGGCTACTGTGTACAGCGGTGCTGGTCCTGGTCGGGCTACTGTGTACAGCGGTGCTGGTCGGGCTACTGTGTACAGCGGTGCTGGTCTGGTCGGGCTACTGTGTACAGCGGTGCTGGTCGGGCTACTGTGTACAGCGGTGCTGGTCGGGCTACTGTGTACAGCGGTGCTGGTCGGACTACTGTGTACAGCGGTGCTGGTCTGGTGGGGCTACTGTGTACAGCGGTGCTGGTCTGGTCGGGCTACTGTGGTGCAGACGGTGCTTGTCTGGTCGGGCTACTGTGTACAGCGGTGCTGGTCTGGTCGGGCTACTGTGTACACCGGTGCTGGTCAGGCTACTGTGTACAGCAGTGCTGGTCAGGCTACTGTGTACAGCAGTGCTGGTCTGGTGGGGCTACTGTGTACAGCGGTGCTGGTCTGGTCGGGCTACTGTGTACAGCGGTGCTGGTCTGGTGGGGCTACTGTGTGCAGCGGTGTTGGTCTGGTCGGGCTACTGTGTGCAGCGGTGCTGGTCTGGTCGGGCTACTGTGTACAGCGGTGCTGGTCTGGTCGGGCTACTGTGTACAGCGGTGCTGGTCTGGTCGGGCTACTGTGTACAGCGGTGCTGGTCTGGTCGGGCTACTGTGTACAGCGGTGCTGGTCGGGCTACTGTGTACAGTGGTGCTGGTCGGGCTACTGTGTACAGCGGTGCTGGTCTGGTCGGGCTACTGTGTACAGCAGTGCTGGTCTGGTGGGGCTACTGTGTACAGCGGTGCTGGTCTGGTGGGGCTACTGTGTCGCGGTGTGGTCTGGTCGGGCTACTGGTACAGCGGTCTAGTCGGGCTAGTGTGTACAGCGGTGCTGGTCTGGTGGGCTACTGTGTACAGCGGTGCTGGTCGGGCTACTGTGTACAGCGATGGTCGGTCGGGCTACTGTGTACAGCGGTCTGGCGGGCTACTGTGTACAGTCGGTCTGGTCGGGCTACTGTGTACAGCGGTGCGGTCGGGTACTGTGTCAGCGGTTCTGGTGGGCTACTGTGTACAGCGTGCTGGTGGGCTACTGTGTGCAGCGGTGTGGTCTGGTGGGCACTGTGTGCAGCGGTGCTGTCGGGTATGTGTCAGCGGTGCTGGTCTGGTGGCTACTGTGTACAGCGGTGCTGGTCGGGCTACTGTGTACGCGGTCTGGTCGGGCTACTGTGTACAGCGGTCTGGTCGGCTACTGTGTACAGCGGTCTGGTCGGGCTACTGTGTACAGCGGTGCTGGTCGCGGCTACTGTGTACAGCGGTGGCTGGTGGGCTACTGTGTACAGCGGTGCTGGTCGGGCTACTGTGTACAGCGGTGCTGGTCGGGCTACTGTGTACAGGGGGGTGCTGGTCGGCGGGCTACTGTGTGCAGCGGTGCTGGTCGGCTACTGTGTACAGCGGTCTGGTCGGGCTACTGTGTACAGCGTCTGGTCGGGCTACTGTGTACAGCGGTCTGGTCGGGCTACTGTGTACAGCGGTGCTGGTCTGGTCGGGCTACTGTGTACAGCGGTGCTGGTCGGGCTACTGTGTACAGCGGTGCTGGTCGGGCTACTGTGTACAGCGGTGCTGGTCGGGCTACTGTGTACAGCGGTGCTGGTCGGGCTACTGTGTACAGCGGTGCTGGTCGGCTACTGTGTCAGCGGTGTTGGTGGGGCTACTGTGTACAGCGGTGCTGGTCGGGCTACTGTGTGCAGCGGTGCTGGTCTGGTGGGCTACTGTGCAGCGGGCGGGCTCTGTGTACAGCGGTGCTGGTGGGCTACTGGTACGGTGTGGTCTGGTCGGGCTACTGTGTGCAGTGCTGGTCTGGTCGGGCTACTGTGTCAGCGGTGCTGGCTGGTCGGGCTACGGTGCAGCGGGTGCTGGTCGGGTACTGGTACAGCGGTGGGTCGGCTACTGTGTCGGGTGCTGGTGGCTGGGCTACTGTGTCAGCGGTGCTGCTGGTCGGGCTACTGTGTACAGCGGTGCTGGTCTGGGGCTACTGGTTACGGTGGGGCAGCGGTGTGGTCTGGTCGGGCTCTGTGTACAGCGGTGTGGGCGGCTACTGTGTACACGTGCTGGTCGGGCTACTGTGTACACAGGCTGGCTGGTGGGGCTACTGTGACAGCGGTGCTGGTTGGTGGGCTACTGTGTACAGCGGTGCTGGTCTGGTCGGGCTACTGTGTACAGCGGTGTGGTCTGGTCGGGCTACTGTGTGCAGCGGTGCTGGTGGGCTGGGACTGTGACAGCGGTGCTGTCGGTCGGGCCTTTGGGACAGGCTGGTGGCTGGTCGGCTACTGTGTACGGGTGCTGGTCTGGTGGGGCTATGGTACAGCGGTGCTGGTCGGGTACTGTGTACAGGGGCTGGTCGGGCTTGTGTACAGCGGTGCTGGTCTGGGGGCTACTGTTACAGCGTGCTGGTCTGGGGGGCTCTGTACAGCGGTCTGGTCGGGCTACTGTGCATGGTTGGTCTGGTCGGGCTACTGTGTACAGCGGTGCTGTCGGGCTGTGTACAGGGTGGTCTGGTGGGGTACTGTTACAGGGTGCTGGTCGGGCTACTGTGTACGGTGCTGGTCTGGTCGGGCTACTGTGTACAGGGTCTGGTCGGGCATGTGTACAGCGGTGCTGGTCTGGTCGGGCTACTGTGTACCGGTGTGCTGTCGGGCTACTGTGTGCAGGGTGCTGGTCGGGCTACTGTGTACAGCGGTGCTGGTGGGCTACTGTTACAGGGTGCTGTCTGGTGGGCTACTGTGCAGCGGTGCTGGTCGGGCTACTGTGTACAGCGGTGCTGGTTGGGGGGCTACTGTGCAGCGGTGTCTGGTCGGGCTACTGTGTACAGCGGTGTGGTCTGGTCGGGCTACTGTGTAGCAGCGGTGGTGGTCGGGGTGTACAGCGGTGCTGGTCGGGCTACTGTGTACAGCGGTGTGGTCTGGTGGGCTACTGTGTACAGCGGTGCTGGTCGGGCTACTGTGTACAGGTGCTGGTCTGGTGGGGCTACTGTGTACAGCGGTGCTGGTTGGGCTACTGTGTACAGCGGGTGGTCTGGTCGGGCTACTGTGTACAGCGGTGTGGTCGGGCTACTGTGTACACGGTGTGCTGGTCGGGCTACTGTGTACAGCGGTGCTGGTCTGGTCGGGCTACTGTGTACAGCGGTGCTGGTCTGGTCGGGCTACTGTGTACAGCGGTGCTGGTCTGGTCGGGCTACTGTGTACAGCGGTGCTGGTCGGGCTACTGTGTACAGGGTGCTGGTCGGGCTACTGTGTACAGCGGTGCTGGTCTGGGGGCTACTGTGTACAGCGGTGCTGGTCTGGTGGGGCTACTGTGTACAGCAGTGCTGGTCTGTGGGCTACTGTGTGCAGCGGTGTGGTCTGGTCGGGCTACTGTGTACAGCGGTGCTGGTCGGGCTACTGTGTACGCGGTGCTGGCTGGTCGGGCTACTGTGTACAGCGGTGCTGGTGGGCTACTGTGTACAGCGGTCGGTGGTGGTACAGGTCTGGTCTGGTCGGGCTACTGTGTACAGCGGTTGGTCGGGCTACTGTGTACAGCGGTGCTGGTCGGGCTACTGTGTACAGCGTGCGGTCTGGTGGGCTACTGTGTACGGTGGGGTCGGGTACTGTGTACAGCGTGGTCTGGTCGGGCTACTGTGTACGGCGGTGCTGGTCGGGCTACTGAAGCGGTGGCGGTCGGGCTACTGTGTGCAGCGGTGCTGGTCGGGCTACTGTGTACAGCGGGCTGGTCGGGCTACTGTGTACAGCGGTCTGGTCGGGCTACTGTGTACAGCGGTTCTGGTGGGCTACTGTGTACAGCGGTGCTGGTCTGGTCGGGCTACTGTGTACAGCGGTGCTGGTCGGGCTACTGTGTACAGCGGTGCTGCGGTGGGCGGGCTACTGTGTACAGCGGTGCTGGTCGGGCTACTGGTACAGCGGTGCTGGTCGGGCTACTGTGTACAGCGGTGCGGTCGGCTACGTTCGCGGCGGTCTGGGGGCTACTGTGTAAGCGGTGCTGGTCTGGTCGGGCTACTGTGTACAGCGGTGCTGGTCGGGGGCTTGTGTACGGTGCTGGTCTGGTCGGGCTACTGTGTAAGGGTGGCTGGTGGGCTACTGTGTACAGCGTGCTGGTCGGGTCTGGTACAGCGTGCTGGTCTGGTGGGGCTACTGTGTACAGCGGTGCTGGTCGGTGGGCTACTGTGTACAGCGGTGCTGGTCTGGGGGGCTACTGTGTGCAGCGGGTTGGTCTGGTCGGGCTACTGTGTCAGCGGTGCTGGTCTGGTCGGGCTACTGTGTACAGCGGTGCTGGTCTGGTCGGGCTACTGTGTACAGCGGTGCTGGTCTGGTCGGGCTACTGTGTACAGCGGTGCTGGTCTGGTCGGGTACTGTGTACAGCGGTGCTGGTCGGGCTACTGTGTACAGTGGTGTGGTCGGGCTACTGTGTACAGCGGTGCTGGTCTGGGCGGGCTACTGTGTACAGCAGTGCTGGGCTGGTGGGGCTCTGGTGTGTACAGCCGGGGCTGGTCTGGTGGGGGTACTGTGTGCAGCGGTGTGGTCTGGTCGGGCTACTGTGTACAGCGGTGCTGGTCGGGGCTATGTGTACAGCGTGTGGGCTGGTTGGGCTACTGTGTACAGCGGTGCTGGTCGGGCTACTGTGTACAGCGGTGCTGGTCTGGTCGGGCTACTTTTGTACAGCGGTCTGGTCGGGCTACTGTGTACAGCGGTGCTGGTCTGGTGGGTACTGTGTACAGCGTGCTGGTCGGGCTACTTTGGCAGCGGTGGCTGGTCGGGCTACTGTGTACAGCGGGGCTGGTCGGGCTACTGTGTACAGGGTTGCGGGCTGGTGGGCTACTGTGTCAGCGGTGTGGTCGGGCTACTGTGTACAGCGGTGCTGGTCTGGTCGGGCTACTGTGTACAGCGGTGCTGGTCGGGCTACTGTGTACAGCGGTGCTGGTCTGGTCGGGCTACTGTGTACAGCGGTGCTGGTCGGGCTACTGTGTACAGCGGTGCTGGTCGGGCTACTGTGTGCAGCGGTGCTGGTCGGGCTACGTGTACAGCGGTGCTGGTCGGGCTACTGTGTACAGCGTGCTGGTCTGGTGGGGCTACTTGTACAGCGGTGCTGGTGGGCTACGTGTCAGCGGTGTGGTCTGGTCGGGCTCGTGTACAGCGGTGCTGTCGGGCTTGTGTACAGCGGTGCTTTGGTGGGCTACTGTGTACAGCGGTGCTGGTCGGGGGTACTGGTACAGCGGTCTGGTCGGGGGTACGTGTACAGCGGTCTGGTGGCTACTGTGTACACGGGGTCTGGTCGGGCACTGTTACAGCGGGTTGGGTGGTCTTTGGCGGGTACGTGTACAGCGGTGCTGGTTGGTGGGCTACTGTGTACAGCGGTGTGGTCGGGCTACTGTGTACAGCGTGTGCTGGTCGGGCTACTGTGTACAGCGGTGCTGGTCTGGTTGGGCTACTGTGTACAGCGGTGCGGGTCGGGCTACTGTGTACAGCGATGCTGGTCTGGTCGGGCTACTGGTACAGCGGTCGGTCGGGCTACGTGTACAGCGGTGCTGGTCGGTCGGGCTACTGTGTACAGCGGTGCTGGTGGGGCTACTGTGTGCAGCGGTGCTGGTCGGGCTACTGTGTACAGCGGTGCTGGTCGGGCTACTGTGTACAGCAGTGCTGGTCGGGCTACTGTGTACAGCGGTGGCTGGTCGGGCTACTGTGTGCAGCGGTGCTGGTCTGGTGGGCTACTGTGTACAGCCGTTGGTCTGGTCGGGCTACTGTGTGCAGCGGTGCTGGTCGGTCGGGTACTGTGTACAGCTGTGCTGGTCGGGCTACTTTTACAGCGGTGCTGGTCGGGGGGGCTACTGTGTGCAGGGGTTGCTGGTCGGGCTACTGTGTCAGCGGTGCGGGTTTGTCGGCTACTGGTACAGCGGTGCTGGTCGGGCTACTGGTACAGCGGTGTGGTCGGGCTACTGTGTACAGCGGTGGGTCTGGTGGGGCTACTGTGACAGCGGTGCTGGTCGGGTACTGTGTACAGCGGGGCTGGTCTGGTCGGGCCTGTGTACAGCGGTGCTGGTCGGGCTACTGTGTACAGCGGTGCTGGTCGGGTACTGTGTATAGTGGGTGGTCTGGTGGGGCTACTGTGTACAGCGGTGCTGGCGGTGGGGCTACGTGTACAGGGGTGCTGGTTGGTGGGGCTACTGTGTACAGCGGTGCTGGTCTGGTGGGGCTACTGTGTACAGCGGTGCGGTCGGGCTACTGTGTACAGGGGTGCTGGTCGGGTACTGTGACAGCGGTGCTGGTCTGGTCGGGCTACTGTGTACAGCGGTGCTGGTCGGGCTACTGTGTACAGGGGTGCGGGTTTCGGGCTACTGTGTACAGCGGTGCTGGCGGGCTACTGTGTACAGCGGTGGGTCTGGTGGGTACTGTGTACGGGGTCTGATCGGGTACTGTGTACAGGGGTTTGGTCGGGTACGCGTGAGACAAAAAAAGGGAGGGAGGAGGTCCAAGCACCTACAGACTAAATGGGGCTGTGTGAGTGAGTGATAAGTCATCTAGCTATCGTCATTTCTCTTCGTTAATTGATATTCTTTGCTGTACTGACACCTGGCCGCCTTGACCGACAGACATTCATTCATCATGTGCCATGCCGATAAGTGTGGGCGGTCATGATTCGCCATCTTACTCGATCACCAGAGTCGCGGATCAGCTCATTGTACCTGTCTGGCCCAAGCCATGGGGCCCAAGTTTCCCGGTATTTACTTTTCTGTCTTGCTCTTGTTCTCTTCTCATCGATCATGCCAGTTGTTATCAAGTTCTCCAATTTATTTATTCTTTTAAAGTGACCAGAAATGTTGACTGCCTAGGTATATTTCTAATCAGTGTATAATTTTCATTTGTTTCTTATAGGACTTGGTCAGGTTTTCTGGTTGTCCATGGTATTCTTTGCATTTTCCTCAAAACCACATTCCACAGCCTTAAGTTTTTCAGTTCTCTGCTCTCTGCCCACGCTTCACATCTTTTAAAAGACAATTTTTATATAAAAACAAAAACACTTTTTTCGTTGCAAAGACATCTGTTTATTGGTCAGTATGTTTTTCATCTTGAAAAGGGCTACCTTTGCCATGCCGATTCTTGTTCTAATCCCTTCAAGACATCTCCCATCAGATGTTATGACTGTTGCGGGATAATTGTATCTATTCACTTGTTTATAAATATTCCCATACTCCCTAGTGACGACCATAAACATTAGACATTAGTTTGTTACATTGAGCATCAAGGAAAAGCAGAATAACCTCTCCACAGCGCAAAGCTTGGGCTGAATTGTAGAGTCCACGTGCTGCCCACGTGGCACGACCCCTCTCTCGGGCTGTCTAGTTTACTCCAGAGTAAAGGTATTAATTGATATATACTTATAACTGACGAGTCTTGAAAAGGGAGAGTCTGGCATATGAGGCTACGACCTCCAGCATGAAAATGGAGGTGGAAGCAGTAATGGCGGCATTCCGTTGGTTGAGGAGACTACTGCAACACACATTGTATTCATTACGGATTCAAAGTGTATGCTTAGTAAGGTGGAGAAAGGAAAGGTGTTTCGTGTGGAATGGCTGTCGTCGCTTCAGAGGTCACAGATTGTGAGAATTGTAAGGATATCCTCGAGAAGGTTAACCTGGTCAACAAATGCCCGCAGAAGTCGGATGTGTCGGCCTAACGGCGCAAGAACGCAGCTCTGCTGTAAACAGGCACAACGCAATCACGTCCCGAAAAAAAACTCTCTGGATGAACGCAGCAGAAGAAGAAGTTTGGAGTTTTTGCCCTGACCATGCGGGGGAATGAACAGGCTTTTAGGCTAGCAGGGAATGCACCTCTTGGTGGTATCTTGCCTATGGACAAGGGGGAGGTGGTCGTGCGCATGTGGGACCAGGTGGAGAAGGCGGGGGAACAGATTGAGAACCCGTGTGGAAAGAATGAGATTGCGGGGGAATTGCAGGGGTTTTGGAAGAATCTCAAAACTGAGAGGGAAGACCAGGAGAACTTTGAATCAGATAGCGGTGGGAACGATTAGTAGTAAGACTCTTCGCTGGCTGTTGAACGAGGGAACGGAGCACGTATGGGAATGTCCTGAATGCAGTGATGTCGTTTCTTACCTCAACTCAATATAGTTATAAAATATAACAAAGCATTCTACAGACTCTGTGGCAAGAGTCGGCGCTAAAACCGATAATTCTCACACTGGCAGAAGAGACATCGGTCGACCAGCAGGAAGTTGCACACAGAAAATTGCAGACACATTGGGATGCTAGTGCTCAGGGCGAGAGACATGGCCGGAGATCGAGAGGCTTTTCGCCGGGAAACGATAAAGCGACATGCTGCAAGATGACGAGGCTAGACCCTTATTTGCATATCACGTGTTTAGTTGGTCATGCGTGGAAGTACACTTGTTCCTGCAGCTGGGCCCTTTCGTCATTTGGAGGTGACAGGTTCGAATCCCGGTCGGCAACTATACTATAGCTTTCAATTTTTATGTTGTCTAGTGTGTCCTCTGCCGATCTCCGTGGCTAAGGTCTTGCGGACGCGATTCGTGAGGTCGCTTACCTGCGTTCGAAACATAGCTGCGACCGATTTGGCAGCAGACCGTGTCGCGCTGGTTTTAACGTGATATGGGAGCCGGTCGTTCAGAAAGCAATGGCAAACTACTAAACGTAAACTTGCCAAGAAATCAACAACAGCAGTAAAATGCTGGTGTTGATAGCGATGTCCTGTAAATAGAATATGCAAAAACGAAAAAGAAAGTGTCCTCTGGTCTCTAATTCTTACGCCACTTCTATGCGCGGCAAACAGTACGTGTGCATTTATATATGAAGCATATTTGCATAGACGCACAGCCTCTACAGTATTTCTACATTCTCCAGGCTATGGAGAGGTAGGTATACCTCCATTTTACAAACTACCGTCTGTCTAGACGGCCAGGTGCCAGTCAACACCCACACATGTCACACAAACTATCGTCTGTCTAGACGGCCTGGTGCCAGTCAAACCCAAAACATGTCACACAAACTATCGTCTGTCTAGACGGCCAGGTGCCAGTCAACACCCACACATGTCACACAAATTATCGTCTGTCTAGACGGCCAGGTGCCAGTCAACACCCACACATGTCACACAAACTATCGTCTGTCTAGACGGCCAGGTGCCAGTCAACACCCACAATGTCACACAAAACTATCGTCTGTCTAGACGGCCAGGTGCCAGTCAACACCCACACATGTCACAAAACTATGTCTGTCTAGACGGCCCGGTGCCAGTCAACACCCACACATGTCACACAAACTATCGTCTGTCTAGACGGCCAGGTGCCAGTCAACACCACACATGTCAAACAAAACTATCGTCTGTCTAGACGGCCAGGTGCCAGTCAACACCCACACATGTCACACAAACTATCGTCTGTCTAGACGGCCTGGTGCCAGTCAACACCCACACATGTCACACAAACTATCGTCTGTCTAGACGCCAGGTGCCAGTCAACCACCCACACATGTCACACAAACTATCGTCTGTCTAGACGGCCAGGTGCCAGTCAACACCCACACATGTCACACAAATTATCGTCTGTCTAGACGGCCAGGTGCCAGTCAACACCCACACATGTCACACAAACTATCGTCTGTCTAGACGGCCTGGTGCCAGTCAACACCCACACATGTCACACAAACTATCGTCTGTCTAGACGGCCAGGTGCCAGTCAACACCCACACATGTCACACAAACTATCGTCTGTCTAGACGGCCAGGTGCCAGTCAACACCCACACATGTCACACAAATTATCGTCTGTCTAGACGGCCAGGTGCCAGTTAACACCCACACATGTCACACAAACTATGGTCTGTCTAGACAGCCAGGTGCCAGTCAACACCCACACATGTCACACAAACTATCGTCTGTCTAGACGGCCTGGTGCCAGTCAACACTTACACATGTCACACAAACTATCGTCTGTCTAGATGGCCAGGTGCCAGTCAACACCCACACATGTCACACAAACTATCGTCTGTCTAGACGGCCAGGTGCCAGTCAACACCACAAAATGTCACCCCAAACTATCGTCTGTCTAGACGGCCAGGTGCCAGTCAACACCTACACATGTCACACAAACTACCGTCTGTCTAGACGGCCAGGTGCCAGTCAACACCCACACATGTCACACAAACTATCATCTGTCTAGACGGCCAGGTGCCAGTCAACACCCACACATGTCACACAAACTATCATCTGTCTAGACGGCCTGGTGCCAGTCAACACCCACACATGTCACACAAACTATCGTCTGTCTAGACGGCCAGGTGCCAGTCAACACCCACACATGTCACACAAACTATCGTCTGTCTAGACGGCCAGGTGCCAGTCAACACCCACACATGTCACACAAACTATCTGCTGTCTAGACGGCCTGGTGCCAGTCAACACCCACACATGTCACACAAACTATCGTCTGTCTAGACGGCCTGGTGCCAGTCAACACCCACACATATTACACAAACTATCGTCTGTCTAGACGGCCAGGTGCCAGTCAACACCCCACACATGTCACACAAAAAATATCGTCTGTCTAGACGGCCAGGTGCTAGTCAACACCCACACATGGGCACACAAACTATCGTCTGTCTAGACGGCCAGGTGCCAGTCAACACCCACACATGTCACACAATCTATCGTCTGTCTAGACGGCCAGGTGCCAGTCAACACCCACACATGTACACAAACAAACTATCGTCTGTCTAGACGGCCAGGTGCCAGTCAACACCCACACATGTCACACAAACAATCGTCTGTTTTAGACGGCCAGGTGCCAGTCAACACCTACACATTTCACAAAAAAACTATCGTCTGTCTAGACGGCCTGGTGGCAGTCAACACCCCCACATGTCACACAAACTATCGTCTGTCTAGACGGCCAGGTGCCAGTCAACACCTACACATGTCACACAAACTATCGTCTGTCTAGACGGCCAGGTGCCAGTCAACACCCACACATGTCACACAAACTACCGTCTGTCTAGACGACCAGGTGCCAGTCAACACCCACACATGTCACACAAACTATCATCTGTCTAGACGGCCAGGTGCTAGTCAACACCCACACATGTCACTCAAACTATCGTCTGTCTAGACGGCCTGGTGCCAGTCAACACCCACACATATTACACAAACTATCGTCTGTCTAGACGGCCAGGTGCCAGTCAACACCCACACATGTCACACAAACTATCTGCTGTCTAGACGGCCTGGTGCCAGTCAACACCCACACATGTCACACAAACTATCGTCTGTCTAGACGGCCTGGTGCCAGTCAACACCCACACATATTACACAAACTATCGTCTGTCTAGACGGCCAGGTGCCAGTCAACACCCACACATGTCACACAAACTATCGTCTGTCTAGACGGCCAGGTGCTAGTCAACACCCACACATGTCACACAAACTATCGTCTGTCTAGACGGCCAGGTGCTAGTCAACACCCACACATGTCACACAATCTATCGTCTGTCTAGACGGCCAGGTGCCAGTCAACACCCACACATGTCACACAAACAAACTATCGTCTGTCTAGACGGCCAGGTGCCAGTCAACACCCACACATGTCACACAAACTATCGTCTGTCTAGACGGCCAGGTGCCAGTCAACACCTACACATGTCACACAAACTATCGTCTGTCTAGACGGCCTGGTGGCAGTCAACACCCACACATGTCACACAAACTATCGTCTGTCTAGACGGCCAGGTGCCAGTCAACACCTACACATGTCACACAAACTATCGTCTGTCTAGACGGCCAGGTGCCAGTCAACACCCACACATGTCACACAAACTACCGTCTGTCTAGACGACCAGGTGCCAGTCAACACCCACACATGTCACACAAACTATCATCTGTCTAGACGGCCAGGTGCTAGTCAACACCCACACATGTCACTCAAACTATCGTCTGTCTAGACGGCCTGGTGCCAGTCAACACCCACACATATTACACAAACTATCGTCTGTCTAGACGGCCAGGTGCCAGTCAACACCCACACATGTCACACAAACTATCTGCTGTCTAGACGGCCTGGTGCCAGTCAACACCCACACATGTCACACAAACTATCGTCTGTCTAGACGGCCTGGTTGCCAGTCAAACACCCACACATATTACACAAAACTATCGTCTGACTAGACGGCATGGTGCCAGTCAACACCCACACATGTCACACAAACTATCGTCTGTCTAGACGGCCAGGTGCTAGTCAACACCCACACATGTCACACAAACTATCGTCTGTCTAGACGGCCATGGTGCCAGTCAACACCCACACATGTCACACAATCTATCGTCTGTCTAGACGGCCAGGTGCCAGTCAACACCCACACATGTCACACAAACAAACTATCGTCTGTCTAGACGGCCAGGTGCCAGTCAACACCCACACATGTCACACAAAACTATCGTCTGTCTAGACGGCCAGGTGCCAGTCAACACCTACACATGTCACACAAACTATCGTCTGTCTAGACGGCCTGGTGGCAGTCAACACCCACACATGTCACACAAACTATCGTCTGTCTAGACGGCCAGGTGCCAGTCAACACCTACACATGTCACACAAACTATGGTCTGTCTAGACGGCCAGGTGCCAGTCAACACCCACACATGTCACACAAACTATCGTCTGTCTAGACGGCCAGGTGCCAGTCAACACCCACACATGTCACACAAACTATCGTCTGTCTAGACGGCCAGGTGCCAGTCAACACCCACTCATGTCACACAAACTATCGTCTGTCTAGACAGCCAGGTGCCAGTCAACACCCACACATGTCACACAAACTATCGTCTGTCTAGACGGCCAGGTGCCAGTCAACACCCACTCATGTCACACACAACTATCGTCTGTCTAGACAGCCAGGGTGCCAGTCAACACCCACACAATGGTCACACAAACTATCGTCTGTCTAGACGGCCAGGTGCCAGTCAACACCCACACATGTCACACAAACTATCGTCTGTCTAGACGGCCAGGTGCCAGTCAACACCCACACATGTCACACAAACTATCGTCTGTCTAGACGGCCTGGCGCCAGTCAACACCTACACATGTCACACAAACTATCGTCTGTCTAGACGGCCAGGTGCCAGTCAACACCCACACATGTCACACAATCTATCGTCTGTCTAGACGGCCAGGTGCCAGTCAACACCCACACATGTCATTGGATTTAAAATGTTGACTCCTCGTTCAGAAAGCCAAGGCAAATTACTAGAGAATTAACATGTGGTGGGGGTTGAAATATTTTGCCCACGTTAAAAGGCATGATACTCTTATGAAAACTATACTGGAAGGCAAGGTTGAGGGCAAGCGAGCAAGAGGTAGACAACGATACAAGTGGGAAGATAACATCAAGAGATGGACGAACATCAGCCTGACAGAATGTACAGTCAAGGCAAGAGACAGACAGTGTTGAGATCCATTGCAGCCAACCTTCATTGTGGAGACAGCACCTGATTGATTGAGGTTGAGCACAATATTCTGCTACAAAGGACATGCAAGATGTGTTAAACCGTCACTAGCTGAGTGCTGTAGTTTGTATCACGCATTTACTTCCCAAAACACTTTCCCAGTACCTAATCTAGGTTGGGTAGACTGTCATTTAAAAAAAAAAATCCGCTTAGCTATGGATTTGAACCCAAGACTACTGGATTTCGGGCGTAGTGCCCGGAAACAACACTGTCGCGACTCCCATAAAATGCTCTACAGGTTTCAAAAACAAAGGCATTGTAACCAAAAAAAAAATAAATAAACAAATAAAAAGTGAGACCATAGTCGGCCGAAGTCAAATAAGTTCTAGAAGTTTACATGATTGACAAATTATTTGCTCAGGGTTACCACAGCCTTCGGGCCTCAGAAAACAGACACCTCCATTGAGTTATATAGTACAATACGCGTGCGTGTACTCACTAACAGTGCATCTATTTACCATTGCAGCGAGTAAACCGCCAAAAGTTATTTTATTACTAAAATATGTTTATTATGTTTACTCTTATAGTAAATGTAGTAATAATGTATTTTTATTTCGAACTTAGAATTTATAAACATTTTGCCGAAATGTTTCAAAAATAAAAATTGTAAAATTAATTTAAATAAATTATTAGTTATCGCCCTTAGTAGCATTACATGGAATTATGTTATATTACGTTTACCTCCCATGGAATCTCACAGTTGCGTTGAAAACCCACATCATTGCACTAGGGGTATTCTCATACGCGCTCAATCCTCATCTTCAACAGCTAGCGAAGAGTTCCAATACTAATTGTGCCTGTTTCAATGTGATTATATATCCGTCCTGCTTTACCTCTGAGTGACGACTGTCTACCAGATCCTCTGATCAGCCATCGATGCCGCATTCTTTCTCGACCATGATAGTCTATCCCAACTATCTGTACTTCTGCATCATTCACGCCCTCCCGAGGGAGCCTTCATCACATCTGCCTTATCATGCATCAAATCACTCCTCAATGATACGGCACCAGCCAGTCTGCCTGCTTGTTCATTTCCAACCACACCACAGTGTGAAAAGAGAAGAAAAGATCCAGCAAATGCTCACGACCCGCGACCTCTGAATTGATGCATACCATTCAGCACGAAGCAAACCAGTCTTCACTTTTGTTAGCATGCTTTGTGAATCAGTTACAATCACAACAAGCGCATATAGTTTGTTCTCCAATCAGCGGAAAGCTGCAGTAACTGCCTCTACCTCCATTCTCAGACTTGAGGTCGTGGTGTCATATGCCAGGCTCTCCTTTACTAAACATCGGCCATTATCTTTTGCTATGAAGCCCCAGGAACTGTTTCGCCTCTTAACACAGAGCCATCAGTATAGATAATCACATCGCCAGGACGAGAGTCCTGAATATCTCAATCATTAAGAAGGACGTTGATACATTAGAACTCAATAAATAAAACGCGACCGTTGTATCTTAGATATGAACATTGCAATAAACATTTACAGTGTGCATCGTTATGTAACAAGTCCTTTCATAGATGTCGCTGCCATCACCTCCCGCCATGTGTCATCATACAGTCACGTGTTCTGGGCAGAGCTCTGGTACATACTAGGAGTATTTCGAGTAGTTAAAACCTCTACATGTGATCGTTACATGCTGAAATGGTTGACAGCGTAGCGACTATTCGAACTTGAAAGTACAATCTAATCAGGCTGCTTAGCAGAAAGTTGATGGTGGTTGATGTACTTCGCCCAGGCAGAGCCACACTTCCCACAACCAGGGAAAAGCTGGCCTAGATGCACAAAGTCACGCCTGATGTTGTCTTTTGTGTGTGTGTGTGCTGAAGACAAATTTTGGCGGTGGTAAAACTACTGGGTTTGTGGCACCTTGGACAGGACCAAGAAATCTGAGCCTACATATAGATTGGCCCGACATGGGGTGTTAGAAATCAAAAGAACGGGCAGACAGCAGAGGAAGGAAAGAATGAACAGAAAATGAGCGGTGCCGTTAAGACCAAAGTTGGAGCTGGCAAGGATAAGAAGCAATCTGTGGTTCTGTAACGTCAAGTTATGGTGTATTAACCAGCTCTGGCGAAGGGGTTCCGAAAGCAGTTCGTAACTGGCATACCCCGGTCGAAACATAGCTGAGGGTGATTTGGAAGCAGATCGCCCTGCGTTGGTTTTCATACAATGAGACTCCCGCCCAAGAAGATGGTATATACACATAGAGCATAGGGCAACAGTACTAGCAAATGTGATGGCGGAATTCTTATTGCCTTGCTAAGAACGGACACTGTGACAAACTTAACAGAAAATTAAAAATAGGAACATGGAATGTGAGAACTATGAAGCGAAAGAACACACTTATCAGTGAAGTAGACACAATTTTTTAAAACTTTTTAATAAAGAAAATGAAAGAATATATATACTGTCTGATGGAGAAAAACATAGAAGAAACGCAGTAGTACAGACTTTAATACATTTACGCCACCCACATATCTTATAACACCGACAACAATAGAATCACTAGTATATGGTTTCTAACAAAAACAAGGAATATCACTGTTGTTGAATCAGGCTGGATTCTTCTTTCCAGCTTTGCGATTCCCCGTTTCACCCTATTTATTATTATTATTATTATTATTATTATTATTATTATTATTATTATTATTGAAAGTTAGGCCTTGATTAGATATGACTGATTTAGATTAGTAGACGGCACTACCCTGCTTTCTGTTAGTGCCGAATGCTGGGGCAGGGATGGTGGGGGTGCTCACCAAACCTGAATCCCCACATTATGCCAAGGGCTTTGGGCGGAGGAGCACAATGGAGAGGGTATAAGTCTTACCCTAGTGCAAGGAAATGCAACATAAAGACTATATGTCACGGCAGGCAGACCAGATCCTAAACCTTGGTAGGCAACTGGCCTAGGTTGGAAGCTCCGACAGGCGGGCAGTTAGAGCATTGCTTTGCTGATGCCGCAGTTTGGCCTGTTCCAGGCGCATGGGATGATGGGATCATGCTGTTTGGGCAAACGTGGTCTCTAAATCCATCCCACGCCTTGTGCTGTGGATATAGATCACTACATTTTACATACTATCGTCTGTCACGACAGCAAGGTGCCACTCATTATTCTTTTACTCGTCTCGCATCCTTCCTCACTTGCTGAATGATGAGAAAGGAGAGTTAATTTAAGTCAAGAACAGACATCCCAACACTCGAAATATTCCGTCCTCATCTTCAACAGCCACCGAAGAGTCCAATACTAATGGTACCAGTAGCTGAAAAGTGAGGGACTATAAAAACCTGACGAGAAATAAGAAAGAAGGTAAGAAGTGACTAGATGAATTCCTACAAGAACAGTGCGTACCGATGGAAGAACTTCAGAGGCATGGACTAGATATATGTGCAATGAAAATGAACCTTTACCACAACCTAGAGGACCAGTGTGTACCGATGGAAGAGCTTTAAAAAAAACGCGCGCGAAGACGCTGCATTAAAGGTGCTGGGGACTCATAACAGCCGACCTTGAAGGCGGAGATGGCACTTGATGACGATGGTGGTGATGAGGATCTATCGCCAGCTCATCGTGATCATGCGCCATGCCGATAAGCGTCTAGGATCAGGTCTGAGTTCTTGTCCCGGTTCGTTAGTTCGTTGATGGGCGTGAGGGGAATGAACGGAACTGATACACTTGCTTGTTCAGCATCCCCTGCAGATGGCCAGCCTGTGGATCGTGCCGATATTATTTATGGGTACTTTTGCTTTTATTCACCCCAAACAAAAGGGAATCCCAGGGTATGACGTCACATCCAGGGCTTCCCTTTGTAGCGCCGAACATCCAGGGGGTTTCCGTGTGTTGCGCCGTAGCTCGGTGCGCAATTCTATGCGGCCGTGTGCGCTATTCTTTCACTTTCCGGTTAGGGGTAGGGTTAGGGTTAGGGGTAGGGTACACACAACCCTAACCCTAATCCTAACCCTAACCGGAAAGTGATTTGCAGGACCGATGCAAATGAGGATCGAAGGGAGACAGACACTCACACAGAAACACAGCCCCAAAGAAACAACACTGTGGTATGGGGCAATTGAAACGCACTGACACGCACTCCAGCCGAACACAGGGAGATCACCGTCGGCGCTAAATATAGCTCGTGACGCTAAATATAACTCACGAAGTTTGTTTGGGGTGAATTAAAGCAAAAGTACCTATTTATGTTATTGGAGTGATGTGGAGAGCGGGGAACTTGGGAGTAAGAATTTGGAGGGCCAGACACGAGCGGTACATCGAGAACGAAGGGGGACTCATCAGCCAACACATAACTGAGATTATTCGCCGCCGGACACGGATGGGTATGTTGGACGGAGCATTCGAGCACCCATGATCATTTCTGGAGTGCAGAGATGATACCACAGAAGATAACTAACTAATGAATTAACTAACACAGTGCCAGCTCGGGAGTACAGGGACCTTGTTTCTGTACGTTTCGTGATTTAGAATTTAGAATTGGGTGTCTCAACTTCCGCTGTTTCCGGCGGATTGAATGTGTCCGTTAGTGACAGGTAATGTAATACTGTAATAGTAATACTCTACAGTGTGATACGGGAGAGCTTTCTACGGCAGCGATTCATACTGAAATCTTTGAGCCTAGAACACAGTCTCATTCGTTCATCTAGGAATTGCTAACTACGGGAGCTGGTTGAGGTGCAGAAAACAAACATTACCCTTTGATTTCGTTAATAATAATAATATTTTATTATTAATTATTATTAATCATTCGATATTGAATTGCAATGACATAACTCTAACATATGATATGATTTGAAATCAGATCAGATTTCTCCTTTCCGTTCAAATATGAAAACAATGGAATCAAAAATATTAAATTCTTCTTTTTCTTTCGGTCGCCTAAAATATGTTTATAATCATAATATAAGTAATATTAACGCAGTCAGCTCCATTTAATTTTTACGTTGTAATGCATTCATTCAACTCCATTTCATTTTTCACATAATTATATCGCGGTTAGCTTCACTTAATTTGTACATTTTTAATGCATGCAAACTTTTAATGATCTGTATCATCTTCTGATTATTATTATCATCCTCAATATTCTCATTCAGTCAATTTCAATTTCAAAACAATGTATTCCCATATTGAATTTAAACATGGCAGCCACAAACAATATCTTGCAAGGTGTATTGCCTGGTATAGTTCCTGCACTTCGCCAGGTATACACTGCTCTCAGTTATATAATAATATCATATGAAATGAATTATACTTGGTTGAAATACTTAACCCTTAACAGGGCATATGTTTTTCCATTTTTTAACTTTGAACGGGCAAGATTTTTCAGGTGTTTAGTAAGATTTAGGGTTACGTTAGTAAAAACATCAAATCTAAGGTGTTAGTGAACAGATTTTAATTAAATAAAAAAACCAAAATGAAGGAAAATGAATGCACATTATTTTACTGACATGTGAAATAAATAATCCAATGTTGCCAGTAATCCACACATGAACACAAATATTTACAAAATACAACAACGTATTGTTTGTCATTGTCAGTCATCTATACACTATTTACAAATACATTTTCAGAATCACTTTCTTCAAAGTTCGAGAGATCTGCTTTCGCTGATATCATTGATATATAGCTCCGATTCATAGTCAACTTCTTGCATTTCAGTGTCACTTAAATTGAACCCAGCGAAATCTCTGCCATCACTTGAAGAATCATCAAAATCCATTTTGAAAAACAAAGCATAAAAACCCTGAAAACTATACACAAATTTGATCAAATTTAAAGCAAACACTTGCAAATGGTGCCCACATTATCAAGTTATCGGCAAAACTGGATGTAAACAATGGGAAGTCTCGCAAAGTCTCAAATTCGCATGTTTTCAGCCCTTAGTTGTCACAGACACTTTCAGACTTTTTGCCCGTTCGGTAGTAAAGATGTTTTTGGCCGCAGTGCCCTGAACACATAGTCGCTGATATGTCACAGCCAATCTCTCAATACCTGCTAAATTGTGGCCATAAAGTTAACAAAGAAAAGAAGTTTTCATTTATTGTATTTGACGAACAGTAAACGATTGATCAAATATACCAAGGCATTAGCAGTTATATGATTCCCACCAATTTTATTTGCAGACTGAAAGACTTCATTTTAAATTGGGCATTTCCTTGGGAATAACTAATGTGCTACATTCAAACAATGTCAGTGATGAGATGCAGCGGAATATGCCAGGCAATTTAATTTTCATATCTTTATGGCAGTAAACCACTTTATTTTCACAGATTTATTGCAGTCACTGAAGATAATTGCTTAGATGTAAGAAGATGCTGTAACAGTGACAGATTAAAAAGATGTTGTCTTAGCTATAAGCGACGTCCGTTATTTCTTCATGCTTATCAGCTAGTTGCTTGGAACATTTGACCATGAACTCTGTACCTGGCAGCACACACAAATCCCAGGATGAGCCAGACCTTCTGACCAATGCAGACTTGTTGGACATGAAAAACAGACTTGATGATGAGTTGCAGAGTCTGTTAATTGCTGACTCAGCAGGTAAATGTGCAATGTGTCACTTTGTCTGTGTGCATGTTTGTATGTTTCTTCTTTGTTTATATGTAACTATTTGTTTGTGTTTTTCATGTGTTTTCTTTGTTCATGTGTAACTGTATTCATCTGTATGTGTGTTTGTATGTGTTATACTTCCATGTCTATGTTCACTGTATTTGTCTGAGTGCGTTTGTTTTTGCCTTTGTTTGTCCATATGTAAATGTATTCATCTGTGTGTGTTTGTATGTCCTTCTCCATTGTTTGTGTGTAACTGTGTTTGTCCGTTTGTGCCTTTGTGGTTTTCTTGCTTCTTATTTTTTTTCATGGATGGCTCAGGCGGAGGATACGATCAGACAGGTGTGCCCCTTGGAGAACATTAGGCATGGAGAGGAGTGGGTCAGAGTGCCAGCGGAGCAGTCAGACTTGTGCAGAGTTATAATCACATTAAGCCGGGAGTGCAGGGAGTGGCCAGCAGGGGCCACGGAAGTGGAAATCCAGCAACTAATTCAGAACAATGCTCACTCAGGTGATGTGATTATCTACACAGATGGTTCGGTCTCAAGAGGTGAGAGAAGTGGCTGGGGGTTCATAGCCAAAGCTAATGGTCAACGTTTGGTGCAGGAGAGCCTGGCATATGATACCACAACATCCAGCTTAAGAATGGAGGTGGAGGCAGTTGCTGCGGCTCTCCGCTGGATGGAGAATACGACACACACACACATCGTGATTGTAACTGACTCAGAAAGCATGCTGACGAGAGTGAGGACGGGCAGGCTTCGTGCGGAGTGGCTTGCTTCGCTTCGGAGATCACGGGTAACAAGCATCGCCTGGATCTTTTCTCCGGGGCATGCCGGTGTGCTGGGAAATGAACAGGCGGACAGATTGGCTGGCTCTGCAGTACTTGGTGGAGTATTGATACATGACAAGGCAGACGTGGTTGCGGCCTTGTGGGAGCACGTGTACACCTCGGAGGAGCAAATGGATTACCATGGTCTGGCAAGAATGAGACAGCGAGGAGTGACGAGGGGATCTGGCCGATGCTCAACGCTCAGAGGAAAGGCGAGACGGACATATAATCAGATTGCTACTGGTACTATTGGTGTTGGAACTCTTCGCTGGCTGCTGAGGATGGGGACAGAACGCTTATGGGAATGCACCGAATGCTGTGATGTCGATTCCTAAATCAATCAATCAATCAATCTTTTTCTTTGTCATATGTAACTGTCTTTGTCTGTATGTGTTTTTATGATTTACTTTTTCTTTGTTGACATGCAACTGTATTTGTTTGTATGTGTATGTTTGTGTTTTTTTCTTTCTTTGTTTGTCATATGTAACTATATTTGTCAGCACGTGTGTGTTTGTGTGTCTGGTATTTGTTTTCCTAGTACAGGACACTTGTGTGGTGTCTGTTTACAACAGAACTGCAACATTTGTGCTGCCCATTCATCACATCCCACTTCTCCTCAGCATTTGTTATCTGGTCGAGTCCTCCTGGCCAGTTTCCTGGACTCTGATGAATTTACCACATAGGTCATTTCCTGTACCTTACTATAGGACTGATAATTATGGAAAAAGTGTCCCAGTGGCACGAAATGGAATATTGCTTGGATAGCAAATCCATCATGTGGAAAGTCCGAATCGTAAGCTCACTGTGTGGATGTTATCTGTAGACTGCATTCTTCTGGTTTCCGGAGGAACAGCCTGTGGTGAACGGAGGGGAGGGCCCAATATACGGAAGTGAGGCTAAGCAGCCATGTGCAGGACGTGACGATTCCTTGGGTGAGCCCAGTACCAGAGCGCTATGTGTCGGCTCTGCAATTATGGAAGCCTCCTTGGATGGCGGGGAATGCCTATGGTCTGCCCCTGCCTTCCCTTGAGGGCTGACCGTTATGTCTTTGGCTGTTCTAAATGGGCCAGCTGGGATGAGGGAATAACACCATAACAGTGAGAGTCAAACTTCTTACGAAATCCCTGGGAAGGTTAACCCGGTCAACAAATGCCTTACGGCGCAAGAACGCAGCTCTGCTATAAACAGGCACAATGCAATCACGTCCGAAAAAAACTCCGGATGAACGAATAAGAAGAAAAAGAAGAAGAAGAAGACAGATAATTAATAACAAATGTGTCTGCAAACACACTGACTAGGTTGAGGTAAATTTCAACTATAAAATTACAACAAAAGTAAGATTCCTGAGAATACTCAACGTATCAAGAAGAGAAAAAAATAAGAAATGATGAAATCAGGATTAAAGTGGGGGTTTTGGCAGCACTAGATTTTATCAGAAAATTGCAAGTGAAATGGTTCAGCCAAATAACTAGGCTACCAAGTGGCAGTATACCACAACAAGCAGTGATTACAGGCCAAGTGGTAGCAGAAGAAAAGGCCAACCATGTAATTAGTGGATAGATGGAATAACACAGTCCATGGGAATCTCGATATATGAAGCCCATAAACAGGCACTCTCCAGCTGTTTATGCTTCACTTCGACACCGCAGTTACAAGAGGAAAACAATGAGACGATGATGATGAATGTGCGAGTACAGTGATGTTTCCATTAGTCAGTGACTGAGACATTCTTTTCCTCAAGTGAATGCTTTTTTTTTAAATGTTGCATATCCCTTACAGGACGTTGCAGTCAACACCAGCATTTTCAGCTGCTGTTGATGTACTAGGCAAGTTTTTATGTTCACTAGTTTGCCATTGCTTTCTGAACGACCGGCTCCCATACCAACACGTTATAACACAACGCGACACGGTCTGCTGCACAAATCGGTCGCGGCTGCGTTTCGAACGCCAGGTAAGCGGCTCACGAACCGCGTTCACAAGCCTTTGGCCACAGAGACCGCTGTGAATGTTACAAGGTATTAAATGCACACATTTGTGACAATCATGTCTTCTTATTATAGCATCTATTTGTCATCTAGTAGGAGGCAGAAAGCGAGCGATGGCAAAATACTGAATGTAAAATTGCCTAGTAATCACGAAACAACCAATAAATACTGGGGTTGACTGCAACATCCTGTGAAAGGACAATCAATTAACTTTTTTTTAAATACCATCTGAGATCTCCTTTTAACTTGGGGGAGGGGGGGGGGAGTTGAAAAAAAAGGGGGGGGGATAATTTCACATGATGCTGATGACATTGAAAACATCTGACTAATTTAGCTTTAGTACATCATTGATTGATATGGTTATGTCAGTTGTTATTGCTGTGTGTTTGTGGTTAACTGTCAGTTCGTTGTCTTACAGCCAGACAAGACAGCAGCCCTGGTGACGTGGAAGAGCTACAGCAGAGGTTAGTCACGAGGACAAGTTAGAATGTATCATTGATGTGTTAGCAACTCTTTCCATTCACCCACCCATTCCATTCACCCACCCAATCCATTCACGCACCCAGTCCATTCACCCACCCAGTCCATTCACCCACCCAGTCCATTCACCCACCCAGTCCATTCACCCACCCAGTCCATTCACCCACCCAGTCCATTCACCCACCCAGTCCATTCATCCACCCAGTCCATTCACCCACCCAGTCCATTCACCCACCCATTCCATTCACCCACCCAATCCATTCACCCACCCAGTCCATTCACCCACCCAGTCCATTCACGCACCCTGTCCATTCACCCACCCAGTCCATTCACCCACCCAGTCCATTCACCCACCCAGTCCATTCACCCACCCAGTCCATTCACGCGCACCCTGTCCATTCACCCACCCAGTCCATTCACCCACCCAGTCCATTCACCCACCCAGTCCATTCACCCACCCAGTCCATTCACCCACCCAGTCCATTCACCCACCCAGTCCATTCACCCACCCAGTCCATTCACCCACCCAGTCCATTCACCCACCCAGTCCATTCACCCACCAGTCCATTCACCCACCCAGTCCATTCACCCACCCAGTCCATTCACCCACCCATTCCATTCATGCACCCATTCCATTCACGCACCCAGTCCATTCACCCACCCAGTCCATTCACCCACCCAGTCCATTCACCCACCCAGTCCATTCACCCACCCAGTCCATTCACCCACCCAGTCCATTCACCCACCCAGTCCATTCACCCACCCAGTCCATTCACCCACCCAGTCCATTCACCCACCCAGTCCATTCACCCACCCATTCCATTCACCCACCCAGTCCATTCACCCACCCAGTCCATTCACCCACCCAGTCCATTCACCCACCCAGTCCATTCACCCACCCATTCCATTCACCCACCCAATCATGGCACATCCTGGGCCAGGTTCCCATGGTGCCAGAACCTGTTCACACTTGTATCAAGTAAATCTGTACAAAGTAGGGCTGTTCACACACTCAGTCTTGTTTGCCTACTTCATAGCAGCTGCTCAATTATTTGTGACAAATTGTAATTTTATTTGATCCTACACAACTTAAACTAGTTTTCTGCATAAGTGTTCCCATTTCTTCATCTGCCATACCGATAAGTGTGGGTTATCATGTTTCGCCGTCTCACACGATCATCCAGAGTCGTGGATCAGCTCCCTGTTCTTGTCTCGACCATGCCGCATGGCCAAACCATCCAGATATTTACCTATTTGCCTTTCCATTACTTTTTTCCCCTCAATCTTGCCAGTTGTCACCAAGTTCTCCAATTTATCTCTTCTCATAATGTGTCCAAAAAACTGTGACTGTCTACATGTAATTTCTCTAATCAGTTTACAGTTTTCATTTGTTTTTTGTAGGACTTGATTATTTTTTTCCCGACAGTTTTTCTGTCTGTCCATGATATTCTTTGCATTTCTCTCAGAAACCACATTTCCACTGCCAATTGCCAATAGATATTTTCCAGCTTATTTGTTCATTGTCCACTTTTCACATCTACACAAAAGTACACGTTTTATGTAGCATTTCAATACCCATTTTCTCATTGCAATTGACATTTTTTATTGGTCAGTATGTTTGGACATATGGTCAGGTCTTAGTCAGATTCGACTGAGCTGCCGTATGACAGTAGACAGTACTACCTGCTTTCTGTTTGTGCCGAAGGCTGGACGGCTCTCACCAAACCTGACACCCCACATTGTGTCAACAGGTTTGGGTGGAGGAGCGCAATTGGGAGACATCCTGGGCAGACACGAGTCTAACGAACAGAGGATAGATCAAGGTCTCCACTGTGAGGAAGCCTGCCTAGGCCTAGGGGGCTGAGTGGTCTAGAGGTATGGTGTCCGCCTTGAGTGCTGGAGGTCCCGGGTTCAAGCCCCTGTGAGGACCGGGATTTTTTCACGTGGACTTTTAGTAATAAAATTTCCCCTGGTCTCTGGGTAGTGAGATCGGACGCCCATGTGTATTGTTGCGCACATAAAAAAATCCCTTGGCAGTTGGAAATCGAAAAAGAGTAGCCTTACGGCGCTGCCCGGGCAAAATTTCGAGTTAAAAATCTACCCAAGTAGTTCAGGATCCTCGCCAGTGCTACAGAGTTCGTGCACTGAGCTGAGTGTCTCCAGACTCAGGTTTGAGTTAGGAGGAGAACGGAGCACTTATGGGTTACACCTGTGTGCCGTGATGTTGATCCATCAACTAAACTAAACTAAACTGCCTAGGCCTATCTTGGACACAACAGAAACAGCTGCAGTCTGCTACGACAAATGTGGGAATCATGGTCATATGAGGATGTGAACATTAACATGTACGAAGCACACACCAAAACTCACTGATATTTATTTATAACCTGTTGCTGTCAAACAAACTAACAAACAGAGAACAGAAGAAAAGGTAAAATAAAACGACACCGCTTACACAGAATGGCAACAGCACGGGCTGCCAGCTGTCATTCCACTGTCCTCTCAACGATAGCAATGGCAGAATACCATGATGTAGTAGTGGTCATTATTTCTGTGTTTTTGAACAATTGATGTTGAACTTGTTGGCATTTTTCTGATTTCTTTTGTCACCAGAGTCCAAGATCTGCTGGACCAGTTGTTGGAGGAGTCCAACATCCGCTCCCAACACGAGCTGTTGGTCAAGAGGTTAGTCCAGTGTTTCCCAACCTTTTTTGTGCTATGCGCCACCTAAGCCTTACTAAAATTCTTATGCCCCCCCCCCCCCCCCCCCCCAAAAAAAAACATATACATAATTTGTAATATTTAAAAATTGAAATGTTCACTAAAGAAACTTGAATGATAGGTTTTAGGAAGAAATCATTGAGAAATTATTGAGCAAACACAGTAAGTAAATTTTCAAAACATATAACGTAGAACTGAAATTCAAGTACAAAATAATTTTAATGAAAATTTTTCTATATTATTTTAATTATTAGTAATTATTTATTATTTAAATTTAGTGAGATCCTTGCGCTTCATGCTTGCTGCAAAGAGATTTTATGTCAGGTTCCAATTTAGTTAACTTCAGTCTCAAGTCTCTCCATTTTGTTATATCCAATTTAGTTAACTCCAGTCTCAAGTCTCCCCATTTTATTATATCCAGCCGATTTCTTTTTTTTTTTTTAGCAGCAAATCATTTATGGCACTAAATCCGCATTCAGCTAAATGTGAAGATGGAAACAATAACAATAGTTCTCTTGCACATTTGGTTGCATTTGCATATTTGATTTCAGTTTCCTCACAAAGCCATGCCATCGCTCCTTTTATATTAAATAAAGTTTTCATTGACTCATGATTTTGTATTTCTGTGAGTTCTTCTTGATACTGCATATTTGAAATGTCAGACAAATCCACTAACATTGGCTGCATCATCCAAGTTGGGAAATCAATTTTTTTCAAACCAGAAAATGTTTCTTTTAAATCAGCCGATAAAATTTTCAGATGATCGACAATAACATATATAGCGGTATCAGTCACTTCACATTTTTGGAGCCAATGAAACTTTACACAATTTTTGTTGTAAATATATGCCTGACATAATTCAATAAAGGTAATGAAACCAAATAATTTTGCTTTTGCATCGACAAGAGTTTTATTTGTTTCTTGAA
Source organism: Cepaea nemoralis (assembly GCA_014155875.1). NCBI lineage: Eukaryota > Metazoa > Mollusca > Gastropoda > Stylommatophora > Helicidae > Cepaea > Cepaea nemoralis. The sequence continues at coordinate 73,056 of JACEFZ010009108.1, forward strand.
GTTGTTTATTTGATATATTTAGTTTTTCAAAGATAAGGGCTAAATAACTCACAAATGCCTTACCATCAACCGTTAACAGATTTGTCATTTCAGGTTTGTCGCTTAAAAAATCACTAAGAGTATCAAATAGTTCCATAAATCTTTTCAAGCAGTTCCCTTTCGAGAGCCATCTTACTTCAGTGTGAAGTATAAGTCTCACATGGTCTTCATTTTGTTCTTCACAAAATAACTTGAAGAGTTGTTCACATTTGGCATTAGCTTTAACGGCATTGATACACTTTATAACTTAGTACTTCATTTAGAAGAGGCGAAATGTTTTAGCTACCAGGTTTTCCCTGTGAATAACACAATGCACAAGAAGCATTTCTGGATTCTCATCTTTCGTCAATTTTAAGCAACCATTTTTCTTCCTCATCATATTAGGAATACCATCTGCAGCACAAGATGTTATATTTTTCATTGGTATATTATTGGACAATGAGCAGTCATTGGTATATTATTGGACAATGAGCAGTCAAGCTGAAAAACATCTGATGGCTGTAGAAATGTGGTTTCTGAGGAAAATGCAAAGAATACCATGGACAGACAGAAAAACCAATGACCAAGTACTACAGGAGACAAATGAACATTGTAAACTGATTAGAGAAATTAGACGTAGACAGTCAAAATGTTTGGACATGTTATGAGAAGAAATGAATTGGAGAACTTGGTGACTACTGGCAAGATCGAAGAGAACAGACCAAGGGGAAGACCGAGAAGTAAATACCTGGATGACTTGGCCACATGGCATGGTTGAGACAGAAACAATGAGCTGATCCATGACTCTGGTGATCGAGTGAAATGGCGAGTAATGACCGCCCACGCTTTCCGGCATGGCACATGATGGATGGATATTATTGACATCTAAGTAATTTTTTTAGCTTACTAACTATATATCTTTGTAGGAAGTGGTGCTTTCTATTGATTTACCGTGCATAATTTCTTCAATACATCTTATGTTAGTTATAAGTACCTCACTGTCTCTCAGAGTTGATTCATCCATTTGCACTGTGAATTTTCTTGTTTTCAGCTTTTCAACAAGTTGTATTTCAATATCCTCACTCATTTCGTCTATTTTTCTGCTAACAGTATTGTTTGTGGCATAGCTTTAAAGTCTTTGTTATCTTTTTCCAGAACCGTTTTATCCATTGGCACCTTTCCATCTTGACAGACGATAGTTTGGTACATTGTGCTTAAAAAAGGCTTAATAACTACGATCCATGGCGGTGGCGAGTGTGGCTGGTAAGGCCAATTCTTGCTGCAAATATTTGCCCACAGTAGATGCATGTGAAAACATGGTCATTTCCACCATTGTGCACCATCTTACGTCTCTCACGCTCTGTGTGTGCTTTATCTGCAACCATTTTCTCCTTTGTCGTTATTCCATTTCTGATAGTTGCCCTCCATGCAACACGTTCAGCGGCGACTTGCTCCCAATGTGCATTATCTATGCCTGTATCAATCATGTCCCACTTACACACATCTCTGTATCGTAGTAGAGGCTGACCCTGAGATCTCCTACCCGCCTGTAATTCACCAAAAAAGATGTCCTTTGGTACTCTACCATAATCCATCCTCCTAACATGTCCTATCCATCTAAGTCTACGAAGACTGAGCATGGAATACACCGTCACACAACCTGATCTTTCCAATACTTCAGTATTTGTGATTTTGTCTTGCCACTTAATACCAATTATTCTTCGCAGACACTGCATATGAAAGCTGTTTAAACGTTTCTCTTGGCGTGAGTAAGTTGTCCAGGTTTCACTGCCATAAAGAAGAGTACTAAGGACACAGGCTTGGTAGACAAGGACTTTTGTTTTGGCAGTAAGCTTCCTGTTCTCCCAGACTCTTTTTGCTAACATGTTCATTGTTGTTGCTGCCTTGCCAATCCTGATGTTGATTTCCTGATCGAGGGATAATTTGCTATTTACCTCTGATCCTAGATATGTAAAATGGTCTACTATCTCCAGTTCGGCGTCGCCAATAAAGATTGATGGTACACCATGTGCACCTTGTGACATAATCTGTGTCTTCTTTTTGTTAATTGTTAAACAAGCATTGGAGAGTGCAGATAGTAGATGTTGTAATTCTTCCTCAGAGTGGGTCGTAATCGCAGCATCATCCGCAAAAAGCAACTCTCTGATTAGTACCCTCCTAATTTTGGTCTTGGCCTTCAATCTCTGAGCATTATAGAGGCCACCATCTGAGCGTGAGTGAATGTATATACCGTCATCCTGATCACGAAAGGCATATTTCAGTAGAAGTGAAAAGTATATCCCAAAGAGGGTGGGGGATAGTACACAACCTTGCTTAACTCCACTCTTGATTTCAAACTCTTCTGAAGTTGAGCCATCAAACTTGATTATACCCTTCATGCCTGTGTGGAACGATTCCACAATGGACAGAAGAGTTGGTGGGCAGCCAATCTTCTTTAGTGCTTTGAACAGACCCTCACGACTGACCAAATCTCTTAATAAAATACTTTTCTAGTGCAATGCTCCAGCAGCCTTTGCCCATTATCATTCATGTGACCGAAGTTGTATTTTCCAAGGCACACCGGCCATGAACTCGAGTCCTTGCCCACACAAGCATTGAAATCACCGAACATATAAATGTAGTCGGATTTTGGAACTGCCTTGATCACAGAGTCTAGCTGCTCATAGAACGTATCTTTCACATCATCAGAGGAAGCGAGTGTCGGTGCATATGCAGTGATAATGGTGGCAAATCCACAAGAGGTTGCCAAGCGCAGTGATAATAATCTTTCATTACCTCCAGCTGAGATATCAGTCATTGCCAGTAGCGAATTCTTCACTGCAAAGCCCACACCATGTTGCCTTTTTTCTGCCTGCCCTCTTCCCTTCCAAAAAAAGGTGTAATTGTTTTCCCTGAATGACCCTTCCTCAGCGAGGCGAGTCTCCTGCAGGCCAGCAATATCAATGTTAAGACGATTGAGTTCAGCATCAATCACAGCCGTTTTTCTCACATCGTCAATATTTGTCAAGTCAGTGGAAAATCCTGGACACATGGTTCTTACGTTCCAGGTTGCAAGCCGTAGCTTGAGGTTTCTATTATTCTTTTTATTAGTACCTGGTGCATTGGTTTTACAGCCTGCGATTCAGATTTTGTCCTAGCCCCAAGCACCCATTGAAGCAGGCAGGCTGTGGCGGATCAGCACCCAATTGGCCGGGGGTTGCCCAGCTTGAGGCGGGCGGTAGCTGATCAGTGACACCTGTAGGTGTCTCCCACCGTCAGAGGCAACGCGTGGCGCCCCATGTCTACGCCAACTGACAAGGACTTATAACCCGTAACAGTTGCCTCTCGCTTTGATTCCGAGACCGGTTAAGACCAGGGATGGAGTTATTGCCTCTCCATAGCACAAAGCCTGGGCTAAAATAAAGAAACCATGTGTTGCCCATGCAGCATGATCCCTCTCTCGGCCTGCCTAGTTCACTCCAGAGGAAAGTTAACACCTATACATCTGGAACAAGACAAGCTGCAGAAGCTGCTGGATCAGCAAAGCAATGCTCTAACTGTCCGCCTGTCGGAGCTTCGATCCTAGACCAGCTGCCAACCAAGGCTTAGGGCCTGGTCTGCCCTGCCATGACATTTTGTCTTTAGGTTGCATTTCCTCGCACCAGGATAAGGCTTGTACCCTCCCAATTGCGCTCTTCCGCCCGAAGCCGTTGACACAATGTGGGGTGTCGGGTTTGGTAAGCGCCGCCCAACATTCGGCGCTGACAGAAAGCAGGTAGTACCGTCTACTGTCATACGGTAGCTCAGTCATATCTGACTAAGACCTGACTACCAGAACCAGAACCGTTTTAAGAAATGCTGATATTGACGGTTTGATTAAATTCTCCCCTATAGTTTGACTTTTCCCAGATTTAGCGATGAGTAATGAAATTTGATAACTAGCCTCAAGAGTCCTATTGATAGTTGCATTATGAGCAGTAAATAGAGACTTTAATGCTACTCGCTTTTCAAAATTTTTCTTTAAAGTTTGAAAGTAATTCAAATCTGAATTAATATGAGCACTATGTTTTGCCTTCAAATGTGCCTCAAGATGACCTCGTTTCATTGATTTGTTGGTCAAGCATTGTTGGCATAAAAGACAAAAAGGTGACCGTTCATCGTGGACAGCGGGTATGAAACCAAATTTTAAATATTCCTCCAAACACAGACACATTTTTTTCTTGCTTGCACCACTCATTTCACTATGGGCTGAAATAAATATAAGATCAATTAAAAACTAAAACATTTAATATGAACTGTAGTAAACGTAGACTAAAAATGCATATTTAAATATGTATGGCACATTTACCGCACCACCAAAAAAAAAACCCCAAAAAAACTTACTTTTTCATTTGACAAATTTTTCTGGAAAATGATGCTTCTAAAACTGAAATTAATGAAAATTACCAATTGAATTTACATACCATTTATATATTACTTGTATTTATACAATGTATATATTTGTTAAAACAACGAGACTTTTACAACAATTTAACGGACGCATGTTTCAAATTAACACCAACAGTGAATGATGAGCGTTACTGCGAAACATTGCAGAAACTGAGATCCCGGCACTAAGCATTTCACACCATTAAGAACAAATAGTGCAAAATGCTTAGTGCCGGCCCAGTATAACCAGTAGTTCAACTCTAACATCTAACAATGTAATCACGGCTACTAACAGGCGGACAGAAATTACTTATACTGGACGTTTACCCAGCTCGAGTAGGACTGAGAGTCGCCATACGGTTAACTTAAACTCTGGACGAGTCCATTTTCGAATTGCCCCCCTTAACAATCAAATTGCCCCCCTGAACAATAGAATTGTCCCCCTGTGGGGCGTGGGCCCCACGTTGGGAAACACTGGGTTAGTCAGTCACATAACACCAGCATTATAGTGGCTAGAGTCTGCCGGGTGGTTTTCATGGGTTGGAATCCACATGGGAAGGGGGGGGGGGGGGGGTCTTGTGTTTTCATTGATCTGGATCAAGATACATGGTCAATCACTGTCACACTCGGCAGCTGAAAGGGGTCCTTTCCTGTAGTTGTCTTACAGCAGGACAGGTTACATGGTCAGTCCCTGTCACACTCGGCAGTTGATGTCACACTGGGTGGCAGTCAGCATCCCAAGAGAGAGCACTGGTCACATGTCAGATGGAATGCTTGGGGAAGGCTGCTAGGGTTTCCGGAGAGATGTCATGCCAGCAACTACATCAGGAACATGCCAGGTTCAACACCATACCTCTCATGCACCCAGAGACAAAAAATAAAGGGGTTTGAGCATCTTATGAGAATGAAAATACCATACAACCTATAAAAATCTGTCACACCACAAACAGATAAATGAAGTTGATTATTTGGTTGTTTCGGGATTTGAAATTTAAATATTGAGCACAACCCACTACTGGCAACGCTGATCGTATTCTGGTATGAACCTAAGGCCTATCCACGTCAATATGGAAGCACTATACTCGAGTTTCGCTCGCGTTTGAGCTCGTCAGTAGTGCATATCCCTGACCGGATCCGGAAACACGCCCCGGATCACTGGCATGTGAAGCGGGTGTGTAACCACGCTGGACACGCCAAATTATCACAACAGAACACCACAACGTTACCCATCGTAGGCTATGCTATGCTATGCTATGCTGACGAGCTCAAACGAGAGCGAAGCTTGAGTATAGTGCTTCCATATTGACGTGGATAGGCCTTAGGTTCATACCAGAGTACGATCAGCGTTGCCAGTAGTGGGTTGTGCTCAATATATAAATGAAGTTGTTACTTATTGTCACAACTGTGTTTGACATGTAACATGGTGATCTCATTGTCACAATTGTGTTTGACATGTAACATGGTGATCTCATTGTCACAACTGTGTTTGACATGTAACATGGTGATCTCATTGTCACAACTGTGTTTGACATGTAACATGGTGATCTCATTGTCACAACTGTGTTTGACATGTAACATGGTGATCTCATTGTCACAACTGTGTTTGACATGTAACATGGTGATCTCATTGTCACAACTGTGTTTGACATGTAACATGGTGATCTCATTGCCACAACTGTGTTTGACATGTAACATGGTGATCTCATTGTCACAACTGTGGTCTGTTTTAAAATCTGACATTCAACAGAATTCAGATGGGGAAGGTACTCACGGAGGCCATGTTTCCTACGGATAGAGATGAGGAAGATAATCTGCACATCAGACAGAGGTAAGTCTTTCAGTACCACCTTCTTCTTCCTTTTCTTCTTCTTGTGCTCCTTCTTATGCTCATCAGTTGAGACACAGAGAGATAAGTAGTCTTCTTCTCCTCCTCCTTCCTCTTTGATCAACATTTGTTAGTCGTCCTTACGAAACATCACAGTGGTGTGGAGAGAAAGTGATGGAGGACACGGTTCCTGGACGAGGTGGCAGGGGTCATGTACAGATGGACACAGGCCGTACAGAGACCTTGGACATGGCAGGGGTCATGTACAGATGGACACAGGCCGTACAGAGACCTTGGGCATGCAGGGGTCATGTACAGATGGACACACGCCGTACAGAGACCTTGGGCATGGCAGGAGTCATGTACAGATGGACACACGCCGTACAGATAACGTGGGCATGGCAGGAGTCATGTACAGATGGACACACGCCGTACAGATAACGTGGGCCTTGCGTGTCAGTGGACTGAGCACCAGATGTTGTCCAGATGGTGCAATTTTATTTTGATGTAGTCAACTGTCATCGTCTTGCTCATATCTAGGTATCTGAGCTCGGGTTCACACAGGCAACAATAACTCCGTTCAAGATAATATCGAACATTTATTGTATTTCAATATACAGTGCGTTGGCGCAGTGGGTTAACAATCCCGCGCTATGTTACATATCACAGATAGTTAACATCGTCACACATGGTTATCATAAACATTCTAGCAAACTATCTAGCCTATGTCTATATATCTATTGATATCTATTGAGTCCCTCTAAGGCAGGCCCTGTTGTCTCTCTGAAGTCCGTCTGTCCTCTGCCGGTCCACACGTGTCCCAATCCGACACGGGTGGTAACTCTGTCCGAGTTCCTCGTGGACCCCGCAATAGGCGGGCCACATCAGTGTCCACGGGACCCTGGACTCAATGACCAGTCCTTCGAGAAGGCTCTAGATTACTCTGGCCTCGAGTGACTCACTTCTATCCCTTGGGCGGGAGTTGCAGCCCTTTAATTAATATCTATAAATGTGAGGCGGTGACAGGATTCCCCCCTCTCCCCTGATATGATGGTTTGTTATAGGGTAATTAGATCTGTTCTAATTCTGTCACCGAATCACATAAAGTCGGTGTTTGTAGTTTGGTGGACAGTAACCTGGTAACCTACATACTGGCATCAAAACTCATGTATTCTTCCATACACCACTTCTCTGATTTGGTGAAGAGATCACTCTCTCTCCTGTGTCCTTAAAAATGCTTATCTGACCGAAGTTACGTGACGTTTAGTAGTTGTTTTTACAACCCGTCCTTCTCATAGTACCCCACTGATACCAAGACAATTACCTCTGTATTAAAGAGGATTAACAAGACCGAAGTCCTGGCTAATTAAGTACACCTTCAAATCTTGATCTGTGTGTGCATTTCAATACACTTTTACTCTCGTATGTTGTATAATGCTAAATATGTAGTTACGTTGTTATTTTATCCCCTCAGACTACATGTGTCCCTGTTGGCTTGTTAGTGTGTTGACTAATAAGTTGCTGTTTCTAATAAAGTGATTGCATTTTAAATTGCTAGTGTTGAGTTTTAAAGTTTGTGTAAAGTGTGTGCTGAATGTGTGGCTTAATTCCAAGCGTCACGAGTTGGGATAACCTCAATCATGAATTACTCCACTGTGTGCAATACATGATCAGGCATTCCAAGTAGTGGTGCTTAGATGTATCCTATCTACTAAACTAAGTATCTTAACCCTTTAAAGACAACGGGGCCGATATAGTGGCCGTGACGTCACCACACGGTCATAGTGAAAAACCCGGTTGGGCCAGTTGGGCCGATCCTGTTGTAAGAACTGCTTTGATTGGTTTGCTTTTAATAGTACAGACCAATCAAATGCTTCCTTGCAATCGTCAGCCATTTTAGCCGCCACATTTCCGTTTCTAGCGTGATTCAGACATGTGGACATGATTTTGTGCAGTTTTTTCCGAAGTAACCCATTTTTTCGTGGATTTTTTAGTTCTAAAATGGCCAGCTATGAACCTGAAGACGTACTAGCATTAATTAGCTCTGATAGTAGCGATTTTGTTAGTTCAGGACTGTCAGATAATGACTTTAGTGATACAGAAAGTGCCCATGAGGATTTCAACCTCGTGTCCCCGTAGTTTTGTGTGTTGGGAATAAGAAGATCGTTTTATCTATACCCTTTCATGGCAAAGGCCGGACCAAAAAACATGTCACCAGTTGATAGCCAACCTATTACAAATGTCAATAGGGACTTCATAGGTGTTGTTTATTTAACCATAAGTGTTTAAAATTATTCTAAAGTGGTGTAGGTATTCAATGAGGAAATTTTAGGTGAGTACCATTTTTTTTTAAATATTTAGTACCAATTCATACATTGTGGTATGAAATATTTTATTTTTCACAAAATACAAATGAGGTTATCGAATTTGCGTAAACATGAACAAAACAACTTCAATCATACACAGAAATAAACTTTACTATATCCTCTTTAAGAATATATATACTTGTATATACCTATATAGGTTTCTAATATTTTTTTTTGAATTTATAAAATTGTCACTTCAGTCATTTCTGTACTCCAAAAAAATGGCTCCGTCTTCTTCAGAGGGAAACCTAAATTTGGCCCAATGTTGTTCCGTCCTAAAAGGGTTAAACTAACTCCTAAACTAAGTATATTAAACTAACTACTAAACATGTATCAACAATTTAGACAAGTCATGCAGTTTACATGAAAGACGCAGACAAATTAAAATAAATACGTTTTGCGTACAATTTGTCCGCTCAGTATATCGTTCTCTCATTTAATTCATTCACGCTGTCATTCACTCACCTTTCATTCAAATAGTATTTGGTTAAAATATATACTTAAAGTTGAGGTATGTGTTATTGCCTTATAACAATGGAATAGCGATATTTGCCCTTTAAGAAAATACGTACTTTTTGTACGATGACTCAAAAATGGGTTATAATTTACCAGAGATAATTGTAATAACGGTGATTTATCCTATTAATGGAACTACCTTAATGTTATGGTAGAATATGTACATATTACAGGTTAACACATTTTATATACAAAATTAAAGCAAATATAATACATATTTAATACTAAAGTAATTAATTAATTAAGTAACTAAATCCAACGATGATGTGCGCGTTGTCCCCTTTTGTTTGTTAGCGTGTAGTGGGCCCTGAATGTTAAAGTTAGTATGGCTGTCTCTTGAGTGTTGTAGTCGAAGTAGTTTTGTTTCGGCTGTTTGCAAAGTCTCGTCGCAACAGTAAGTATGGAATGTTCTCAATGTTGCGTATAAAGTGTTCTTCTAATTTCCAGAGTGAATTCACAGGTTGAAATCATTGCACTGTTAATGTCTCTCGCTCGGATCGTTCTAGAGCTTGGGCAATTGATAGTATAGCTCTTCACGTATAGTTTATAAAGTGTGACTCTTAGGTTTGATGTTCGTGGGTGTCACAAGTAACTTATTTAATGGGGGTTATTACTATTCACTGGGAGTTCTCTAGCCGGTGTAGAGTTGCGCTGTTATATGCCACAGACAAATATCACAGTTTCTAGTATGGCAAATGGTCGAGTGCTAAATGTCATTCTATTGGCGCATTCGTTTGCCGTGATAATTGTCAGCAATAATGTTGTCCGTGCCTCTGATATGGCGGATTTCGAAGTTGAAATCTTGAAGAAGAAGACACCATCTTTTTAAACGATGGTTTTTCGGTGCCCCTTTTTAGGACCAACAATCCGGACGACCCCCAAAAACCTGTCATCGTTGTCATGTCTAGGTATCTGAGCTCGGGTTCACACAGGCAACAATAAACCCCCCTTCAAAATATTATCGACATTTATTGTATTTCAATATACAGTGCGTTGGCGCAGTGGGTTACAATCCCGCGCTATGTTACAAACAAGAGTTAAAACGTCACACATGGTTATCATAAACTTCTAGCAAACTATCTAGCCTATGTCTATATATCTATTGTATCTATTAGTCCCTCTAAGCAGGCCCTGTTTGTCTCTCTGAAGTCCGTCGTCCTTTGCCGGTCCACAGTGTCCCAATCCGACAGGGTGGTAACTCTGTCCGAGTTCCCGGGACCCCGCAATAGGCGGGCCACATCAGTGTCCCACGGGGGCCCTGGTTGACCAGTCCTTCGAGAAGGCTCTAGATTACTCTGGCCTCGAGTGACTCACTTCTATCCCTTTGGGGGGGAGTTGCAGCCCTTTAATTAATTCTTTAAAAGTGAGGCGGTGACATCAACAATTAGACAACACCCCCCATCCCCCTCCCCCCTCCAAAAAAAGAAAAAGAAAATGGTGTCATTATTAGGCACATCTGCCATCCGTAATAGAATGTGTGTATAATTTGTATCCAACCATAGAAATAGCAACACAAGTCTCAGAAATGAATCCTAACCCAGCATTGGTTAAATAACATACACCCACAGTACCGTTGTACTGGGTCAGTATATTATGAACATTTAAAGGACGAGACCAGGCAAGTTGCTTTAGTATGTGTTATAGATGATGCACGGAAACGACAATTGCTGGGAATCCCAAAGGCCATTGAAACATGAGAAATCAGTTCACATGTGTTGACTTGTTCCTTCAGTGAAGTACTCTCATCATGTGGAAGTATCATGTTTGAATCTCTGTGTACCTATAACTTCGCATGTTTATACTGTCTAGTTTGTTCTCTAATCTTGTGTTTCTTTCTTTCACTTTTATGAATGATAATCAATCCCTAAAAATATATTTCTAATGCTGTTTCAGTGACCCCAAGGGTGTCACGGTAATTGACAGGTCTGTGTATAACTGCCATCTACTGTGGACATGGACAGGTCTGTGTATATCGGTTATCAGTTGGGGTATCTTCATTGCACTCCGGACATGTCCATAGGTGCTCAGATCCTCCCCTCAGCATATGCATCAGCGTCCGGTGGCTATTAGTGCCAGTTCTGTTTTGGTTGACGAGGCGCTTTGTTTTCCCGATGTACCTCTCGCGTCTGGCTGTGCCGATTCTTACTCCCAAGTCTTTCATCCTGGACAGCGATGTGGAATCACTGACGTCAAAGTCCTCTGTTCTCGCCATATCTTTAAGGACGTTAATAACATCGGCACGATCCATGGGCTGGCCATCTACAGGGGGTGCAGAGCCAGCCAGTTTATCAGCTCGTTCATTTCCCTCGACTCCCGCATGTCCCGGGACGAAGATGAAGGTGACTTTATGAACAACAGACTTCCGCAACGACTCAGTCCACTGTCTACGTACAGATCCAGCTTCGACCTTCTGAATCATGCTAATTGAATCACTTAGTACACACACGTTGGTATAATGCTGTGATTCCAGCCATATGAAAGCCTGTGTAACTGTCATCACCTCCATCGTCATGCTGCTCGTGGTCATAGAGTGGGCACCACTGGATTCTTGAACGGTTCGGCCCGCTGAACGGGCTGTAAATGCCCACGCACTTCTCTGCTGCTTTACAACAGATCCATCTGTATAGATGAGCACTTCGGGGCTATCTGAGTGTTCATAGATGAGCGCGTTAACCTCATGCATTGACAGCGGCAGGGGTTCTGCTCTCTGCACCGTCTGTCGAGTGTGATAATGCAGGAGAAAGTGCACTTAAAAGCTGGAGGCACCGACACCCATTCCTTGCCGGGGTTGATACTGGTGAGACTGCAGACCTGACTGACAACATCTTCCGCCCGACCCATCCATGATTTGCCCCTCTTTAGCCTATCATCCTTTTCTCTGAATATAGCGTCATGCAGAGGGTGCTGCTCATCTGCACTTATTTTTAAGTATGCACGAGCTCTCCAGATCTTGATCCTGTGTTCCATTGTCGGGAAGTCAAGGAGGTATCTCATTGCTACACAGCTGGTGTCTCTCGTGCAGCCCAAAATGATGCGCATGGCTTCGTTTTGTACCTTTTCAAGTCTTCCAATCTGTGTAGGGCTGACAGTGAGGATGGCCAGGGCATACTCGATGCGTGAAAGCACAAGTCCTTGGAACAGAAGTATTAGCAGTCTTTGCTCGATATTGGCAGTCGCCATGACTCTCATTGCTGACAAACCTTTTCGAGCTTTCGTTATGACATAATCGACATGATCTTTGAAGGACAGGCTACGATCAAGCCTCACGCCAAGATACTGTCATTGACTGGGTTCTACTCAAAATGCTCACATCCATTCTTACTGCCGGCAGGTCTGTTTTCACAATATGGTTGTTTAGGGAGAACCATGTAACCGATGCCTTTGCAGGGTTGACAAGGGTATCAGCACACCATGAGGAAATTCGATCTAGTTCGCCCTGCATATTATTGGCAACCGCCTGTCTATCTCGACCTTGTCGATACACGAGGATGTCGTCAACGAATGACAGAGTCCTACCCCTCCCGTCCAACTGTTGTTCAGTGATTGGCACCGTATACACGTTGAATAGTACTGGTGACAGTGGTGAACCCTGCGGCAATCCTGGACATATCGTTATCGGCTCAGAAGACCAACTCCCGCATCTTAGCACCACCTTCCTTTGGAGCAGAACTGCAGCTATCCATTCGTACAAGGTGAGGGTGCACTTTCAGTCCTGAGGAGGGTTTGCATCAAGTGCTCGAAAGATACTCTGTTATATGCGTCCTCTAAGTCTATGGCGGCCGCACATGTCTCTTCTCTGACCTGAAATCCTTCGTAAACATCTTGAGCAAAGACCGCCGCATTCAGCCAGACTCTTTGTTGCGTCTGTATCCTCCAAGTGTGGGCGGGAAGCAGCCGAGTTGTTCCAAGTCACAAGCAAGTCTGTGTGCTACAATTTTCTCCAGTAACTTGCCAGCAGTGTTCTGCATCGTAATGATTCTGTAGCCGCTTATCTTGGAATGGTCTTTGTTCGGTTTTGGCAGCGGCAGCAAGTAGCTGTGTAGCCATTCTTCTTTGATCTGACCCCTCTGGATACTGGTGTTGAATTCTCTGGCCAGTTCTTCCATGTCATCATTTGATATCAGCCTTAGGTCAGCCATATCAGATGCCGTCTGTCCCGACCCCCGCACAACTGGAGAGGTCGTTGTGGTCCTCTGTCTGGTGGGCTCGTCTTTCTGGTCAGTCTGTTCTATGTAGCGTACAAGAAGGGCCTTACCTTTTCCGCATCCGACTTTTTCCATGTGTCTGTGCCTTGAAATCTGAATACCCCTACGTTGTGCAGCAACCGTTCATGCTCTTATAGAGGCGCCAGAATGTCGTAAGAGATAGCTCGGACACCTTCCTGCAGAACTCGTCCCATTTCTCGGCCTTGGCCTGTTTGGCGCAGGATTGAATAAAGTCATCGTCCTATCGACCTCAGACTTCAGGTTCGCCAACTCAACCTGTGGCTGTTAGCCTTTTGGACTTTTCAGTCTTTGACAGCCTGCCTCTTTCCCAGCCATGCCTTCTCGACCTCTCCATTCCACCATGTGGCTGCAACCATCTTTCTTGTCCTGCGGGAGAGTTAGTTCTTCTTCTGATCTTGGGCCCTGTCTTTATTGATCAGATGACACAAGGTTAGTGGTCACTATCGTGATATCCCAGTGTGCCCCACCGGCATCTTGGTGCGATGGTGGGTGATACCAGAGCCAGGTCAATGATGCTGTCAGAGTCACCTGGTCGAGTGGCTATTCTAGTGACCTTCCCATCATTCAAACAGATTAGGGCAGCAGATGCCAGGGCGTTCTCCAGATCTTCTCCCTGTCTATTCGTGATGCAATTCCCCCATTGACTGCCTCTGGCATTGAAGTCCCCACAGTAGATGATATGCCTTTCATCCATATCAAACTAACAAACATATCAAAATATCAATAGGTCTGTGTATAACTACCATCTACTGTGAACATTGACAAGTCTGTGTATAACTAGCATCTACTGTGAACATGGACATGTCTGTGTATAACTAGCATCTACTGTGAACATTGACATGTCTGCAAATAATTACCATCTACTGTGAACGTGGAATATGTGAAAGCCTACCATGTCACACCCCAGTGGGATGTCCTTCACTGTGTAGACTAGGGAATCCTCACTTCTCACATCTTGGGGGAGTCTAGATGTCATACCACACTTCTCACATCTTGGGGGAGTCTAGATGTCATACCACACTTCTCACATCTTGGGGGAGTCTAGATGTCATACCACACTTCTCACATCTTGGGGGAGTCTAGGTGTCATACCACACTTCTCACATCTTGGGGGAGTCTAGGTGTCATACCACACTTCTCACATCTTGGGGGAGTCTAGATGTCATACCACACTTCTCACATCAGACTGGCTAGGTTAGGGTAGGCATGGATAGAGTACTCACATCATGGTGGTTCATTTACACATGGGACGGAGTGTGTGTGTATGGTATTACATGTGCGTGTACAGTATTACATGTGAGTGTACAGTATTACATGTGTGTGTACAGTATTACATGTGTGTGTACAGTATTACATGTGTGTGTACAATACTACATGTGTGTGTACGGTATTACATGTGTGTGTATGGTATTACATGTGTGTGTGTACGGTATTACATGTGTGTGTGTACAGTATTACATGATTCATACAGTTCTTGATGGACTTTGCAGTTTGGAGGAGTTGGACCTTGTTTCTCAGATCAACACTGTTCATAAAGTGAGTATTTGATGTTTTGTCTTGTATCTCTCGGGACATCTCCCTGGTGTCCATCTAAACAATGCCAAAGGTCATGTGTTTATGTAAACAAAACCAAGGTCATATGTTTATGAAGACATCTAAATGGTGGTATATTTATCTACCAATGTATATTTACTCCCTCATCTCCATGTTCATGTATTTATTCAGATCATCTCCATGGTTGACTGACCACAGCCCAGTATGTGTCCCCACCAAATCCAGGGGCTGGGGGACTTTTCTGATATTGCTGACAGGTTTACAAGGCCAGAGGTTCGACTTAACTGCACTGTGTTTGATCCCGTATGGCTTGGTCTTTTTCCACACGGTGGCCTGCCGAAAGCTTTGCACAAAGCACAAACTCCGTAGCTCCAGTGATGACCCCCAGAAGTTTGCACAAAAATTGCACTTGGTAACTGAATTAAGTAGTCTGGGATCGACCCCACAATCTGGGGTATGAGGCTTGCAGCACAACTAGTTTGCCACAGAAACTCCCTGTGTAGAAATCTAAACAGTGGCCTGTGGGTGAGACCAGGTCTGTGTGGGTTAGAGGCAGACAGAAATGTCAACAGTGGTCCGTGGATGAGACCAGGTCTGTGTGGGTTAGAGGCAGACTGTGTTGACTGCACTTCTAGTGTTACCATAGTCTCCACATGTTATATAAATGTGCTGATGGTGTATTTCATTATTTTCCAGGAAACTTTAGAACTTCAGAGAAAGCTTGATAGCCAGAAGGTGGACAATTTGCGTGAGTATGACAGCTCTGCACATGTTTCTATATACATGGTTTTTCTTGCATTATAGTCATTTATTTCTGTACAAATATTGCTTTCTTGCTACATAGTCTAGTAGTTCTTTCTGTCTAGATTATTCTTCCAGTATAATATTTATTTCTGTCTAGATAATTCTTCCAGTATATTTATTTCTATCTAGATAATTCTTCCAGTATAATGTTTATTTCCGTCTAGATAGTTCTTCCAATATAATATTTATTTCTGTCTAGATAATTCTTCCAGTATATTTATTTTGTCTAGATAATTTTTTCTTGTATAATATTTATTTCTACTTATATAATTCTTCCAATATATTTATTAATATTTTTTTATGTCTAGATAATTCTTCCAGTATGATATTTATTTCTGCCTAGATAATTCTTCAAGTGTAATATTTATTTCTGCCTAAATAATTCTTCCAGTATAATATTTATTTCCGTCTAGATAGTTCTTCCAATATAATATTTATTTCTGTCTAGATAATTTTTTCTCGTATAATATTTATTTCTACCTATATAATAAGATTAATGTGTAACTATTTTTGTGCAGATATTTATTTCTATAAGAATGGATATTCCAGTATAGATCAGATTTTTTTCTGTTTTAAGAATATTTATGCACATTCATAGATTGTTTAGTGTTGATTTAATATAATATTACTAATAGCAAAATCAGAAGCAGAACTTCAAGTCCACATAAATAGTCTAAATGAAGTGTAAAAGGAACATAACATGAAAATTATCATAAGTAAAACAGAGGGAATGACTATAACCAAAGAAGAAATAACAACAAAGATTCATCTAAAAGAACACACCCTCAAACAAGTAAACAGCTTCAAGTACTTAAGAAGTATAATATCATCTAATGGCAAATCAGAAGAAGAGATAAAAAATAAATGCAATAAGGCACATCAACTCATTGGACAAATGGCACTAATACTAAAGAACTAAAAACTAAAGACAAGAGAAAATCAGACATGAAGAAATCAGGACTAAAGTGGAGGGTTATAAGCAGCGCTAGATTTTATCACAAGGCAGCAAATCAAATGGTTTGGCCATGTAACTAGGTTACCAACTAACAATATACCACAACAAGCAATGATGTACAGACCAGAGGGAAGCAGAGGAAGAGGCCAGCTATGTAAATGATGTACAGACAGAATAGCAGAGTCCATGGGAATCTTGATATATGAAGCCCATAAACGGGCACTCTCCCGCTGTTTATGCTTCACCTCGACACCGCAAGGTACAAGAGGAACAAGATGAGATGATGATGATATGAGACTTGCTTTGAATTCGAGCATAATCCACACTGAATAGATTTTAGTGTGTAAGCCAGCTTTCCCTATTACCAGTGTCCCCACCAGGCAAACCCACTCAGACTGCTTCTGAGGTACTTGTAATTTACATCCTGAAGGATGAGAAGTCCATCTGACCAGTGAGATAAACACCCCCCCCCCCCCCCCCCCCCCCCACCACCACCACCACCACCATGACATCACTGCACCAAAAGTTTAAGAACAAGCGCTTGTAACCTTTCGGCCATGTGACTTCTAAGTAGCAGTTCATTATTAAAGTGAGAAAAACAACAACCACCCATGCACAAAAGTTTAGTGCCTCTCCTACAGCTGACTGTGGTTGCCATGTGAACACAGAAGTCCATCTGTCCAGTTGATGAATGTGAATTCCCCATCTCTGGTTGGTGAATGTGAATTCCCCATCTCTGGTTGGTGAATGTGAATCCCCCATCTCTAGTTGGTGAATGTGAATCCTCTATCTCTGGTTGGTGAATGTGAATCCCCTATCTCTAGTTGATGAATGTTAATCCTCATCTCTGCTTATACAGGACTCAAGAAGGACAACATGGAGATGATGCAGAAACTTCAGATTAACAAGGAGAAAGCACAAGCCATTTCTGCAGAAGTTGCTCGCAATAAGGATTACCAAAGGTAACCTTAATGAGTGTGGTTTTGTTCATATACTTTAATTATTGGTGTTCCCAGTTTATATTCTAGCTTGGAGGCAATGGAAGTGTGGTTTTGTTCATTTGACAGCCATAGTGATGTTCCCTGTTTTTATAATTTAGCTTTGGAGGCATGGAAGATGTGTTTGTTCGTTTTTATTGTGACAGCCATAATTGATGGTTCCTGTTTATATTCTAGCTTCGGGGAAATTGAAATGTGGTTTTGTTCATTTGACAGCCATAATTGATGTTCCCTGTTTATATTCTAGCTTGGAGGCAGTGGAAGTGGTTTCTGAGATGTATGTTGCGAATATCTTAGACTGCCAGAGTTACAAATGAGTGCCTGGAAAAGGCTAATAAATGTAGAACAGGATGTACAAATCGAAACAGACCAACTATGCTTTGGTCTGTATTGAGAAGATAGGCATGAAACATTGTGACAACTGGTCATGTAGTGAGAAGATAGGCAATGGGAAAACATTGTGACAACTGGTCATGTAGTGAGAAGATAGGCATGGGAAAACATTGTGACGACTGGGAAGATCAGATTAGAAGAGGCAGGTCAAAATAAATGAGTTAGGACAAGCTGAGATGGTGGCGTGGATGACATATCAGGAGTGGAGCTGATCCAGAACACCAGCGGCTGAGAACTGTGGAGATGCCTGGATGCCCTTGCTAGTGGCCAGGGTACATGCTGATGATCTGTATTCCACCACTTGTGGAGTCACAGGCATGTGGAGTTGTATAACCAGGTTGTGGAGTCACAGACATGTGGAGTTGTATAACCAGGTTGTGGAGTCACAGACATGTGGAGTTGTATAACCAGGTTGTGGAGTCACTTATATGTCACCTCATTCAGTAATTCTGTAATGTTGTTATATTTGCAGTATAATTCTGTCATGTAGTATATTTGCAGTTGACTTCTGTAATGTTGTATATTTGCAGTTGACTTCTGTAATGTTGTATATTTGCAGTTGACTTCTGTAATGTTGTATATTTGCTGTTGAATTCTGTCATAGTATCTCTTGGAAGATAGTTTTGCTTGATTACTAATTGTCCTTGATTCACAGCCATATGTTAGGACTGGTTCTGTGTAACATGCTAGAGCCTGTGTTTGTGTGGTAACCTATGTCGTGTACATTCTCCAGGTTGAAGAGTGAACTGGACATGCAGTGCTCCTCGCTGGACATCCACCGGAACATCATCCAGATGTTCATCACAGGCATGAGCCAGGACTGGAACCAGAACCCTCAGCTCAAACAAGTGATGCTGCAGTGTGGGGAACCCCTGAACTTGTAGTACCCATCACCTCAACCAGTGATTCTCAAACTTGGGCCACACTTTCACAGTGGTATAATCCTCACATACAAATGAATCCTTGGTTGCCAAGACATGCCTGCACCAACAACTGGTTGCTATGCATATCTGTCGTATGTTGTTCCCTGCAGTAAAAATCGTTCAGAATTGTCTCTCATATTTACATTTGGTATACCCTCATCAAGTGCCTTGCCACCTGCTGTGGATGGCCACGCCTCTGCACAACTGCCATTTCTGATCTTTCTGTGTCCAGAAATATCCCTTTTTTATGTATAGGAGAAACATAACCATGGCGGTAATGTCGTTAAAGTGCTTGCTTGTGTATGAGTGAATATTTGTTTGTGTGCATACAAGCACACACATGAATGTAGAGTATGTTTGTTTGTGTACATACAAGCACACGCATGAATGTAGAGTGTATGTTTGTTTGTGTGCATACAAGCATACACATGAATGTAGAGTGAATGTTTGTTTATGTGCATACAAGCACACGCATGAATGTAGAGTGTATGTTTGTTTGTGTGTGCATACAAGCACACGCATAAATGTAGAGTGTATATTTGTTTGTGTGCATACAAGTACACACATGAATGTAGAGTGTATGTTTGTTTCTGTGGATACAAGCACACGCATGAATGTATACTTAATTGTGATTACTAGCCTCCCATCGTGGATGCCTGGAAGTAAGGATCCAAGATGCTGGTCTTATGTCACTCAACATTTATATGTCACTCTTCATTATTTTTAATGAAGAAAAGCCATTGTAAATATATTGTATTTATTACTCCTCCATATGTTGCTTACTTGCTTGTCTTGTTCTCTGCAATCTTTGATCTTATGTTGATTGCCGTAGTGACTCCAGTCGGGACAAGCAAAGCATGATATGATGTCAGTTCGTCGCGAATCCCATCCATCACATTACATGTTCTCTGACAGTTTATGTTTGGTCAGAGCGTGCTGAAACAAATCTGGCTTTCCCCAACCACCACTGTGCTGTTATTTCCTCCCTTTGGAAGCTGCTGCAAAGCCTTCTGTGACTGAAAAAGTTCAATGACAGTTGATTAATGTAGATTCCTGTTTATCAGTACAGAGATTGGGATGCATTCCTATTTGTTGGTTCAGGATGACACCTATTTGTTGGTTCAGAAATTTGGATAACTTTTATTTGTCAATACAGAGATTGGGATAAATTTTATTTGTCTGTACAGAGATTGGGATAAATTTTATTTGTCAGTACAGAGATTGGGATTCATTCCTATTTGTTGGTTCAGAAATTGGGATAATTTTATTTGTCAGTACAGAGATTGGGATTAATTCCTGTTGTTCAGTACAGATTTCAAGTTGCTGGGTGCTCACAAGGAGAAATACTTTCATGTGTAAAATAAAACTCTTACAATGTTGTTTGCTGTTTGCTGTCTTCATTTTAATGTGTTTCTGTGTTTGTTTTAGTGTGTTTCTCGGTCTTTGTTTTAATTGTATTTCTATATCTCTGTTTTAGTATATTTCCTAGCAGTGAATGAATGTAATCCAGAGATAGGGAAATGCAGACAGAGAGTTATGTTGTATTGAAAGAGCCAGATCTGTCTTAGTTTAGTTTAGTCAATGGATCAACATCACGGCACACGGGTGTAACCCATAAGTGCTCCGTTCTCCTCCTAACTCAAACCTGAGTTTGGAGAAACTCCTCAGTGCATGAACTCCATAGAACTGGCGAGGATCCTGAAATACTTTTTTTCAGATCTGTCTTATTCAGTATTTCAAATCTGCCTCATTCAGTAACAAGTCACAGGCCACCTGTGTTACTGACTTCCACTCATGTTCTCCCTCAGTGTCAGTATTTGAACTCCCGTTGGACACAGTTATGACCAAAACATAAGAATAGGGGGTACACATACATATATCTACACATACATGTACCCACACATACACATACATGTACCCACATGCACATTTTTGAGATTTTGGCTTCCTTTTCTCAATTTAAGATGTAGCCCGGTTGCAGACTTGTTAGTGCTAGAGGTTGTGTCAGTGGTAGAGGTCATGTCAGCGGTGGAGGTCATGTCAGCGGTGGAGGTCGTGTCAGTGGTAGAGGTCGTGTCAGTGGTAGAGGTCATGTCAGCGGTGGAGGTCGTGTCAGTGGTAGAGGTCATGTCAGCGGTAGAGGTCGTGTCAGCGGTAGAGGTCGTATCAGTGGTAGAGGTCCTGGAAAAAACTAACATTTTACCCGAATCAGTTTCCAGCCATGGGGTCAGTGGTGTGACAGCACCATCACATTGTGTGGGCCTGAGAGCCAGGGTCAGTGATGTGACAGCACCAGCACATTGTGTAGGTCTGAGAGCCAGGGTCAGTGATGTGACAGCACCATCACATTGTGTGGGTCTGAGAGCCAGGGTCAGTGATGTGACAGCACCATCACATTGTGTAGGTCTGAGAGCCAGGGTCAGTGATGTGACAGCACCAGCACATTGTGTAGGTCTGAGAGCCAGGGTCAGTGATGTGACAGCACCAGCACATTGTGTAGGTCTGAGAGCCAGGGTCAGTGATGTGACAGCACCAGCACATTGTGTGAGAGCCAGGGTCAGTGATGTGACAGCACCAGCACATTGTGTAGGTCTGAGAGCCAGGGTCAGTGATGTGACAGCACCAGCACATTGTGTAGGTCAGAGAGCCAGGGTCAGTGATGTGACAGCACCAGCACATTGTGTGAGAGCCAGGGTCAGTGATGTGACAGCACCAGCACATTGTGTAGGTCTGAGAGCCAGGGTCAGTGATGTGACAGCACCAGCACATTGTGTAGGTCTGAGAGCCAGGGTCAGTGGTGTGACAGCACCATCACATTGTGTGAGAGCCAGGGTCAGTGATGTGACAGCACCATCACATTGTGTAGGTCTGAGAGCCAGGGTCAGTGATGTGACAGCACCAGCACATTGTGTAGGTCTGAGAGCCAGGGTCAGTGATGTGACAGCACCAGCACATTGTGTAGGTCTGAGAGCCAGGGTCAGTGATGTGACAGCACCATCACATTGTGTAGGTCTGAGAGCCAGGGTCAGTGATGTGACAGCACCAGCACATTGTGTAGGTCTGAGAGCCAGGGTCAGTGATGTGACAGCACCAGCACATTGTGTAGGTCTGAGAGCCAGGGTCAGTGGTGTGACAGCACCATCACATTGTGTGAGAGCCAGGGTCAGTGATGTGACAGCACCATCACATTGTGTAAGTCTGAGAGCCAGGGTCAGTGATGTGACAGCACCAGCACATTGTGTAGGTCTGAGAGCCAGGGTCAGTGATGTGACAGCACCATCACATTGTGTAGGTCTGAGAGCCAGGGTCAGTGATGTGACAGCACCAGCACATTGTGTAGGTCTGAGAGCCAGAGGTCAGTGATGTGACAGCTACATCACATTGTGTAGGTCTGAGAGCCAGGGTCAGTGATGTGACAGCACCAGCACATTGTGTAAGTCTGAGAGCCAGGGTCAGTGATGTGACAGCACCAGCACATTGTGTAGGTCAGGAAGAGCCAGGGTCAGTGATGTGACAGCACCAGCACATTGTGTGTAGAGCCAGGGTCAGTGATGTGACAGCACCAGCACATTGTGTAGGTCTGAGAGCCAGGGTCAGTGATGTGACAGCACCAGCACATTGTGTAGGTCTGAGAGCCAGGGTCAGTGGTGTGACAGCACCATCACATTGTGTGAGAGCCAGGGTCAGTGATGTGACAGCACCATCACATTGTGTAGGTCTGAGAGCCAGGGTCAGTGATGTGACAGCACCAGCACATTGTAGTAGGTCTGAGAGCCAGGGTCAGTGATGTGACAGCACCATCACATTGTGTAGGTCTGAGAGCCAGGGGTCAGTGATGTGACAGCACCATCACATTGTGTAGGTCTGAGAGCCAGGGTCAGTGATGTGACAGCACCAGCACATTGTGTAGGTCTGAGAGCCAGGGTCAGTGATGTGACAGCACCAGCACATTGTGTAGGTCTGAGAGCCAGGGTCAGTGGATGTGACAGCACCATCACATTGTGTGAGAGCCAGGGTCAGTGATGTGACAGCACCATCACATTGTGTAAGGTCTGAGAGCCAGGGTCAGTGATGTGACAGCACCAGCACATTGTGTAGGTCTGAGAGCCAGGGTCAGTGATGTGACAGCACCATCACATTGTGTAGGTCTGAGAGCCAGGGTCAGTGATGTGACAGCACCAGCACATTGTGTAGGTCTGAGAGCCAGAGTCAGTGATGTGACAGTACCATCACATTGTGTAGGTCTGAGAGCCAGGGTCAGTGATGTGACAGCACCAGCACATTGTGTAAGTCTGAGAGCCAGGGTCAGTGATGTGACAGCACCAGCACATTGTAGTAGGTCTGAGAGCCAGGGTCAGTGATGTGACAGCACCAGCACATTGTATAGGTCTGAGAGCCAGGGTCAGTGATGTGACAGCACCATCACATTGTGTAGGTCTGAGAGCCAGGGTCAGTGATGTGACAGCACCATCACATTGTGTAGGTCTGAGAGCCAGGGTCAGTGATGTGACAGCACCATCACATTGTGTGGGTCTGAGAGCCAGGGTCAGTGATGTGACAGCACCAGCACATTGTGTAGGGTCTGAGAGCCAGGGTCAGTGATGTGACAGCACCATCACATTGTGTGGGTCTGAGAGCCAGGGTCAGTGATGTGACAGCACCAGCACATTGTGTGAGAGCCAGGGTCAGTGATGTGACAGCACCAGCACATTGTGTGAGAGCCAGGGTCAGTGATGTGACAGCACCATCACATTGTGTGGGTCTGAGAGCCAGGGTCAGTGATGTGACTAGCACCAGCACATTGTGTGGGTCTGAGAGCCAGGGTCAGTGATGTGACAGCACCATCACATTGTGTGGGTCTGAGAGCCAGGGTCAGTGATGTGACAGCACCAGCACATTGTGTGAGAGCCAGGGTCAGTGATGTGACAGCACCAGCACATTGTGTAGGTCTGAGAGCCAGGGTCAGTGATGTGACAGCACCATCACATTGTGTGGGTCTGAGAGCCAGGGTCAGTGATGTGACAGCACCAGCACATTGTGTGGGTCTGAGAGCCAGGGTCAGTGATGTGACAGCACCATCACATTGTGTGGGTCTGAGAGCCAGGGTCAGTGATGTGACAGCACCAGCACATTGTGTGAGAGCCAGGGTCAGTGATGTGACAGCACCAGCACATTGTGTAGGTCTGAGAGCCAGGGTCAGTGATGTGACAGCACCCATCACATTGTGTAGGTCTGAGAGCCAGGGTCAGTGATGTGACAGCACCAGCACATTGTGTGAGAGCCAGGGTCAGTGATGTGACAGCACCAGCACATTGTGTAGGTCTGAGAGCCAGGGTCAGTGATGTGACAGCACCAGCACATTGTGTAAGTCTGAGAGCCAGGGTCAGTGATGTGACAGCACCAGCACATTGTATAGGTCTGAGAGCCAGGGTCAGTGATGTGACAGCACCAGCACATTGTATAGGTCTGAGAGCCAGGGTCAGTGATGTGACAGCACCATCACATTGTGTGAGAGCCAGGGTCAGTGATGTGACAGCACCAGCACATTGTGTAGGTCTGAGAGCCAGGGTCAGTGGTGTGACAGCACCAGCACATTGTGTAGGTCTGAGAGCCAGGGTCAGTGATGTGACAGCACCAGCACATTGTGTAGGTCTGAGAGCCAGGGTCAGTGATGTGACAGCACCATCACATTGTGTGGGTCTGAGAGCCAGGGTCAGTGATGTGACAGCACCAGCACATTGTGTGGGTCTGAGAGCCAGGGTCAGTGATGTGACAGCACCATCACATTGTGTGGGTCTGAGAGCCAGGGTCAGTGATGTGACAGCACCAGCACATTGTGTGAGAGCCAGGGTCAGTGATGTGACAGCACCAGCACATTGTGTAGGTCTGAGAGCCAGGGTCAGTGATGTGACAGCACCATCACATTGTGTAGGTCTGAGAGCCAGGGTCAGTGATGTGACAGCACCAGCACATTGTGTGAGAGCCAGGGTCAGTGATGTGACAGCACCAGCACATTGTGTAGGTCTGAGAGCCAGGGTCAGTGATGTGACAGCACCAGCACATTGTGTAAGTCTGAGAGCCAGGGTCAGTGATGTGACAGCACCAGCACATTGTATAGGTCTGAGAGCCAGGGTCAGTGATGTGACAGCACCAGCACATTGTATAGGTCTGAGAGCCAGGGTCAGTGATGTGACAGCACCATCACATTGTGTGAGAGCCAGGGTCAGTGATGTGACAGCACCAGCACATTGTGTAGGTCTGAGAGCCAGGGTCAGTGGTGTGACAGCACCAGCACATTGTGTAGGTCTGAGAGCCAGGGTCAGTGATGTGACAGCACCATCACATTGTGTGAGAGCCAGGGTCAGTGATGTGACAGCACCAGCACATTGTGTGAGAGCCAGGGTCAGTGATGTGACAGCACCAGCACATTGTGTGAGAGCCAGGGTCAGTGATGTGACAGCACCAGCACATTGTGTGAGAGCCAGGGTCAGTGATGTGACAGCACCAGCACATTGTGTGAGAGCCAGGGTCAGTGATGTGACAGCACCAGCACATTGTGTGAGAGCCAGGGTCAGTGATGTGACAGCACCATCACATTGTGTAGGTCTGAGAGCCAGGGTCAGTGATGTGACAGCACCAGCACATTGTGTAGGTCTGAGAGCCAGGGTCAGTGATGTGACAGCACCAGCACATTGTATAGGCCTGAGAGCCAGGGTCAGTGATGTGACAGCACCAGCACATTGTATAGGTCTGAGAGCCAGGGTCAGTGATGTGACAGCACCATCACATTGTGTGAGAGCCAGGGTCAGTGATGTGACAGCACCAGCACATTGTGTAGGTCTGAGAGCCAGGGTCAGTGATGTGACAGCACCAGCACATTGTGTGAGAGCCAGGGTCAGTGATGTGACAGCACCAGCACATTGTGTAGGTCTGAGAGCCAGGGGTAATTGGTGGCCAGTCTGTGACCAGCCCAAGCTTCCAACTTCGAACCCATGGCCGACTGTGCTCATGATGTTACGAGTGCAGCTCCCAATCAATCTCGCCAGTGCCCTGACCAGGCCATTAAAGGAAGCAAGTACATTTATTCTGGGTGGCAACAGAAAGAAACCAGTCACAGCATCTCATAAAATCCTAATCCAATCAAAACTACCAGTTTTTCCAAGTTTAAATTGACCTCCAGCTGAGCATGGGCGAAGGTCAGTTACGGGAAATCTCTTTACAAGGGCAAGAATACTCAGATGTCCACATATATACACGGTATGGATATTATGAAGTAGCCAGTCCCTTTCCTCACGATCTTTCACATATCTATCTCATTGTCACCACCTATACGTGAGGCACTGAACTACACATGTGTCAAGTTCCCACAAGCAAACAGATGAGTATATATTAATGTAGATTTTTCACGTGGTTGTATCAGTGCCTTTTTATTGTTTGTGTGCAGATAAAGGTTTTGGCCGCCATGTTCTTGTTGTTACTCGTGATCGTATTCAAGTAAAGCTTGACGATTCTACTTCTCGTGCTTGTGTGTAGATGTCCATACTACAGCAAGGGGACTTGTTGAACACTTCGTTACACCTGATGGCCAAGTGAAGTCAACACACACATCTCCAGTAGAATGGTACGGTTGGCTGTAGTTATCATGTGTGTAAATAAGTCAACAAATGAGCTCAGCATGACTGAATGGATAAGAGCATTTGCTCTTAAACTTCCAGTGTGCTGATGCCGAGGTAGCGGGTTCAACCCCTACAGCGGTCAGTTGGACTAAAATGTTGACTTTCATAATTGACTTGGGATGTAAATTACAAGTATCACTGAAGTCTGTGTGGGTTCGCCTGATGTCGAGGGACACTGGTAACAGGGAAAGCTAGTCCACGCGCAAAATTCAATCCAGAAATATTAGCACGTGTATGGACTACGTTTGATTTTAAAGCCAGCGAACGCAAAAAAAAAAAAAAAAACCTATCATGACATTCAAGAAATAGTCTCCATCTGTTCGTATATTACATGCTACAATATGGCTGAACCACTGAGACATGAATTTTTGTTTGTTTGTTTTGTTTTTTGTGCTTGCTCGCTTAGACGTTCATAGAAGTAAAAGATAGTTAGTCGCGGTTCCAACTTCACGGCAACGGGTTGTCCCCATTATGCTCCGTTCCTGTGCCAGTGAATATCACACAAAATGCTCCTCACTGCCCTATGTGAACAATGGAATAGACAGGAGTATCGGCAAGCCAACAGCCCGCACAGGTAGCCTACACTGTGTATAATGCCGCCGCCAGAATGCCAACACAAAAGTCCTCCACGAAAGAAATACAGTTCAAATTTGATGAAATCGGCAGTCACAAAAAAGACTTCATTAAACAGGGTTTTATTACATATGGCTCGGTCTCTTTCCGCAGGGCGACGCGCCGCACAAAGCACGAACTCCATAGCTCCAGCGACAACTTCCAAGAGTCTCCTGAAAAATGCACTCGTGAACCGAAAAGGCAAATCAGTCAATTCAGCAATAGCTGTCCGCAATCGTTCCGAACACGCACTTCACGCTACAAATAAAAGTACAAGAAAGACGTAGGGATTAGAGCAGGGATCACAAAACTACGGCCCGCGGGCCAGATCCGGCCCGCGACGTCATTTCATCCGGCTCGCCTACGGTACTTGAACTTGATTGATATAACGTATGGAACACGGGACGTTGTGATACAATTTAAATGTAAATATGTTTAGAATAATAGGAGATCTTCACCGGTGCGGAGACCTCGTGGCTGCTATGTGTATTAAATTTACTGTTTTCAGTTATAAATTACTGTATCTAGATTTTCTTGTTTATTGTAATATTTGCTTGTTTTGCGCCATCCCAAGTCCAGCTCGTGGTAACACCGCCTACGCTCTGACGTTACCATGGTTTCCATAGCAACACACACACACGCGCGCAACTTTCCCTACCCCAGATGCGCCCGGCTGTCAACACAGTTCAGATACTCCAGAAATATTTACTTATTTTTGCCAGTCATCCATTTTATAGGTATG
The DNA here is from genome assembly GCA_014155875.1 of Cepaea nemoralis. Lineage (NCBI taxonomy): Eukaryota > Metazoa > Mollusca > Gastropoda > Stylommatophora > Helicidae > Cepaea > Cepaea nemoralis. The sequence continues at coordinate 101,092 of JACEFZ010009108.1, forward strand.
TAACAAGGATTTCTTTGTTTGACAGTGATAGGTAAGTGAACTACGAGTGTGAGTAGAAGCAATAAAGTAGCAAACATAGCATATGAATGCCATAGAAGTCTTGTAGTATTATGAAAGTATTATCCCCAGCGCAGCAGAATTCCCCGGTCAAGGTGTTAATCGAGCTGGTCTCTAGGCCAGTGTTTTTCAACCTCTCTGCTGGAGCAGATCCTTAAGCAAATGTTTACGTTGCTACAGGAACTCTGTGCGATGATCCAAATGTGTGTCCTACTTTATGTAATAAACCAGATGACAGAAATGTTGCATTTAGGCGATTTCGGTCTGTTTCGGCAGAACCCCTGGCTGCCACTCGAGTAACCCCGGTTGAAAAACTCTGCTCTAGGCTGTTTATTTAGGCCGACTCTATTTATATATTCTGCAAATCTTATTGTGAGATATATTCTATTACCATAGGTACCTATAAACTTTATGTGTACCATTGGTGAGCCGTAACTTCACCAGTGACCCGTAGTCCTCTGCTTTTCTTGTGATTCAATAGGATTTTAATTATGTGTCTAATTCAATGTCTTTTTTTATTTTCAGATCCCGTGTACTTCACCCTTCATTATGGCTACTAAGAAAAGAAAAGTGGACGCCGAGTATCTCGTTTTCAATGAAGAATAGGGAGTAGGGTTAAGGACCAGAAAACCAGTTGCGTAATATGCGGCGAAAGTGTTGTCGTTTTGCAGCGTCACTATGAAACAAAACATCTATCAACATATTCATAGTTGTCTGGAAAGTTACGCTCTGAGAAATATGAGCCCATGAAACGTGGTTTAGAAACACAAAGAAATCTCTTCACGAGAAAGTTTGGTAAAAATGAATCTGTCACTCGTACAAGTTACAAAATAGTGCATAAGATGGCAGAACGAGGAAAACCGTTTACTGATGGCAACTTCATCAAAGAGTGTATGATGGAAGCAGCAAATAACTTGTGTCCTGAGAAAGCTGATTTGTTTGGAACTATCAGCCTGTCGGCAAGTTCAGTTGTGCGAAGAACAGAAGAACTTGGAGAGAACATATTGCTACAGGTACGCGAGAAAACTATGAACTTGTGCTATTCGCTGGTGCTTAATTAGTCTACTGATAGCTCGAGTACCTCACAACTTCTTGTGTTCATTGGGGGTGTCAGTTTAGACTTTCAGATAACGGAAGAGTTGGCATCCGTTTGTAGCATGCATGGAACAACAACTGGAAAATAATCTTCATGGAAGTGCAACAAGTTTTGCAAGACTATAACTTTCAGTGGAATCAGCTTCGAGGTGTCACAGCTGATGGAGGAAAGAAACATGGCTGGAGTGAGGAAGGGTCTGATGGGGCATATCAGGACTCGGAAGATTTGCAAATTCCGGGTGCTCTGTTCATACACTGCATCATACATCAGCAAGTACTCTGTGGGAAAGACTTAGATAGTTCTTGTGAACTTAAACTTGTCGTTTCTGCTGTGAACTTCATTTGGGGACATGCACTCAGTCATCGTCAGTTCCAGGCTTTTCTTGAAGAAATTGATTCTGAATTTTGTGACTTACCTTATCACACATCGATAAGGTAGCTCAGCTGTGGTAAAGTCCTGTTTCGTTTTTACAAGCTCCGAAACGAAATAGATGTTTTCCTCACTGAAAAAGATAAAGTTGATCCACTGCTGTCAAATCCTACCTAGCTGTCAAAGTTGTCATTTTTGGTCGACATCACATCCCACATGAATGAACTGAATTAGAAACTTCAGGGAAAATCTAACCTCATCTGTGATCTCTACAGAATCATAAAAGGATTTCGGAGAAAGCTGTCATTGTTTGAAGCAGAACTGTAAGGAGAACACTTTTCTCATTTTCACTGTTTCAAAGAGTTTTCTGCTACTATCGCTGAAGATGTCAACCTCGATTTTCCGGGAGAAAAAAAAAATATTCGTGACCTGCGAAGCATTTTTTCGGAGACATTTTCAGATCTTGACAGAATTGTGAGTGACATTCTCCAGTCCCAGAATCCGTTTGATTGTAACCTTGAAGATGTGCCTGTTGAACTACAGTTGGAGCTCATTGATTTGCAAGCAAATGACTTGTTGAAAGAGAAGCACAGAGAATGAAAACTTGCTGAATTATACCGCTGCTTACCTGATTTTGAGTTTCCGAAACTGAAGAAATTTTCCGCTGGTATGGCATCAGTGTTTGGAACAACTTATGTCTGTGAGCAAACATTTTCAAAAGTGAATTATGTGAAGTCAACACATCGAACGAGATTGACTGATTAACATTTGGAAGCAATTCTCTTGATTGGATGCGGCAATTCCAAAACAAACATTGATGATATCTTAAAACAATAGATTGCACGATTTATTGCCTGGCATATTTCGCTGCATCCCGTCAGGTACATACTGCAGAAATCACACAACTTACGTGAATTAATTAGATAAATCCTTCAAACTGAAATATACACATGTTCGCACAGTAATGTCGATTGTCTACCACGGTAATTTTAAACTGACTAACATGTCTTTCTGCTTACACAAGGACGGCTTACGAAGGTTGATTAGTATAGCTTCAGCAAACTTTAACAATCGACTACTTTGTGTGTTGAACAACACACGGAAGGCACTGTCTCGTTCAACTACGTGAGCAGTCTCGAGCACATGTCTCCCGACCGATGAAGCCAGACTTTTCCGGTGTGTCGGCCTGCCTAGGCTACCATCTTCTGTGTGTAGTATTTTGTCCAACCAATTCGGAATATGTTCCGAAACCCTGCAATGTAACTGTCGCTCAGTTCTGCCTATGTAGATGGCCTCGCATCTGCATGTAAATTGGTAAATACAATTTGATTTGGCGTACAAAGCTACAGGTTCTTTTACTGCTGGGACTGGGATCGGTGTGTTTCTGTACCTGATGACTAGAGCTGCAGCACAGAATGTTCGCTCGACTGCTGTGGTGAGCCGGTCCCGCAGACGTTGCATTACGTCATCTCCTCGGAAGGTTAGCTGGATGAATACTTTGAGTTTAAGGACTGTAGTTACTTCTGATTTCAGTAAAAGAACCTGTAGCTTTGTACGCCATTCATCAAATGTGCATGTTACATTTACATCTTCTTCTTCTTCTTCTTCTTCTTCTTCTTCTTCTTCTTCTTCTTCTTCTTCTTCTTCTTCTTCTTCTTCTTCTTCTTCTTCTTCTTCTTCTTCTTCTTCTTCTTCTTCTTCTTCTTCAGCTTTCCGAGCCATTGAGGTTCTTTGCTGCAAATACAATCCGTCTCCATTGTCTCTCTGGTGGACCTTCTCTTGCCAGTCGTAGGGGAAAAAAAAACATTGTCAAATTGATTTTGTAAGCATAAACAATGCATATTACGCATGGTACATTCACATGGGGGGGGGGGGGGGGGAATTAAACAAAACAAAAAACAACAAACAGATAGATAGATAGAGAGGGAGGCATAGACGGAGGGAGAGACGGAGGGACGTGTAGGCATAGATAGATAGCTAGTTAAGTAGGTAGATAGATAGGGAGGGAGAGACGGAGGGACGTGTAGGCATAGATAGATAGCTAGTTAAGTAGGTAGATAGATAGGGAGGGAGAGACGGAGGGACGTGTAGGCATAGATAGATAGCTAGTTAAGTAGGTAGATAGATAGGGAGGGAGGGACGTGTAGGCATAGATAGATAGCTAGTTAAGTAGGTAGATAGATAGGGAGGGAGAGGCGGAGGGACGTGTAGGCATAGATAGATAGCTAGTTAAGTAGGTAGATAGATAGGGAGGGAGAGGCGGAGGGACGTGTAGGCATAGATAGATAGCTAGTTAAGTAGGTAGATATAGGGAGGAGTGACGGAGGGACGGTAGGCATAGGTAGATAGCTAGTTAGGTAGGTAGATAGATAGGGAGAGACGGAGGACGTGTAGGCATAGATAGATAGCTGTTAAGTAGGAGATAGAGGGGGGAGAGCGGAGGGACGTGTAGGCATAGATAGATAGCTATTAAGTAGGTAGATAGATAGGAGGGTGAGGCGGAGGGACGTGTAGGCATAGATATATAGCTAGTTAAGTGTATAGTTGGTGGAGAGACGGACGGACCGTAGCTAGATAGATAGCTAGTTAGTAGGTAGATATAGGGAGAGGCGGGACGTGTAGGCATAGGGATAGATAGCTAGTAAGTAGGTAGATAGATAGGGAGGGAGAGGCGGAGGGACGTGTAGGCATAGATAGATAGCTAGTTAAGTAGGTAGATAGATAGGGAGGGAGAGGCGGAGGGACGTGTAGGCATAGATAGATAGACAGACAGACAGAGGATGGTTACTGAGTCATGCGAGCCGACCAGTAGTCAAAGGTATTGAGAACAATGAAGACAGATCTTTGTGGTGGGACGTGATCGCCTTCTGCGTGGCACATGACGGTGGTGAACGTAATACTCTGTTTTATATATATATATATATATACTAGCTGACCCGGCCCGGCTTCGCCCAGGCCCTGGAGGGGATCTATCTATCTATCTGTCTGTCTGCTTGTTTTTCTGTCTGTATGTCTGTCTGGCTGACCCGGCCCGGCTTCACCCAGTCCCTGGTGGGGAGCATCTCATTTAATTCATATACGTAGTCATATAAGCTCTCCCGTTCCCGACTATCTGTTTGTCTGTCTATCTGTCTGTCTGTCTGTCCCGGCTTCACTCAGTCCCTGGCGGGGAGCATCTCATTTAATACATATACGTAGTCATATAAGCTCTCCCGTTCCCGACTGTCTGTCTGTCTATCTGTCTGCCTGACCCGGCCCGGCTTCACCCAGTTCCTGGTGGGGAGCATGTCATTTAATTCATATAAGTAGTCAAATAAGCTTCCGTTCCCGACTATCTGTCTGTCTCTCTATCTATCTGACCCGGCGTGGTTTCACCCAGCTCCTGGCACACAGTAACTTAAAAGAATGTCCTTCCACACACCATTCATTATTTTTAATGAAAACTGTTTTTAATCACCGACATGACAGTTGATAAGTTCTTTAAGCAGAAAAAGATGGGTTACAATGGTATGCATTATGCATTATTTTTATGAAAACTTTGAAAATGCCTTAAAGATTATATCATTATTTATTATAACTCATATGCCTGAAAATAACTATAGACAAAGAGTTTAACAATAGTGCAAGTAAGTCCAACAATATGACTATAAAGTATATAGAAATGTTATTAAAAGTTATGCCCCTTGAAATAACTTTTCTAGAGTGAAGTCCCCCTGCTATATAGAAATTATATAATGAAAAATGAAAAAGTAAATGCTATTAAATAAGTAGAAGATTTTACACTAAGAAACTATTACAGTCGGTTGCACAGGAATGAAAGGAAGACGTGTAGAAAATTTCATCTGAATCGGATGTATCGTTATCGAACGCATCCAATACACACATACACACAAAGCCACATACACTCTGTTATAATTAAAGTTATATATATATATATATATATATATATATATATATATATATATATATATATATATATATATATATATATATATATATATAATGTGCCATGCCGGAAAGCGTGGGCGGTCATGACTCGCCATTTCACTGGATTCGTAATGCATATTGGCCTGCTCACCTGGCCTAGTGGTGTAACGTCTTTCTCCGTGATCCCGTGTACTCTCGTGAGTGGCGTGACGTACGGTGAGAATCTGTAGGGGTTCTGGCCGCGGCCGTGACTTACGGGGTATGTGAGCCGGTCGCTCAGAAAGCAATGGCAAACTACTGGCGTAATCTTGCCAAGAAATCAACAATCAGCTGAAAGATGCTGATGTTGACAGCGATGTCCTGTAAAGGATATGCTGGGGTGGGGGGGGGGGGGGGGGGGGGGGGGGGGGAAATGCATATTTGGTGAACCAGCAGGTGAAGAAAAGATTCGCGTTGGATAGGCCATACACTGAAAAAAAGTGTGAGAGAGCGAAAGACGAAGGATGCAAAAGGTCGGTAAAAGAGGAAACACCCCAGAAGTAGAAAAATGGAATTTTATTGAAGCCGTACTCCTGCCGATGTGAATAAGGTGGCGAGTAAACAGATAGCTTTGACAAGCTATCTTGATGTAAGATAGCTTTGTATAGCCACAACGGTTAGCGGGCCTCCTCAAATCTGCTAGAAATCAAACTGCTTATATATCACACACTTTGCATTAAAACTCGTTTATGCTTTGCTGGGAATCTATTATAATAAATTATTAAACATCCCAAGAAGAGAAAATTAAATAATTTTATAATATTTCATGAAAAACTAATTCAAACATTAATACAATAATAAAGAAAATGCAGAATATTTATCTATATATGTTGTATATCTAAATACACATTAACCTAAACCATAAAGACATTACTCCCCTTGTACCACATTCCTGCGAAAGTTATTTCTCCTTGTTCTCTCTTAAAGTCGCTTAAAAGTCGACTTTAATGCACCGGGTTTTTATCCCATAAAGCTCAGTCTCTTTCCGCATCGCGGAAAGGGTCTCACAAAGCACGAACTACATAGCTCCAGCGACGACCCTCAGAAGTCTCCGAAAAAATGCATCCATGAACGGAAGGAACTGCACTCGTAGTTCACAGAAAATAACTGGAGAACCATTTGAGGCCACTAAGACATTTCACAAATAAACAGTAAACAATACATGTGTGTTTATGTATGCACTAGAAGTAGTCGGAACTACCGGGTCCCAACACGAACCCAGGACCATCAAAGTACAAGTCAAACGTACCGGCCACGGAGGCTAGAAGCTGTGTGTCCCTGCCGTGAGGCAAGTCAGACGTGCCGGCCACGGAGGCTAGAAGCTGTGTGTTATTGCTGTGAGGCTGACACCGAAAATGAACGAACACAAAATATAAGTGGGAAGTTCAACAAAGACACAGACAGTTCAACAAAGGGAAAGACACAGACAGTTCAACAAAGGGAAAGACACAGACAGTTCGACAAAGGGAAAGACACAGACAGTTCGACAAAGGGAAAGGCACAGACAGTTCGACAAAGGGAAAGACACAGACAGTTCGACAAAGGGAAAGACACAGACAGTTCGACAAAGGGAAAGACACAGACAGTTCGACAACGGGAAAGACACAGACAGCTCGACAAAGGGAAAGACACAGACAGTTCGACAAATGGAAAGACACAGACAGTTCGACAAAGGGAAAGGCACAGACAGTTCGACAAAGGGAAAGGCACAGACAGTTCGACAAAGGGAAAGACACAGACAGCTCGACAAAGGGAAAGACACAGACAGCTCGACAAATGGAAAGACACAGACAGTTCGACAAAGGGAAAGACACAGACAGTTCGACAAAGGGAAAGACACAGACAGCTCGACAAATGGAAAGACACAGACAAGCTCACGTTTCGACCAGTTATTATCACAAACTAGAAAAAATCTTGTTCCTCCTGCACCTTGCAGTGTTGAGGTATGTCATCGTGATACTATTATGGACGTCTTCGAGGAACTCGCATTCTTCCTAATGTGTGTTTATATTACATGGTGCGTATATTTAGTAACTCCCTGTTCTTCTATTCCTACGGCTACGATTCTTTCTTATGTATATTCTATTTCTAATATTCTTCTTGCTAGCTATTCCTACATCGTGTCTTGCCTCCCGATTTTTTTTGTTCGTTTTTTATGCTTCACTCCGGAGTAGACAAACGAATAGATGGTGGATCTCCGTGTATCCTTTCCGCTGTACTGTTTTCCGTTATTCCCATCAGCCCAGTTTTAATATATTTCATTGTTTCTGAATTCTTCCTCTTTAGTGTTTACACCGCAGATGTTCAGAGTGTCTAATTTTCTTAAATCGGTGATCTATCTCGTAGTCCTTTAATATTGCTATATTACTATATCCATTTGGGTCTGTCCGATTATGCTTCATTATTTTTCTTCCAGCCGTAGGAACGACAACAACCACAAATAATTAATCCACATGTATGTGGACAACTGGGAAACATGAACTGGGGTAATATTTACAAAATTACAATTACAAAAGCCAGTGGACATTATGGCGGAAAACCTTCATCGGGAACAAAGCAAGTAAAACTAATTCCAATTCTTGAGGAGAATGGCCCAGTTCAATCGTCGACGTATCGATCGTTATAGTCGGAACCCTTATTGTATAATTGTGTGTCTCGTGCTTCTTCTTTCGTAAATGGTGATGCGTATATCAGCTTCCTCGTTTCTAATTTACTGTCATTGTGTTCGTTTCATCCTTGTGGTTTTACATGTCTGGACAGAGTTGCACACTTGTTAACGCCTGTCGTAATTGTGTTCTCGCCCCGTCCTACTATGGTTTTGTTTCCTTCAGGGATGATTATCAGCCGTCATCCTTCCTCCAGACATCATGTCTTGTCGGTTTTCGTATCTTCTGGGTCTTCTTTGGTATCTTGTGTTATGGACAGTTTGGTATCTTGTTCTGGCTGAAGAGTAATCTCTTCCTCTGGCAACCGTCTAGTTTTGAAACCCCCCCCCCCCCCCCTCCATAAAAAAAACAAAAAAAAACAACAACAACAAAGCCGGAAATGGCACAAAACTAACTACATGCAGGTACACAGGAAGTAAGCCTTTTCGCTCGTTGGGCATACGTGACTCATCATCATCAAGTGCCCTGCCAGCTGGCGTAGGCGTTCATGTCTCTCCACATATCACCGTCTTTCGTGTTCTGGTCAACTCTACTGATGATATTCCCGCATGCCACCTCCTCAGTCTATCCAGCATAATTGCTCTGGGTCTGCTTCCAAGTCGTCCCCAAGTCCAGGGCCAGAAGTCAGCATGTAAGTCCAACTGTCCGGCGTCCAGAACGAACCCACCACCCCGCGGTCTGAAGAGACAGTTTTAGCATGTTAAACCACCCAGCCGCGCCGACCTGGTGTAGGTGTGTTGTGTAAAGGACCATTGTTCACTGCTTACAATGCACCGGGCATACGGCGACATTCCTATATTATTTTATTTTTATAAACATGCTTCAGTTTGGACTTCAACGTGAACTTCTCGTTCAGAAAGCCATGGAAAACTACTCCTGGAAAATCTACCTGGTGTTGAGGCTGATGGCCGCGTCCTGCAAACTAATAAGAAACTGGCGTTCGGTAGGTCACGTGGTCAGTATCACGTTTAACGTGTTTACTTCCCACACATTTCCTTGTATTCATTTGAGGCTGCCAGTCTCCCTCTTCTAGGAGTTACACGACTTACTCCGTAGTCCTGTATACTCGTGAGTAACGTGACGTTGCGCGAGAATCGGTAGCTGTTCTCTCCGCGTCGGTAACTTACGGGGTGTGTGAGCCGGTTGCAGAGAAAGCAATGGCAAACTACTGAGCGTAATCTTGCCAAGAAATCAACAATCAGCTGAAAGATGCTGATGTTGACAGCGATGTCCTGTAAAGGATATGCGAAATAAAAAAAATTGAGGCTGGGTCGACCTAGAAGATCAGGTACAGTGTAAAAATTCGATGTTGGAGAAGCAAAAAGAATTGTAAAAATTACAGTTTGGGTGAAGCCGTATCCAGCAGATGTAGATGCTATTGGTGAACCAATGAAGTATTGCTAGGTTGAGGTAAACAACCACAACCACTATCGGGCCTCGAAGAGATTCTAAATCTAACTACATTGTATACCACATAAAGTGCAATAATCATTCAATATGCTTTGGCTGAGTTTTCAGAATTTTAAATTAATTAAACATTAAAATAAATGTCTAATTATACGTGTTATAATTTTCAATGACAATATAACGTAAGCATATTTACATAAAGAATAACACACAGAACTCTGAAGATTAGTTAAGTATATTTATAAAATACACCAACATATAACATATGTGCATTATTCCCCTTATGCAGAAATTATCCCGTTAAAGTTATTTCTCTTTGTTCATGTTATCGCAAAGTTAGAATCTAAGGGACTATGGGAGACATCTTTCCAACCAAAGCCTAAAGCGAATGAGCACAAAATACAATGGGAAACTCGACAAAGAAAAGACACACATACAGATACAAGCTACCATTTCTATTAAAGTTTGTATCAACGAAAAAAAAGGAACACAACTAGAAAATTCATCATTTTATTTATTTTTTTTTTTTGCGCTCACTCGCTTTGAACTCAAGCGTAGTCCATGCACACTATTTATAGTAGTTGCAGACTGAATTTTGCATGTGGGTTAGCTTTCCCCACTAACAGTGTTCCTCACCAACGGGTGAATCCACTCCGACTTCAGATGTACTTGAATTTACGTCCCCAAGTCAAGGACGACAGGTCAACATTTTAGACCGGCTGTCCGGTGTAGGGGTTGAACCGCTAACCTCGGCATCAGCACACCGGGCTGTTTAAGAACAAGCGTTCTTACCCATTCGACCATGCAGACCTGCTCTGCTTCATTTGTTGTAGTGCCAAGAGTGTCTACAGAATGTCGCAGTCAATCCCAGCATTCTTGGCTGTTTGTAGTTTACTAGGCAAGTGAACGTTCAGTAGTTTGCCATTGCTTTCTGAACAACCATACCCATGCCATCGTTAAAAAATATTTTTTTCCTCGTAAATATCGAATCGAATAGAATTGGCTGAGACAAAGGATGATGCCCCGGGCAAACAACAATAACAATGACAACGATAACAACAACAATAATAATAACAATAGCGACTAACAACAACGATCATACACTTATAACTAGCTAAGCTAATCAGCACTATCAATAATACAGAGAGAGAGAGAGAGAGAGAGAGAGAGAGAGAGAGAGAGAGAGAGAGAGAGAGAGAGAGAGAGAGAGAGAGAGAGAGAGAGAGAGAGAGAGAGAGAGAGGGTTGTTCCGAATAACATTAGATGAGCCGAATCTCACAATACTTCATTAACTCGTAGTAGCCTCCATCAAGAGGAAAGTGAGCGGGCACCGCTACTCAGGCTGAGCCAGTCAAGAAGCCCAACTGTATTGAGAACCGTCAAGTACCCACGGGGGGAGTCCACACATCAGGTGACCTCCTACCCAGACTGAGACTCTGGTACACGCAACCATCCTGACGATACAAACCTTGCTCTCTGCCAGTCTTGGTGATGAGACGATCCAACAAGGCTACTCTCACTTGTCACAGTCCTCTTCTGTCCAAAGTTCTATTAATAAAATTTTGCTTGTGTTCTTTGTTTAAAAAAACAACAACAAGAGTTGGGTTCAGTAATTAGATGGGTCTGGGATAGGTCAGAGGTAGAATTCGAATAGTTTGTAGTCTTTTGTTCATGGTCTCGGGTGGGACGACCGGTACAGACAAAGTGGGACAGAAATACATTACACTAGAACCTATAAATAACGACAGGTGACGCAGTGGGCACCCCGCCCTGTTACACCCACAAGGGTTGGTCATGAAATCAGTTCCTTGGAGCAAATACATTTATTTGTCGCGCCTCTGAGTTTGGTGATGTTAACTAGACAAGAGTTTCTGTGTGGTGTAATGTTAACTAGACATGTGTCTTAACTCTATATCAATCAATGATGTGCCATTCCGGAAAGCGTGGGCGGTCATGACTCGCCATTTCACTCGATCACCAGTGTCGTGGATCAGCTCAGTGTTCCTGTCTCGTCCATGCCATGTGGCCAAGCCATCCAGGTATTTTCCTCTCGGTCTTCCTCTTGGTCTGTTCCCTTCCATCTTGCCAGTTGTCACTAAGTTCTCCAATCCATTTCTTCTCATAACATGTCCAAAAAATTTTGACTGTCTACGTCTAATTTCTCTAATCAATTTACGATTTTCATTTGTCTCCTGTAGTACTTGGTCATTGGTTTTTCTGTCTATCCATGGTATTCTTTGCATTTTCCTCAGAAACCACATCCAATCATCATACGACTATCGTTGCTACATCTGATCTGTCTGACGATGATATAGTCTATCTATTAAATGGTTTAACAGTTCAAGCACTACTCACACATAACTGGTAACCACAAGTTCTGGTCACGGCGTGTATCTTCCCGCCATTCTCGTTGAGGTGTTCTCACAATAGGGCCAGCTGTCTCGCCATCACTGGCCGGCATTTGCGTTCATCAAGCGACAGCTTCGGTGTGTTGCACCATCATTGCCAGCGTTCACAATAGAAACAAGCTTTACTTTCAACTGCGTCTCAGATGTTTCCCATTCCTTTTGAATACTTTCAAACACTGTAAACACTTTCCACAACTCTTCAATCGACCTTCTTCTTTCACATCTCAGCGCATTCTGGCACATCAGATGTTTTTCAGCTTGACTGCACATTGTCCAAGTTTCACATCCATACAAAAGAACAGGCTCTATGTATCCCCTCAACACTCTTTTTCTCGTTTCAATTGACATCTTTTTATTGGTCAGAATGCTTTTCATCTTGCTAAAGGCTAATTTCGCCTTGGCGATTCTTGTTTTAATCTCTTCAAGGCATCTCCCATTAGATGTTATGACTGTTCCGTGATAATTGTACCGATTGACTTGTTGAAGAGTATTCCCATTTACTTGTATATTACATTGTGGTTCTTCGTTCTTCCTAGTGACGACCATAACCTGTGTCTTCTTACAATTTAATTCCAACCCCAGCTGCTCACTGTGTACAACAACCGCGTCTACTAATGTTGCAAATCCTGCGCATTGTCTGCAATCAATATTGTATCATCTTGCATATCTAATATTATTGATGTTTCTTCCTCCAATGCTGATTCCATTTATATCTTCTACATTCCTGAAAATATTTTCACTGTATAGGGAAAAAAGATCTGGAGACATTACACATCCCTGCCTAGCACCTCTCTTAATAGGCTGATATTGTCCCACTTCATTATCAATCCTTATGGCAGCTTGTTGTTTCCAATATATGTTTTTTTATAAGTATAATGTCTTTCCCATCAATTTGTAGATCTGCAAGCATATCCACCATGTTGACATGTCTAACTCTATCAAAAGCCTTTGTGTAGTCAATAAAGCAAAGGTGTATATCCTTGTTTACTTCTAAAGAACGTTTAATAACTGTTCGCAGCATATACACAGCATTTACTGTACCCTTACCTTCTACAAACCCACATTGTTCTTCCCCTATTTCAGGTTGTATTTTCTCCCTCACTCTTTGCATGATCATTCTATATACGAAATGTATATCATGGGTATTACGTTTACACTGACTTCTCGTTCAGAAAGCAATGGCAAGCTACTGAAAGTAAAATTGCTTAATAGTTCAACTTAGTTTTGGGGTTGATCGCAATGTCCTACGCATGACATGCAATATATATCTCTCTCTCCATATCTACATATATATAAGAGAATGTTTGTGTCTTTATTTGTGTCTTTGTTTGTGTGTCCTTTATGCGTTCCTGAACGGTCCATCCGATTGAGATGACATTTTCTACATATGTTCTTCTCACTCCCGCCAAGCCAACTGGCATAGTTTGTTAGTTTAAGAAACAGTTATTTACGTATTCAATCAATATTAAAAGGAAAGACGTCTAATTAAGGTGGCTTAACAATAAAAGTTATATCAAGGGACATTATGTTTAGTAATATTGCTATATTATGTAATTTAAATAATTGTTGCATTTTTCTTAAAGTTTTATAAAATATTTAAAGAAGCTATCTACAGTCATATGCGTTATACTATAATGATAAAATCTTTAAGGCTTTTTCAAAGTTGTCATAAAAATAATGCACCTATTTTAAATACGTGAAAATATTCGAACCCATTTTTCCCGCAACGGGAACGGGCCGAACATATACTCTGTACACCAGAGTCGTATCTGGTATAAACAAAGTGATAAAAACTTTAAGGCATCTTCAAAGTTTTCGTAAAAATAATGGATCTATTTTAGATACGTGAAAATTTTCTAACTCTGAACAATATCATCGAAGCTACAATTTTAAGTGTGAAATTTAAAGGAGAAGAGATGTACTGTTGCCTGGCATCCCAATGATTCCACCAGATATGCCATTCGAATTCTTCCTCTTCTTCTTTTCCTTCATCCGGAGTGTTTTTCCAGATGTGATTGCGGTGTGTCTGTTATGCGCCCTTGGGCCGAAACCCGTAGGCGGGCACATCCGACTATAGCGTGCTTTTTTGACCAGGTAGCATTCCTGGGAGACTCTCACTTTTGTAGTGCCATCTGCAACCTAGCTGGCCAAGTTGGAACGGTCGAAGACAACGGTCATCCCTCAAAGGAAGGCAGGGACAGTCCATAGCATTTTCCGCCATCCAAGGTTGCTTCCTATGTTGCAGGGCCGACACATAACGCCCGGGTTCTGGGCTCACCGAGGGAGATCGTCACGTCCTGCTCATGGCTGCTTTAAATCCTCACTTCAATATATTGGTCATTTCGTTTCCCCGGGTCATTCCCGCACAAACCAGACAGGTTTGCAGACGGCATTCACTCAGCGAGTTTTCGGACATGTGCTTGTCGTTGCGCCCATCAGAGCTTTTCCAGGCACAACAGACATTCGGAAAACTACCCAGTCAGAGCTGTTCCGAACAAGAGCGGCATTCGGAAACTAGGTAGTCAGAGCTGTTCCTAGCACGGGAGACATTCGGACGAGACATTTCACTCGGACGTAATTGCGTAGTGTCAATTTTTAGTTTGCCACCCGTAGGACGACACTTCCGACTTCAGCGGGCATTTTTTAATGAGGTTAGCCTTCCTCTGGTTTCGAGGCACGTTGGACTGTTGTGATGTCACTAACATCTCAGCTGGTCAAGACAGAACGATGAACGACATCGTGGTCGGCCCTCAAGGGAAGGCAGGGGCAGACCATGAGCATTCCCTCGCTATCCAAGGAGGCTTCCACAATTGCAGAGCCGGCACATATTGCTCTGTGACTGGGCTCACCCGAGGAGTTGCCACGTCCTGCTCATGGACTGCTTTAGTTCCTCACTTCCATGTGTTGGGCAACTCGTTTGCCACTGATCGCTCAAGCATACACCAGGGACGGTCAGACTGCAAGCGACACCAACTCGGTAAGCTTTTGCTTTTGACTTCGGACCACGCAATAGGTTCGCCCGCCGTGCGTTCCATTTTGCGTCATTGAGACGTTCTTCCACTTTTGTCTACACTCTCTATGAGTTAGATACAGTTTTCGCAGCCATTTTCTTCGACTGGGGCACTTTTTTTTTGACTTTTTGTACTCGCTCACGAGGTAGGCTACATGTGCTGCCGGCTCAGCACCTTACCTTCGTGCAACGTGAACGATAAACGGCCTGGCCCTCTCATACGGGAATATCTCATATCCCCCAGCTGAGAGCCTTCGAACTTGTATCAGACCTGAGCATGTAGCTTGCTCAGTATCACGCCTTTATTTTTCGAAAGGTGGATATCGGCCCGGCTCTCAGGTCCGAGGGTTTGTGGCTTAGAGGCGTTCAGCCACAGCCCTCGACAGGGAGCCATTAGTGTTTTGTCCGGACCAAGAACTTCTGCCTTCGTGCGCCTGATTTAAATTTTAGACTGCTATCCTCAGTCTCACCTGCAGAGCAGCAGGTTGTGTCTCTCTTAGTCTGGTCCCTATCCCATAAGCTGTCCGATATGTAGTTTTTCATCCATCAGCAAGCAAATGGGGTCGTTGGGACACGCCAGCTCCCCCACCACGTCAAGGTGGAGACACATCGGGGGAGTCTTCGAATTCAAGCGTCTGCAGTTTCCAGATAGATAAATGGATAGATATAGGTAGGTAGATACATAGATCCCCGCCAGGGACTGGGCGAAGCCGGGCCGGGTCAGCTAGTGTGTGCGTGTGTATATAGGCTGTGTGACATTATTTATACCATTTTGGTAGCGTTTACTTCCAGAAAACCAAGAACGCGAATAAAACAAAACATTATTGTGTTGTTGAGGCCGTAGTGAGCCGATGCGGGCGACAAATTTTCCTGTTGGTTTGGATTGTCTGAAATAAACATTTTTTTCAAATAATTTATTTCAAACAATCCATCATGTGTTGAGTTATAGTCAACCATTACGGCTATCGGGCCTCAACAAAAACACTAATTTGGCTGCTTATATACCACATACTATGCAATACACATTGAATATGCTTTGGCTGATTTTTCGAATTTGTACTTAAATAAATATTATAACTTAGGATTAGTTAAATATGTTAACTTTTAAGTGAAAATGTAATGCAAACATTAATAATATCACAAAGAAATCACAGAACTCTTAAGTGTATTGATGTATATGTATAACATGTACTTACGTTAAACATATGCGAATGATTTCCCTTACACAACAACTATCCAGTAAAAGTTATTTCTCTTTATTCACTTTGTGGCAAAGCTAGAATCTAAAGCAGTGTTTCCCAACTTTTTGTGTGCTATGCCCCACCTAAGCCTTTCTAAAATTCTTATGCCAACATACCCAACATACACATTATTTTTAATATTCAACAGTTGAAATGTTCACTAAAGAAACTTGAATGATAGATTTTAGGAAGAAATCACTAGGAAATTATTGAGCAAATACAGTAAGTAAATTTTCAAAAAGGCTACAATGGCTGGGGCATGCAGAAAAAATGGAAGATAATAGGGAAACAAAACTCGCTTACACTCAGGAAATAAATGACCTTAGACCCCGAGGTAGAACAAGAAGACGGTGGAGAGATAATATATATACAGACCTACAAGCACTTGGAATTAACGACTGGCAAGAGAAGGTCAACCAGAGAGACGAATGGAGACGGATTGTATCTGCAGCAAAGAACCTCAATGGCTCGGAACGCTGAAGAAGAAGATAATGGAGAACTGAAATTCAAGAACAAAATAATTTTAATGAAAGATTTTTTCTATATTATTTTAATTATTAGTAATTATCTATTATTTAAATTTAGTGAGATCCTTGCGCTTGATGCTTGCTGCAAAGTGATTTTATGTCAGGTTCCAATTTAGTTAACTTCAGTTTCAAGTCTGCCCGTTTTGTTATATCCAACCGATTTCTTCCATTTTCGAATTGCCCCACGTTGGGAAACACTGATCTAAAGGATATGGGAGACATCTATTCAGCTGAAGCCGAAAACGAATGAGCACAAGATATAATGGGAAACAGGACAAAGGAATGAAACACACAGATACAAGTTACCGTTTCCATTTAAGTTTTTAATCAACACACACACACACATACACACACACACACACACACACACACACACACACACACAAGATTATAACGAGTTAGTTAGTTAGTTAGTTAGTTAGTTAGTTAGTTAGTTTAGTTTAGTTGGTTGGTTGGTTGGTTAGTTAGTTAGTTAGTTAGTTAGTTAGTTAGGTTAGTCAGTCAGCCACTCAGTCAGTCAGTCAGTCAGTCAGTCAGTCAGCCACTCAGTCAGCCACTCAGTTAGCCAGTCAGTCAGTCAGTCAGTCAGTCAGTCAGTCAGTCAGCCACTCAGTCAGTCAGTCAGCCACTCAGTCAGCCACTCAGTCAGCCACTCAGTCAGCCAGTCAGCCACTCAGTCAGCCAGTCAGTCAGTCAGTCAGCCAGTCAGTCAGTCAGTCAGCCACTCAGTCAGCCACTCAGTCAGTCAGTCAGTCAGTCAGTCACTCAGTCAGTCAGTCAGTCAGTCAGTCAGTCAGTCAGTCACTCAGTCAGTCAGTCAGTCAGTCATTCAGTCAGTCAGTCAGTCAGTCAGTCAGTCAGTCAGTCAGTCAGTCACTCACTCAGTCAGTCAGTCAGTCAGTCAGTCAGTCAGCCACTCAGTCAGTCAGTCAGTCAGTCAGTCACTCAGTCAGTCAGTCAGTCAGTCAGTCAGTCAGTCAGTCAGTCACTCAGTCAGTCAGTCAGTCAGTCAGTCAGTCATTCAGTCAGTCAGTCAGTCAGTCAGTCAGTCAGTCAGTCAGTCAGTCAGTCACTCAGTCACTCAGTCAGTCAGTCAGTCAGTCAGTCATTCAGTCAGTCAGTCAGTCCAGTCAGTCAGTCAGTCATTCAGTCAGTCAGTCAGTCAGTCAGTCAGTCAGTCAGTCAGTCAGTCAGCCACTCAGTCAGTCAGTCAGTCAGTCAGTCAGTCAGTCAGTCACTCAGTCAGTCAGTCAGTCAGTCAGTCAGTCAGTCAGTCACTCAGTCAGTCAGTCACTCAGTCAGTCAGTCAGTCAGTCAGTCAGTCAGTCAGTCAGTCAGTCAGTCAGTCAGTCAGCCAGTCAGTCAGTCAGTCAGTCAGTCAGTCAGTCACTCAGTCAGTCAGTCAGTCAGTCAGTCAGTCAGTCAGTCAGTCAGTCAGTCACTCAGTCAGTCAGTCAGTCAGTCAGTCAGTCAGTCAGTCAGTCAGTCAGTCAGTCAGTCAGTCAGTCAGTCAGTCACTCAGTCAGTCAGTCAGTCATTCAGTCAGTCAGTCAGTCAGTCAGTCAGTCAGTCAGCCACTCAGTCAGTCAGTCAGTCAGTCAGTCAGTCAGTCAGTCAGTCAGTCAGCCACTCAGTCAGTCAGTCAGTCAGTCAGTCAGTCAGTCAGTCAGTCAGTCAGTCAGTCAGTCAGTCAGTCAGTCAGTCAGTCAGTCAGTCACTCAGTCAGTCAGTCAGTCAGTCACTCAGTCAGTCAGTCAGTCACTCAGTCAGTCAGTCAGTCAGTCAGTCAGTCAGTCAGTCAGTCAGTCAGTCAGTCGACAGATCATCCTCATTGCACATCGAACCATTCTGTCCATTAAAGAATATAACTAGAAAACTTAAATATTGCAATTAAAAAAAAAAAATTGAAATCCAAATACCCGTAAACAATTAGAAGACAAGAAGTACAGGTCAGCTCTACAAATTACGAACAAGAGAAATCCAAATACCCGTAAACAATTAGAAGACAAGAAGTACAGGTCAGCTCTACAAATTACGAACAAGAGAAATCCAAATACCCGTAAACAATTAGAAGACAAGAAGTACAGGTCAGCTCTACAAATTACGAACAAGAGAAATCCAAATACCCGTAAACAATTAGAAGACAAGAAGTACAGGTCAGCTCTACAAATTACGAACAAGAGAAATCCAAATACCCGTAAACAATTAGAAGACAAGAAGTACAGGTCAGCTCTACAAATTACGAACAAGAGAAATCCAAATACCCGTAAACAATTAGAAGACAAGAAGTACAGGTCAGCTCTACAAATTACGAACAAGAGAAATCCAAATACCCGTAAACAATTAGAAGACAAGAAGTACAGGTCAGCTCTACAAATTACGAACAAGAGAAATCCAAATACCCGTAAACAATTAGAAGACAAGAAGTACAGGCCAGCTCTACAAATTACGAACAAGAGAAATCCAAATACCCGTAAACAATTAGAAGACAAGAAGTACAGGCCAGCTCTACAAATTACGAACAAGAGAAATCCAAATACCCGTAAACAATTAGAAGACAAGAAGTACAGGCCAGCTCTACAATTACGAACAAGAGAAATCCAAATACCCGTAAACAATTAGAAGACAAGAAGTACAGGTCAGCTCTACAAATTACGAACAAGAGAAATCCAAATACCCGTAAACAATTAGAAGACAAGAAGTACAGGTCAGCTCTACAAATTACGAACAAGAGAAATCCAAATACCCGTAAACAATTAGAAGACAAGAAGTACAGGTCAGCTCTACAAATTACGAACAAGAGAAATCCAAATACCCGTAAACAATTAGAAGACAAGAAGTACAGGTCAGCTCTACAAATTACGAACAAGAGAAATCCAAATACCCGTAAACAATTAGAAGACAAGAAGTACAGGTCAGCTCTACAAATTACGAACAAGAGAAATCCAAATACCCGTAAACAATTAGAAGACAAGAAGTACAGGTCAGCTCTACAAATTACGAACAAGAGAAATCCAAATACCCGTAAACAATTAGAAGACAAGAAGTACAGGCCAGCTCTACAAATTACGAAAAAGAGAAGCATCTTCTCTGATGTTTTTCTCGAGTCGTGGAAGACTCCTTTGAGGCACGCGCAATAACAGAAACCAACTACAACTTGGCCGGCTTCCTGGCCTAGAGGTTAGCGACTTTTCTCCGTAATCTCGTATACTCTCGTAGGTAACGTGATGACGGTGAGAATCAGCAGTGGTTCGAGTCGCGTCGGTAACTTACGGGGTATGTGAGCCGGCCGCTCAGAAAGCAATGGCAAACTACTGAGCATAATCTTGCCAAGAAATCAACAATCAGCTGAAAGATGCTGATGTTGACAGCGATGTCCTGTAAAGGATATGCAAAAAAAAAAAAAAACAACTACAACTTGACACGTTCAGGAGTTGTATCCCATAGTGTCCCACCCTCTGCACCATTTGTTGTAGTGCTAATTACACAAGCTACAGAATATCGCAGTCAATCCCAGCATTCTTGGCGGTTTGTGGTTTACAGGGCAGGTAGTTTGCCATTGCTTTCTGAACGGCCGAGCTCATACCACTGTTAAATATCGAAACATAACGGTCTGTTTCCAAATCGTCAGCAGCAGATTTAGAACGCGGTATGTGGGATATGAATTACGTTCGCTACCCCCTCGCCACAGACGCCGGGCAATGAAGCAATCATGTTATTGATAGAGCTGGTGTGACTGCCTCGCTAGTTATAAGTACATGATTGTTGTTGTTGTTGTTGTTGTTGTTGTTTTTGCTGCTGTTGTGATGTGTAATGTCTCCAGATCTTTTTTCCCTATACAGTGACAATATTTTCAGGAATGTAGAAGATGTAAATGGAATCAGCATTGGATGACGAAACATCAATAACATTAGATATACAGATGATACAATATTAATTGCAGACAATGCGATGGACCTGCAACAATTAGTAGATGCGGTTGTTGTACACAGTGAGCAGCTGGGGTTAGAATTAAATTGTAAGAAGACTCAGGTTATGGTCGTCACTGGGAAGAACGTAGTACCACAATGTAATATACAAGTAAATGGGAATATTCTTCAACAAGTGAATCGGTACAATTATCTCGGAACAGTCATAACATCTGATGGAAGATGCCTTGAAGAGATTAGAACAAGAATCGCCATGCGAAAGTAGCCTTTAGCAAGATGAAAAACATTCTGACCAATAAAATGATGTCAATTGAAACGAGAAAAAGAGTGTTGAGGGGATACATAGAGCCTGTTCTTTTGTATGGATGTGAAACTTGGACAATGAGCAGTCAAGCTGGAAAACATCTGATGGCTGCAGAAATGTGGTTTCTGAGGAAAATGCAAAGAATACCATGGACAGATAGAAAATCCAACGACCAAGTACTACAGGAGACAAATGAACATCGTAAACTGATTAGAGAAATTAGACGTAGACAGTCAAAATTTTTTGGACATGTTATGAGAAGAAATGGATTGGAGAACTTAGTGACAACTGGCAAGATCGAAGGGGACAGACCAAGAGGAAGACCGAGAGGAAAATACCTGGATGGCTTGGCCACATGGCATGGACGAGACAGGAACACTGAGCTGATCCACGACTCTGGTGATCGAGTGAAATGGCGAGTCATGACCGCCCACGCTTTCCAGCATGGCACATGATTGATTGATTGATATATAGGGGCAGGGGAGAAAGGGGGTGGGGAGGGGGGATAAATAAACATTCGGCTTCGTTCAACCTGCATCTACAGTGTCAGTTATAATTGAGCTTCGATTTTTTGCTAATTTTGATTATATTTCCTTTCTTTGCTCTTTCGAGTTAGTCCTAAACTTGACTGGTTACATTTTCCCACCTGCGCTCGTTCGGTTGGGTCTTTTGGGGCTTTCGCTGACTGGCATTTTCTTTATTACGTTGAGTTGGCCCTGATGAGGACTGGTCCTGAGGAGGAACTGCCAGATTCAGTAGCCTCCCAGTTGTTCGTTGCTTTCTGTAAAAGGACTAGTCTTGAACTCATTTAGTCCTCAGAAGGATTGTTTTTTATGTCGTTTAGTCCTCAAAAGAACTGGTTTTGATCTTGTTTAGACCTCACAAGGACTAATATTGAAACGAGTTCGTCGGAGCAACTCAATGTATAAATGGTGTGGTTGTGTCTACCTCTGTGTATGTGTTTTTCCCCCTGAACCAGTCACGTGATATAACTCTATAGACGAAGTATGTGACGTGGATGTGAGATAAGATCGCTGGCTCCGGTGCGGGAGTCTCCGTGGCGAAGTGGTCAAGTCGTCTGCCTCGCGCTCTGAAGGTTGTAGGTTCGATTCCGAGCTACGTCTTTCGGTTCATTTGTGTATTTTTCTCTGAGACTTCTGGGGGTTGTCGCTGGAGCTACAGAGTTCGTGCTGTGTGCGACGCTTTCGGCAGCCGCCCTGCGGAAAGAGACCGAAGCCTATGGGGTAAAACCCGGTGCAATGAAGTCGATCCTCACGACTTTAAAGACTTTTTTAATACTTCCTCTGGACTAATGGCGAGGTAAGAGAGCGCAATAACCTACACTACACGTGTATTAAGTTCAGGTTGACTTCTCCTTCAGAAAGTAATGGCAACAGGAGTCTCCATGGCGAAGTGGTCAAGCCGTTTGAATCGGGGTTCGATTCCGGTCCGCGTCCTTCGGTTCACGAGTGAAATGTTTCGGAGACTCCTGTGGGTTGTCGCTAGAGCTACGAGTCCATGCCTAGTGCGACACTTTCTGTGCTGCAGAAAGTGACCGGGCCATATGGGATAAAACCCGGTGCAGTGAAGTTGATCCTGTCGACTTTTAAGCGACTTGTTACGACTTTTAAGCAATGGTAAACTACTGAAAATAAAATTGCTCGGTAATTCAACCTAGCGTTTGGAGGACAAAGTCGTACAAATGACTTGCAATAAATAAAAATAAAATAGGCAGTAACATTGTCAGTGGCACTCACTCCCCAAGACATTATCCTGTACTCATGTCAACCTGGGTCGACTGAGTCGACATGTCTCCCAGATCAATTATAAAAATTCATTAAAAAATATATTTCCATGTGAGTGAAGCCAAGGTCAGTCGATGTGGAAAAGCCATGCATGAGCCTCACGTGTTTAAGAGCGTGATTCCACAACGCGCGATTTACGCGCTATCATCGGGCCTCAAATTCTAATTTACATGCAATTGTTTATATACCACATAATTTGCAATAAACTTTGAAAATGCTTTGCGTAAGTTTCTGTATTTTTATATAATTAAACATTGTAATTTAAGTTTAGTTAAATATGCTATATAATTTTGTGAAAGTATAAGGTATAAATTATTTATATCGTAAAGAAAACGCAGAACTCTTAAGCGTATTGGTGTATATGTATAACATGCACTTACTTATACCATAAACGAATTATTTCCCTTACATAACCATTAACTCGTAAAAGTTATGTCTCTTTGTTCAAGGTGTCTTCAGGCCAGAATCTATGGGCTGTAGCTTACATCTATCCAGCTGAAGCCGAAAGCCAAGGAGCACACAATAAAATGGGAAACTGGAGAAAGGAAAGACACACACACAGAAGTTTTTTCAACGAAAAAACAAATATTAAGAATACTTAACCAGAAAACTAAAATATTGAAATCACAAATAAGTAATCCACACGGCTGTAAACAAATAGAAAACAAGAAGTACAGGCCAGCTCTACAAATAACGAAAAAGAGAAACATCTTCTCTGATATTTTTCTTTTGTCGTGGAAGAATTCTTGATTGAAAACACAATAAAAGATACGCGACTACAGCTTGGCGCGTTCAGGAGTTGTATCCCATAATATCACACCAGATCCATCATTTGTTGTAGTGCCAATTGAACAAGCTAAGTTGTATACCCAGAATGTGGATGTTGTGTGTTTGCGTTAATTCTGAGGTAGGCGCGTGCCCTGCAAACTTGTATTCTCTCTTCAATGGTTGGAAAATCAAGAAGGTAGCGCATCGCCCTGCATGCTGTATCTCTTGTACATCCAAGAATAATGCGCATAGCTTCATTCTGTATCCTTTCCATCCTTTCTATCTGCTTATGGCTGAGAGTCAGGATTGCCATTGCATACTCCAAAACAGACTTGACCAGCCTCTCGTACAGACGACATAGATGGCGCTGCTCACAGTTTGCTGCCGCCATCACCCGCATCGCTGCCAAACCCCGCTTGGCCTTTGTTATCACCTGGTCTATGTGCACATTATAAGCAAGGCTTCGATCAAACCGTATCCCCAGGTAATTCATTGCCTGCGTTCTTTCCACCGTCTCTGAACACAGCATTACAGTTGGTGTTGGATTGTTGACAATATGATTATTCAACGAGAACCAAGTCACTGTTGCCTTTGTTGGGTTGACCATTGCCCCAGCTTCATCACACCAAGTACTTATGCGATTGAGTTCGGTTTGTAGTTCCACAGCAACCTCCTCTCTATCCTTACCCTGACGATACACTAAAACATCATCGGCATACGACAATGTCCTGCCAGGTCCAGTGATCTGCTCACTGGTGATTCTCACTGTGTAGGCGTTGAACAGTACCGGAGATAATGGTGATTATCTCCGGTACTGTAATATGCATTGTTTATGTTTGCAAAATCCATTTGACAATGTTGTTTACCTATATGAATAACATGCACTATTGATGAACGAAAGATGAGTGATTGGAATGGCAGAGTGTTAGACGGGCCCAATTTGTGACCCTGTGAAAATAAAGGTCCGTTCGTTCGTTCGTTCGTCAGCCAGATAAACAATCATGACATGTATAGAGCTGGTTTGACTGCTTGGCTGGTTATAAGTGGATGATTGCTGTTGCTGTTTGTATTGTTGTTGTTATTGTGGTTATTATTGTTGTTTGCCTGCGGCATCGTCGTTTTTCTTAACCAGTTCTATTCGATTTAATATTTACGAAAAAAAAAAAAAAAATAAAGTAAACATTGGGCCTCGTTCAATCTGCTTCTACAACGTTGGTTATAATTGAGGCCTGATGTTTTGCGAAGTTTGATTGACTTTCCTATAATTTCTCTTTCCAGTTAGTCCTAAACAGGACTAGTTATATTTTGTCATCTGTGCTCAGTAGGTTGGGCCTTTTCGGACTCAATCTGACTTTAATTAATTTTATTCCTTTGAGTTGGTTCTGTTGAGGACCAGTCCTGAGGAAGACCAGATTCAATAGCCTCCCAGGGTTCCAAATGTTGCTGTATGTAGCCGAGGCGCGGTGTTGGGGTGAGCGCCCAACATTGCTTAAATACCTCAATGGCTCGTGAATACATAACCTATGCAGCAAAAGTCCAACTCCTGGCCTTCACGTGGCGGGCCCGTTTAAACTAACAGGAGAAGGGGCGACGGCGAGTCTCTGGCGCCGGAAAATAACCAGTATGCTCTAGATGTGTATGCACGTACATGCATGAGCAGACAGGCGTGTGCGCGTGTACACATCTACACTCGAGTGAGACCACAGTCTGCTCTAGCAAAGAAAGGTGCTGAAGACGGAGGCAACCAGCCAAGAGGCGCACCACAGAAATCAGGATGCCACGCAATCACGCAAAATGGAATATGTCGACTACTGCTAATCGTTATGGTGCTCGTCCTGCTTTGGACCCCCAGGCAGGTGCAGTGCCGGGCCCTATGTCTCGAAAGGGTCCAACCCCAACTACTGGAGGTCCTTCTCAGATGTCCTGTGGAGCCAGGGGACATGAGAATAGGACGACTGGCCATACTAAACGAAGACTTAAAATAATGCACTGGAATGCGGAGGGAGTCAGCAACAAAAAAATAGAATTAGAAAAAATCTTGGACCAAGAAAAAGTAAGCATATGTTGCTTGCAAGAAACTCACCTCAATGAAAATATAGCCTTCAAAATCAGAGGCTACCAGTGTTACCGATCTGACCGAAAGGACAGGCGAAAAGGTGGGATACTGACCCTTGTAAGAAATAACATCATGGCTTCCCAAATCAAAGTCTACATGGAAGGGCTGAGTATCAGACACTTAAACTTAAGACAGGTAATACAGATCTACATCTGATCAATTACTACTGTCCAAGTGACCGCCCACAGGCACTGGACACACTACCACTAAAAGAAAAAATGATTGTGTGTGGTGATTTCAACAGCCACTCGCAGAGCTGGGGCTATGATCACATGGACCAGAGAGGAGAGAGACTGGAAGACTGGCAGGATGAGAATAGATTCATCTTGGTTAACAAGCCGTCCGACCCACATACTTTCTACTCGAGATCATGGCACTCTACAACTACACCTGACCTGGCTTTTCATTCACCAGACCTGGAGTGGAACATTACACGAATTGTTGGGAAACAACTTGGCGGCAGTGACCATCGGCCAGTCTTTCTAACCGTAGAAAATGAGCTTGTAAGTTAAAGCAGCACCCTCTCGAGGTGGAACTACAAGAAAGCAGACTGGGCAATGTACAAGCATCGCACCAGCATACTGGTTAGAAACCTGAACACTGAGAAAGACATAAATAAAGCAGTTGAAGAGTTTGGGAAATGCATACTACAGGCAGCGCGAGAAACAGTACCAAGAGGAGCCCGTAAACAATATAAACCCTACTGGAGTAGTGAACTGGAACAGTTGCATAATGATGTGGAAGTGTGTAGAAAGCAAGCAGAGGCCACACCCAGCCAAGAGCACCACAATAAATTCCAGCATGCAAAAGCCAAATTTCAAAGGGCCAAGCTGCAGGCTAGACGGAAAAGCTGGCAGGAGAAAACGGAGTCTCTGAACTTTGAAAGAGACACAAGGAAATTGTGGAAGCTAATAAAACAGCTTAATGACGAGGGCACAGGGAGAAACTCAAAAATTGCACTACATAAAGATGGAAAAATCTTAACAAGAAAGCAAGCAGCTGACCATTTTGCGGACTCAGTTCGCACAAGATAGCAATATCAAAATTAGTCCAGAGAAACAACAAGAGATTCGAGAGAAACGACAACATACAGGACAGAAGGAAATAGTACATGAGGTTCTGGAGGCACCCATCACAATCAGCGAACTGGAGCTAGCCATATCAAAACTGAAAATGAGAAAGTCACCAGGAGCTGATGGTATCTCCAATGAAATGATCAGGAACCTAGGAACAGAGGCCAAAACAAAGCTGTTGCAGATCTTCAATAACAGCTGGACCTTAGGCAGTGTTCCACAAGCCTGGAGAGAAGCAATCATGATACCCCTCCTAAAATCAGGGAAAGATGGTTCCATTGCCTCTAGCTACAGACCAATTAGCCTCACCAGTTGTCTCTGCAAAACACTGGAGCGCATCATCAATCACAGACTGCAGTGGTACATTGAAAGTAAAAACATCCTTGTGCCACAGCAGGCTGGCTTTAGGCAGTGCTACTCTACGGAAGATCAGACAACCTACCTCTCTCAAGAAATTGAGGATGCATTCCAAGAGAAGAAGCTGGTGCTTGCGGCATGGATAGATCTGAAGAAAGCCTTTGACAAAGTCTGGAAAGAAGGTCTGATGAAGAAACTGAGAAACTGCAAAGTCAATGGAAGAATGTACAAATGAGTGAAAGCATACTTGCACAACAGAAGAGCCCGAGTACAGATAGACGGACTCAAGAGCAAGAAAGTACTACTGCGTCACGGTGTCCCCCAGGGCGGAGTCTTGTCCCCCACACTTTTTCTAATCTTCATCAATGATCTTGTTGCTCACCTACCGCATGGAATTAAAGCGGCAATGTACGCCGATGACCTGGTTCTATGGAGCACAAATGAATATGCATCAGTGGCCACCAGATTGCTACAAAGAGCTGTAGATACATTTGTTGCATGGGCAAATAGATGGTGTGTCAGCATAAACACTGACAAGTGCAGCACCACCCTATTTACCCTCTCTCCAAAACAAAAGGCAGGGATCATCGAGATAAATGGAACACCCCTAAGAGAAGATAAAGAACCAACATACCTTGGAGTAACATTTGATGGCAAGCTGACATGGAGAAAGCACATCAACAAAGCAGTAGCAAAAGCCAGAAGGAAAATAGCCATCCTGAGAAAGCTAAGTGGAACCACATGGGGAGCCAGTACGAAAATACTTAGCAAAGTTTACCAACAGAGCATACGACCACACCTGGAATATGGGTCAACTGCGTGGTGATCAGCATCAAAAACCACACTACAAGAAGCTGGACAAGGTGCAAAATCAAGCACTTAGAGTCACCACAGGAGGGATGAGATCAACCCCTATAGTGGAAATGGAGAAGATGGGGAGGACACAGGCACTGAGTGAGCGCAGAGATACGAAAACGCTAATACAAGCAGAAAAGTTCCTCAGCTTGCCAGGCCACCCTATGAAGAACAGATTTGAAAACCTAGCTATGGGGCGGTTGAAAAGAAGTAGTTTTATCCACCAGGCCAAACGACTCTGCAGAGAAACCACTGATCTGCCCACAGTTGGTATCCCCCTGACAACTATTCCAGAGCGAACTCCATGGAAAGATGAGCATAGACTATCGTTACAAATCCAGACAAAAGTGAGAGGAATATTTGACAAGGAAGAACAGAACAGTGTGCAGCGCAGAACAGCCACTCTCAGCTTCCTTGATGAAGAATACCCACAGGACCTCTGGATCCGATGCTACACAGATGGGTCAGCACAAAATGTTGTTCGAAATGGAGGAGCGGGAGTGTACATAGAATACCCAAATAATACTAGGGACACAGCCAGAGTACCGACAGGAAAGTACTGCCATAACTATGATGCCGAAATTGAGGCAATCAAGATAGCAACAGAGAAATTACTAAATAACAGCAATGGTACACAACCTGTGGTGCTACTAACAGATGCAAAATCAGTACTCGAGGCGCTCCTCTCTGGGAAATTGCCAGTACTAAGGACACTACTTTCTGAACTTAGCAGTCAGCATAAAGTCACCATACAGTGGATACCATCCCACTGTGGAGTACCCGGAAACGACAGAGCTGATCAATTGGCTAAGGAAGGAGCCAAAGAAGAACAGCCTGATGTGCCCGTTACATACCACCAAAAGAAAAGAATGATCAAATCAGTCAGAAAGCCACCAAAACCTGCTCAAGATGACTACCACATTATGGACAGACCAGAACAAGTCATTATTCTGCGCCTCAGAACAGGACACAATAGATTACGCAACCACATGTATACAAAATTCAAGATTGGTGAAACAGCCATGTGCACATGTGGATTGGCGTCGCAGACAGCAGAGCACATACTCCAAGACTGCCCAAAATATAACATATCTAGGCAAACCTTCTGGCCTAGAGAGACGACAGTGGAAGATAAACTCTATGGACCACTGTGTGAACTGAAAAAAACAGTTCAATTCATGCAAGAGACGACATTGCAGATATAGACATATTTCAAGCGAACGAAAGAAGAAGAAGAAGAATAGCCTCCCAGTTGTTCGTTGCTATAAAAGGACTTATCTTGAACTCATTTATCCCTCACAAGGACTGGTTTTGATCTTGTTTGGTCCCCACAAGGACTGGTTTTGATTTTGTTTAGTCCCCACAAGGACTGGTTTTGAAGCCAGTTCCTTGGAGCAAATCAATGTATATATTGTGTGGGTGTGTCTACCTCTGTGAGAGAGTGTGTATGTCTATGTGTATGTGTGTGTGTGTGTGTGTGTGTGTGTGTGTGTGAGTGTGTGTGTGTGTTCATTCCTGAGCTAGTCACGTGATTTAACTCTATACACGAAATATCTATGACGTAGATGTGCCTGAAGGATAAGAGCGCTGGCTCTCGCTCCGAAGGTTGTGGGCTCGAATTCGGGCTATGTCTTTCGGTTCACGAGTGCATTTTTCTCGGAGACTCCTGGGAGTCGTCGCTGGAGCTACGGACTTCGTGCTTTGTGCGATTTTGGCAGGTCGCCCCGCGGAAAGAGACCGAGCTGTGTGGGATAAAACCCGGTGCAATGAAGTCGATCCTCTCGACTTTTTAAATGCTTCCTGTGCACTAATGGCGAGGTAGGAGTGCTTAATAACATACGCTACAGATGTATTAAGTTAAGGTTAAATTCTCGTTCAGAAAGCAATGGCAAACTACTGAAAATAAAATTGCTTAGTAATTCAAGCTTGTGTTGGGAGGAAAGTCCTACAAATGACTTGCAATATATAAAATAGTTAGTAACAATGTCAGCGCTTACTTACACAGACATTTCCTTGCACTCATTGTAGGCTGGCTGGGTCGACCTGCCTCCCTGATCAATTTATAAACTCGACGTTCAGGAGAAAGCAAAATGTGGTAATAAAAATGTTGTTGGTGGTGAAGCCATAGTCAGCCGATGTGGATGCTATAGATGATTTTAGATTTGGTTTGGTTTGTTTGAAGTAAACAACCACAACGGCTTATCGGGCCTCACTACAAAAATGAATGTGATTGTTTATATACCACATATTTTGCAATAAACATTGAAAATGCTTTGGATGAGTTTCTGTATTTTTAATTAATAAATTATCATAATTTAAGTTTAGTTAAATATGATATATATTATTGTGAAAATATAATGAATGAAATAATTATATCATAAATAAAAAGCAGACCTCTTAAGTGTGTTGATGTATATGTATAAAATACACTTATATATAACATATACGAATTATTTCCCTTACACAACAACTATAATATAAAAGTTATGTCTCTTTGTTCATAGTGTTTTCAGACCAGAATCTACGGGCTGTATCTTACATCTATCCAACTGAAGCCGAAAGCGACGGAGCACAAAATAACATGGGAAGCTCGACAAAGGAAAGTCTCACACAGATACAAGCTACCGTTTTCAAAAACAGAAAAAAAAATAAATAAACAAGAATACTCAACTAAAAAATTTAATATTGAAATCACAAATAAGTAATCCACATGACTGTTGTAGAAGACCAGAAGTACAGGTCAGCTCTGCGAATTACGAAAGAGAGAAGACTCTTCTCTGATGTTTTTCTTGTGTCGTGTAAGACTCCTTGAATACTGACGGAATAGAAGGTACACAACTACAACTTGACAGATTCAGGAGTTGTATCCCATAGTATCACATCAGCCGCATACTTGTTTTTAGTGCCAATTGAACAAGCTAAGTTGCGTGTCCTTTACAGTATGTCTCAGTCAACCCCAGCGTGGTTTGGCTGTTTGTGGTTTACCGACGCTCATGCCAGTGTTTAAAATCAAAACTGTTTCCAAATCGTTTGCAGCTGATTTAGAACGTGGATGTGCGGGACTGAGAATTACGTTCGCTCCCCCCTCGCCACAGACCTCAGCCAGATACACAATCATTACATTACTAGAGCTGATGTGACTGTCTGGCTAGTTATAAGTGCATGTTGTCGTTTCCGTCGTTGTTGTGGTGGTTGTAGTGGTAGTTGTTGCTGTGGCCGTCGTCGTCGTAATTGTTGTCGCCGTCATTGTAATTGTTGTGGTCGTTGTTGTTGTTGTTGTTGTTGTTGCTGTGGTCTTTGTTGTTGTTGCTGCTGTTGTTGTTGCTTGGTTGTTGTTGTTGTAGTAGTAGTCGTTGTAGTTATCGTTGTGGTGCCTTTGTTATTGTTGTTGTTGTTGTGGTCGTCGTTGTAGTTATCGTTGTGGTCGCCGTTGTTATTGTTGTTGTTGTGGTCGTCGTTGTTATTTACGTCGTTACGTTGTTGATGATATTGTTGTTATCGTTGTTGTGGTTGTTTGCCCACGGCACCGTCCTTTTTCTTTACCAGTTCCACGCAGCCGATTAATTTATGTATGTGTGGGTGTGTACGCCTGTGTGTGAGTATCTGTGTGTGTGTGTGTGTGTGTGTGTGTGTGTGTGTGTGTGTGTGTTTCTGAACTAGTCACGCGGTGTAACTCTGTGTGTGAGTATGTGTATGTGTGTGTTCCTGAACCGGTCACGCGGTGTAAATGTATGTATGTGTATATGTGTGTGAGTATGTTGTTATGTGTATGTGTGAGTGTGTGTATGTGTGCTTGTATGTGTGTGCTCCTGAACTAGTCACGTGGTGTAACTCTGTGTATATGTGTATGTGCATGTGTTTGCGCGTGTATGTGTATGTGTGTATGTGTATGCATGTGCGTGTGTATGTGTGAGTATGTGTGCGCGGTGTGTGTTCCTGAACCAGTCATGTGGTGTAACTCTCTATACCAAACTTTACACAACGTAGATGTAGCTGTGAGGATAAGAGCGCTCGCTCTGACACTTTCGGTGCTCTAATGTCGAGGTAGGGGCGTTCAATACCTACACGGTTATTAACTTAACTTTGACTCCTCGTTCACAAAACAATGGCAAACTACTGAACATAACATTGCCTAGAATATCAAATGGAGGTTGGTGGCAACGTCCTGCAGTTTAGTTTAGTTTAGTTTAGTTTAGTTTAGTTTAGTTTAGTCGACGGATCAACATCACGGAACACGGGCGTAACCCATAAGTGCTCCGTTCTACTCCTAACTCAAGCCTGAGCCCAGAGAATCTCAGCTCAGTGCACGAACTCCGTAGCACCGGCGAGGATCCTGCAATATTCTTGGTAGAATTTTAACTCGAAATTGTGCACGGGCAGCGCCGTTAGGCTACTGTTTTTCGATTTCCAACTGCCAAGTTATGTTTTACGTGCGCAACAATACACACGGGCGTCCGATCTCACTGCCCAGAGACCAGGGGAAATTTTATTACTAGAAGTCCACGTGAACAAATCCCGTCCCTCACCGGGGCTGGAACCCGGGATCTCCAGCACTCGAGGCGGACACCATACCTCGAGACCACTCAGCCCCCTCGCTGTGTGCGGCGCTGTTTCGGTACGTAAACCAAGGTGACATCCTTATCCTTTCGGCCCCCGTTGACCTCTATGGGACTCCCTTAACCTGCTGCTGAAAATTATAAAGCTGCAAATTTTATTAACACTGTGAGCCATGACAGGAAACTGTTGCATGAATTTACGTCAGGTTCCCGGCAAAACATTTGTGAGAGGAAAAGATATTTGCAATTTGACGGCCTCTTTGTTTTTTTTCTTTCTCACTAAAACAGTTGAAAGTGTGTATTAGAAACATGGCTGCAGGAGGAAAACTAAACTGTGCCGATTAAATCTTTGAAATAAAATAATAAAGAAGAGTGAAAACCCAGGCGATACAAAGGTCATAAGGGAGACAATCTCCGTCTCCTGCAAAATAAAAATGTTATAATGTTTAAGCGTAGAGCTATAAAGAATTTTGATTTCTGATTCAAAATTTTCATTTCAATCATCAAATTCTCCTAATATATTGTAAATAATTAGAACATTCTAAGAACTTTAGTATTCATTACGGTTTATTTTGCCAATAATAAAATGATGTACAGGAAATAATGTAAATGGTATATCTTTGCTGCTATATAAAATTGTGAAGTCGCTATTTTGAGTTGGAGGTCCGTACACCGATGTTGGGACGGTCCTACACATCCTCCCCCCGTTGTCTGTCCTGTGTGCTGGATCCGACTGGAAGGTAACACTAACAATCTCTCCACTGACTAGTCGGCCAAGGCAACTAGACGACAATATCAACATAAAAAACAAAACCCATTATCGTCTCAACATCGGAGGTCCATGACCTCGATTTTGTTTTTCAAACATCTAACAATTTTGTTTTGGTTCTTACCAACCTCTCTCCCTCTGTCGTGAACTCGCTCGCGAATATTTGATTGATATGGTCTTTGAATTAGTTCTCAGCTTAGAGATTTAATACAAAGTTAGTTGCATATCCTTTTACAGGACGTCGCATTTAATCCCGACATTTTTTGGTTGTTCGTGATTTCTTGGTAAGTTTACGTTCAGTAGTTTGCCATTGTTTTTGAATGACCGACGCTCATAGCATTGGTAAAATTAAAAACAAAACTACTTCCAAATCGTTTGCAGCTGCTTTACAACGTGGTATGCGGGATTGTAGGACATTGTAGTATCAGAGAGTGCACAGAAATGACTCTCCTTGAATATCAAGAAAACAGTAACAATGGTGATATCAAAGAAAATGGGGACACCAAAATGTGACATAGAAATAGAAGGGGAAATTCTCAACCAAGTGGATAATTTTAAATACCTAGGGGCATTTATAACATCAGATGGAAGATGTACAACAGAGATTAAGAGCAGAATAGGGCAAGCAAAAGCAGCATTTCAGAAATGAAGAGTATCTTATGCAATAAGTCGCTATCAATGAATGTAAGAAAGAAAGTGCTAAAATGCTATATAGAACCACTTTTGCTGTATGGCACCGAATCTCGGAAAGTAAATGAACAAATTAGGAAGAACTAAGAAGCAACAGAGATGTGGTTCCTGAGACGAATGTTGAGAATTCCTTGGACTGCCAGAGTAACTAACAACGATTGCCTGAAAGAGGCTAATCAAACTAGAACACTATATACAACAATAAGAAAGAGACGACCAGCTTTCTTCGGTCATGTAATGAGAAGAGAGGCATTGGAGAACATCGTAACAACTGGAAAGATCGAGGGGAAGAGAGGCAGAGGCAGACCAAGAGAAATGATGCTGGACGGATTGAGACGGTGGCATGGAGGAATGTCATCAGCAGAGTTGATCCAGAAAACCAAAGACCGAGATCTGTTGAGAGCCATGAACGCCCACGCCAGTCGGCACGGCACTTGATGATGATGATGCGGGATTGCGAATGTGTTCACTGCCCCCTCGCCACACACGTCAGTTATATAAACAATAAATAAACGACTCGTGTGTCGTCGTCGCCGTTGTTATCCTCGTCATTGTTATTGTCGTCGTCGTCGTTGTAGTTGTTGCTGCTGCTGCTGTTGCAGTCATTGTTGTGGTCGATATAGTTGTTGTTATTGTGTTAGTCGTCGTCGTCGTCGTCGTCGTCGTCACTGTTGATGTTCCTGTTGTCATCGTCATTGTTGTTGTCACTGTTGTTGTTGTCGTCGTTGTCGTTATCGTTGTTGTTGTTGTTATCGTTGTAGTTGTTTGCGGCGGCATCGTCGATTTTCTTTACCAGTTCCTTGCGGCCGATCAATTTATATGTGTGGGTGTATGCGCTTCTGTGTGTGTGTGTGTGTGTGTGTGTGTGTGGGCGCGTGCGTGCGTGCGTGTGTGTTTCTGAACAAGTCACGTGGTTAAGTCTCTATACCAAACTTTACACGACTACGACGTGGCCGTGAGGATGAAACTTCAGGTGCGCTAATGGCGAGGTTTGGGCGTTCAATCCCTACACGAGTATTAACCTAACGTTGACTCCACTTTCGGAAAACAATGTCAAACTACTGAACATAACATTGCATAGAATATCAAATTGAGGTTGGTAGCAACGTCCTGCAAAGGACATTCACATTTTATTGAACAGGAAATGTATGGATATTGTCTGCAGCACGCGCGATCACAACTGGGGCTCGGACAGATTAGCAGCACGCGCAGTCACAACTAGAACATGGCCAGATGAGTAGCACCCCTAGCAGCATTACAGTGAGACTGTTACATGATACAAGAACTGAGCCTGTCAGGGGTCATCGCGGGCAACATAGAGGAAGAACTAAACACACGGGGGGAAGAGGAGCTGACACAGACATGGAGAATATGGGGAGTCCTCGGACAGAGCTTCATGGGATAGCTAAGGAAAGGAAGGTTTATGGTGAGTTGGTTTAGGGTTCACGCTCTCGATGAGGGATAAAAGCCTTTATCTATTTAAAAAAAAAAAATGTTTTGATGTTTAGAACTGACACATGTTTTATTTTGTATGGTGGTATTGAATCTTACGCAGCCTAGAGTACGATCATCTGGCCTTTTCTCTTCTGACCACCTCGCAACTCGAAGTGAAAGCATCGCTGGATGGGAAGCTGTTTTCTGCATTTGCGTTATCTGCATTGTGTATGCAGCACAATCTTTCTTGTGGTCTTAGCCTTCTTTGTAACCACAGGCTTAGACTGACCACCATGATCATCTGTTTCCTGTCGTAACGCCTTTCACCCTGTGCACAGAGTCACATTTTTACTGTTTGTACTGGGTTACTTTGTGGACTGTGTGCTTTTTGCACGTTTTGTCCTGACAGAATGTGCGGCGCTGTTTCGGTACGTAAACCACGGTGACATCCTTATCCATTCGGCCCCGCTGACCTCTATGGGACTCCCTTAACCTGTCGCTAAAAATTATAAAGCTGCGATTTCTATCAACACTGAGCAATGACAGGAAGCTGTTGCGTGAATTTACGTCAGGTTCCCGGCAAAACATTTGTCAGAGGAAAAGATATTTACAATTTCATAGCATCTTTGTGCTTCCTCTCCCCACCAAAACAGTTGAAAGTGTGTATTAGAAATATGGATGCACGAGGACAACCTTATTTTTCCAAATAAATCATTCAAAAAAAATGATAATTAAGAGAGATAATCTACGTCATACATAAGGGAGGCAATCACTATCCCTTGCAAAATAAAAATGTTATAACTTTTAAGCGTAGAGCTATGAAGAATGTTGCATAAGCTTTCCAAAATTTAATAGCAGGTATCAAATTATTATATTTTATTGTAAACAATAAAGAAAATTCTAAGAATGTTAGTAATTATTACAGTTTATATTGCCAATAATAAAATGTTATGCAGGAAATAGTGTAAATGATAGTATCTTTGCTGGTATATAAAAGAATCAAATGACTGATGATGTAAGAGGTCCGTACACCGATGTTGGTTCGTTCCTACAATTTCCTCCCTCGTTGTGCCGTCCCGAACGTTATTCGTCTCGACAGCGTCAACAAACAAACAAACTAACAAAACAAAACTATACCCGTTATCGTCTCAACATCGGCGGCCCATGACCTCACTTATATTTTTCCCTACATCTAATATTTTTTCCCCATGTCCATTCCCCCCCCCTCTCTCTCTCTCTCTCTCTCTCTCTCCTACTGTCGTGGACGCGCTGGCTTACATGTGACTGAGATCTCCTTTGTATTAATTCTCTTAGAGATTTAATAAACACTTAAGTTGCATATCCTTTTATAATCAACCCCATCATTTAGTGAGCTTTTGCTGATTCCTTGGCAAGTTTACGCTCGGTGGTTTGTCATTACTTTCTGAACGACCGACACTCATACGTTTGTACGGAAACCAACGCAAGATGACCTGCTTCCACATCGCCGCAGCTGTGTTTCCAAGGCGGGATGCGGCATTATGTATTGCATTTGTAACTCCTTGGCCACAGAGATGACCATAGACATTACAGCCCCTTAAATGCCCATTATATACAGTATGAGATTTCCGTGGCGTAGTGCTTAAGTTGTCTGACTCGCGCTCAGAAGGTTGTGGGTTTGAACCCGGAATACGTTATTGGGTTCTCTTCTTCTTCTGTTCTTCCCCTAAAATTTGTCTCTATCTGCAATAATGTCTCTTGAATGAATTCCAATGCATTTTTTTTTTGGTTTACTTTTCCGAAGCATAGGGTCTGGTAATGCAACTGTCTGGGGTTTATATCAGAGCAACGTACTGGGACCACAGGCGCTCGTCTTACCTCACTAGGCCAACAGGTGTTTGTGTTACACCAGGTCCTACTTTCAGCACTTGAACATAGTTTTACAAGAAGATCTCTAGACCACTGGACCGATGCTCAACTGTGTCGAACTCCAAGCACGTAACCAATCTTGCACCATGTAATTCCTTTGACGTCATACCACACTGTCAGTAATGGTGCCAGAAAGGCCGTACAGAAAGAAAAAGCACATTGGAAATTTCCCATTCTACATTAGTACGAGTGTAAACGTGTACACCCCCCCCCCCCCCCCCCACACACACACATTCAATTATTTGTATTTAAAGAAAAACAATGGTATTTGTGTAAGGAATATTGATATCGAAGGGAATTATGACATGAAGTAATTGAGCGGACTCGAGAGTGGCTGATTTCGTCTCAGGCTGTGGTCTTACTCGAGTTTGAATATGAATGCATGTATACACCTGTCTGAGCATGTAAGTACGTACAAACAAATCTACAGCAGTCTGGCTTTACGGCACCAGAGACTTGCCCTCGCCCCTTCTCATGTTAGTTAAGAGAGTTCCGCCTCGTGAAGGTCGGGAGTTGAACTTTTGCTGCTAGAGGTGATGAAATCACAAGCCATGGTGGTACTTTGTAAGTTGGGTGTTCACAATTAACTTTGCGCTCCCGTTCATAACAGCAATCGTTGCGATTCATTGGGTTAACGAGTGCAATTTTCTTCGGGACTCCTGGGAGTCGTCGCTGCAGCTACGGAGGTGGTGCTGTGCGTCGCCTTCAAGAAGATGCTCTGTGGAGAGAGACCTAGCCATAGGGGGTACAACCCAGTGGAATGAAGTCAACTCTCTCGCAGTTAAACCCCCTTGTAAATGGGACGATTAATCGCCTTAGCGACTTGCCGTTTCTGTCATGTCTGATACATCGTGGAAATATTGCCATTGTGTTATAATACAACACGTCTGCTACCATATTAACTGATTCAATGCCAAACAACACGAAGGTTTGGACCAAACATGGTGAACAATCGAATGAACAAGTATTTAATGGCAATTTCCGTTCAATGAGCATTGAAATTGGGGAAGATACCACGAAACAAAGCAAATAACACCATGAACCTAGTATGGCGATATATCGTCCTTCTGTACAAATGGGAGGTCAAGTTAGACTGTTTGTGATTTACTAGGAAAGTTTATGTTCAGTAGTTTGCCATTACTTTCTGAACAACCGACACTCATGCCATTGTATGAAAACAGCTGTGCTTCGAAAGCAGAATTGCGCTTCGTTCGTAACTCCTTCGCCACAATGGCAATGGCAAACCACAGAATGTAACATTTCCTAAAACATCACAGACATCCACACAATGCTGGGGTTGCGGGCGATGTCATGTAAACAACATGCAGCCAACTGAACTAATACGGTTCTGTAGCTAACCCATCCTCATAACAATTAGTACCAGACAACTTTCAGCATTTTGCCAGAATTGCCTTGGATGGAAAGACAACGAGGAAGAAAACTGGCCAGTCCACCTCATATGTCGTAGCCTAGTATATGTGAAGGGCCTAATACTTCTCACCCCAACAATAGTATCTGCTGTATGCAATCTCATGGAATGACACTATCCACTGTCACCTATTGGGTTCTGGAACGTCAACTATTCCTTCCCACGACGCTTGACAGCAAATGTGGAAGATGACGATGATGATGACCTTTATCTGTTACTAAAAGCTGAAAAGTACTGAAGTCGAGAGGTTCAATTCCATTGCACTGGGCGTTACCCCATCTCTCTCTGCAGAACGCCATGCCACTTGCCGAGAGCATTATAAAACGCCACGAACTCCGTGGCTCCAGTGATGACCCCAGAGGCCTCCACTTGCGCTCTGAACGACGCAGTCCGGGGATTGAAACCACGCCCTTCAGAACGCGAGACGGACGTTTAATTACCGTGTCACTGAAGTTCCCTATAGTTGAAAGTCACTATTTCTATGAATAAGTTAACTAAGAGTTAATTAAGACAGTAAACTGTTGAATTAATTCACGTCAGAATCCCAGAAAATACTTATGAGATGACGAGATGATTTGGAACTGCATAGCCTCCTTTGTTTTCACAGACAGTGGAAAGCTTATATTAGAAATATGGACGCATAAGGAAAACCTTTATTTCCAGATTAAATTAATAAAACAAAATAATACTAAAGAGAGACAACCATCGCAATTCAAAGGAAGACAATCTGTATCACTTGCAACATTAAATTTTTTATAAAGTTTGATGGGATAGATACAAAGAATTTTGCATGTATTTCTAACTTTTCATGTCACAAAGTAAATATTTGCTATCGATTGCAAAATATTGGAATTTTCTAATAGTGTTTTTGTTCATTATGGTTTTTGTTGACAATCATAAAAAGATCTTCAGGCAATATTGTCAAAACTAAAATAACTTGCTGATATAAGGAATTGAGTTAAACAAATTTATCGAGAGGACTGTTCGCTGATGTTGTATCGTCACAAATTCATCCCCTTTTCTTTCGATTCAACATCGGCGGCCCATGACCTCACTTACATTTTCCCCTACATATAATATTTTTATCCCCCCATGCAGTAATCGTCATTTAACAGAGCATGTTTGCGTGGCATCTTGGTTGCAGTGCTGTATCTCATGGATGGTTGCCTCTGAGGTTAGCACATTTCTGTTGTTAGGAGATAGGATCTTTGTTACGTGCCGAGTATGAAATTCTGAACTTTTAGCTATTTTTTTCACGCCTTCAAAAACAAATAATAAGACAATGACAACACCCAGGGGAATGTTATCACTGTATAACAAATAGAGACAGACAAAATATTAAACAATCAACCACGTACAGATGAGATTCAGTCCTAACCACACACTAACAGGATACAATCATCACACTCCCAAATAATCACCCCAATATGGTGGTAAAAAGAATAATAAAACAACTTTAATTGAGGTAGATTCCACGAAGAGTGGCCAGATGTGAATCTGATGCTGATAACGTATGAACCTTCACAAAAAGGGGAAATCTGCAACAAAACAGAACGGAGAACTCTGTGAGTGATCCCCATCGCATCCACTACCTTCCTCCATCTTAACATGCCTCACTGTCTCCCACTTACAATCCTCTCTTTAGATCTAACAGACCAGATTCACATAGGATCTGCCATAACCGTAAACCATCACTCCCAACACTAGATGGTTTTCCTAAGACAGATTCCCGATGAAGAACCATGGCCCTTCAACAGAATTCTACATAGAATCGTCATAGTGATAGTCCTTTACTCTTCTCCCCGAATCAGCTCGCCTAGAAAGTAAGGACAGTAGCGACCTAAGGACCTAAAGGATGAAATTATATAATTTCAGAGTACGGCACGCCACATGACGATGGAACGACAACGTTCACTAAACTCTCCGAGAAAGGAGTCCTACGATTCCTATTCACCTGCCGAGATATAATTCGAAGGTTCCCTTGTGATTATTTATCTCTAACAAGCGCCAGACCCTTTGAAAGCCTACGAAAACTACTAGAATAGAATGATGAAGAAAGGATAACCACATTTACACCACACTGATCGACCGTTGACCTACAGGGACATAAATTTAATGTCATACATATATGAAAACAATTTTCTGCCCGAGACAACGTACTGGGACCACAGGCGATCGTCTTACCTCACTAGGCCAACAGGTGTTTGTGTTACACCAGGTCCTACTTTCAGCACTTGAACATAGTTTTACAAGAAGATATCTAGACCACTGGACCGATGCTCAACTGTGTCGAACTCCAAGCACGTGACCAACCTTGAACCATGTAACCCCTTTGACGTCATACAATACTGTCAGTAATGGTGCCAGAAAGGCCGTACAGAAATAAAAAGCACATTGGAGATTTCCCATTCTACATTAGTACGAGTGTTAAACCCCTCCCCCCCCCCCCCTCCCCCACCCCACACACATTCAATTATTTGGATTTAAAGGGGGGAAAATGGTATTTGTGTACGGAGTAATGATATCGACGGGAATTATGACATGAAGTAATTGAGCGGACTCGAGAGTGGCTGATTTCGTCTCAGGCTGTGGTCTTACTCGAGTTTGAATATGAATGCATGTATACACATGTCTGCGCATGTAAGTACGTACAAACAAATCTACAGCAGTCTGGCTTTACGGCACCAGAGACTTGCCCTCGCCCCTTCTCATGTTAGGTAAGAGAGTTCCGCCTCGTGAAGGTCGGGA
Organism: Cepaea nemoralis; assembly: GCA_014155875.1. Taxonomy (NCBI): domain Eukaryota; kingdom Metazoa; phylum Mollusca; class Gastropoda; order Stylommatophora; family Helicidae; genus Cepaea; species Cepaea nemoralis. Next base: position 142,580 of record JACEFZ010009108.1, read on the forward strand.
GTTGAACTTTTGCTGCTAGAGGTGATGAAATCACAAGCCATGGTGGTACTTTGTAAGGTTGGGTGTTCACAATTAACTTTGCGCTCCCGTTCATAACAGCAATCGTAGCGATTCATTGGGTTAACGAGTGCAATTTTCTTCGGGACTCCTGGGAATCGTCGCTGGAGCTACGGAGGTGGTGCTGTGCGTCGCCTTCAAGAAGATGCTCTGTGGAGAGAGACCTAGCCATAGGGGGTACAACCCAGTGGAATGAAGTCAACTCTCTCGCAGTTGAACCCCCTTGTAAATGGGACGATTAATCGCCTCAGCGACTTGCCGTTTCTGCCATGTCTGATACATCGTGGAAATATTGCCATTGTGTTATGATACAACACGTCTGCTACCATATTAACTGTTTCAGTGCGAAACAAAAAATAGGGTTGGACCAGTCATGGTGAACAATGGAATGAACAAGTATTTAATGGCAATTTCCGTTCAATGAGCATTGAAATTGGGGAAGATACCACGAAACAAAGCAAATAACACCATGAACCTAGCATGGCGATATATCGTCCTTCTGTACAAATGGGAGGTCAAGTTAGACTGTTTGTGATTTATTAGGCAAGTTTATGTTCAGTAGTTTGCCATTACTTTCTGAACAACCGACGCTCATGCTATTGTATGAAAACAGCTGTGCTTCGACAGCAGAATTGCGCTTCGTTCGTAACTCCTTCGCCACTATGGCAATGGCAAACCACAGAATGTAAAATTTCCTAACACATCACAGACAGCCACACAATGTTGGGGTTGCGGGCGATGTCATGTAAACAACATGCAGCCAACTGAACTAATACGGTTCTGTAGCTAACCCATCCTCATAACAATTAGTACCAGACAACTTTCAGAATTTTACGAGAATTGCCTTGGATGGAAAGGCAACGAGGAAGGAAACTGGTCAGTCTACCTCATATGTCGTAGCCTAGCATATGTGAAGGGCCTAATACTTCTCACCCCAACAATAGTATCTGCTGTATGCAATCTCATGGAATGACACTATCCAGTGTCACTATTGGGTTCTGGAACGTCAACTATTCCTTCCCACGACGCTTGACTGCAAATGTGGAAGATGACGGTGATGATGATGGGTACACCTTTACCTGTTACTAAAAGCTGAAAAATACTGAAGTTGAGAGGTTCAATTTCTCTCTCTCTCTGCAGAACGCCATGCCACTTGCCGAGAGGATTGTAAAACGGCACGAACTCCGTGGCTCCAGTGATGATCCCAGAGGTCTCCACTTGCGCTCTGAACGACGCAGTCCGGGGATTGAAACCACGCCCTTCAGAAGCGCGAGACGGACGTTTAATTACCGTGTCACCGAAGTTCCCTATAGTTTAAAGTCACTATTTCTATGAATACAGTAATACAGTTAACTAAGAGTTAATTAAGACAGTAAACTGTTGAATTAATTCACGTCAGGATCCCAGAAAATACTTATGAGATGACGAGATGTTTGGAACTGCATAGCCTCTTTTGTTTTCACACACAGTGGAAAGCTTATATTATAAACATGGACGCATAAAGAAAACCTTTATTTCCAGATTAAATTAAAAAAACAAAATAACACTCAAGAGAGACAACTATCGCAATTCTAAGGGAGAGAATCTCTATTACTTGCAACATTAAATTTTTAATAAATTTTGATGGATAGATACAAAGAATTTTGCTTGCACATCCAGCTTTTCATGTCATAAAGTAAATTTTTGCTATCGATTGCAAAATATTGGAAGTTTCTAAAAGTTTTATTGTTTATTATGGTTTTTGTTGACAATCATTAAAAGATCTTCAGGCAATATTGTCAACACTAAACAACTTGCTGATATATAAGGAATTGAAATAAGCAAAATTATTAAGAGGTCCGTACGCTGATGTTGTATCGTCACAAACTCACTCATACAATAATTAATGAAAACCTTTTAATTCGGTTCAACATCAGAGGCTCATGACCTCACCAACATATTTTTCTTTTAAATGTGTAAATTTCTAGTCTCTGTCTGTCGCTCTCTATCTCAAGCATTTTTCTGTTAAATTTGTAAATTTTTGTGTCTTTCTGTCGCTCCCTATCTCAAGCGAATGCACGCGCAGACATTTCATGGGGAAAATATGTCCTTGGCTCACTTTAAACTATAACGTAGTCCACCCTGGACAGATATTTGCGTGTGGGCCATTTTGCCCCCTAATACCAGTGTCCGGCACCATCCCGACTTCTGAGGTACCTGTAATTGACGTCCCCAAGTAAAGGGCAAAAAGTCAACAGTGTAGTCCACATAAATGTAACCGCTTACCTCGCCACCAGCGAACCGGAAGCTTAAGATGGAGCGATCTTATTCTTTCGGCCACGCCACTTTCTTCTTCTTGTATTAAAAGTGCCGCTTACGTCTTCAGTTCTCATCTGAAAACGACAGCACGTTGAATACTCATTGTATTTTTTTTTTGTTCGCACATCCTTTACAGGACATCGCTGTCAACATCAGCATATTTCAGCTGATTGTTGATTTCTTGGCAAGATTACGCTCAGAAGTTTGCCATTGCTTTCTGAGCGACCGGCTCAATACCCCGTAAGTTTCCGACGCGAAGAGAACCGCTACCAATTCTCGCGCAAAGTGACGTTACTTATGAGAGAATACGAGATTACGGAGAAAGTCGTGTAATCTCTAGACCAGGGAGACCGGCGCTCATTGTATACAACATAAAATACCTGCTCTGTGAAACACCACAGGCATTTAACCACACATATCTAGGACACTCTTACTTTCTCCCCCGGCGCACAATTTAACAGCACAAACAGTTAAAGACTTTGTGTATGTCTGCTTTCTATCCTACAGATTGACAGAAAGTCGATCTCATTGCAGGCTCTTGATTGTCCGCCATATCACCATCCTAACGCATGTTCACGAACAGCGTGTCTTAAATGCCCCGTGTTTATCTTCATATTGCTTTCCTGTTGTAGATTTCAACAAAGTAAATACGAGCAATCATCATCATCAAGTGCCTTGCCTGCTGGCGTAGGCGTCGTGTCTCTCCAGATCTCGATCTTTGGTTTTCTGGATCAAATCTGCTGATGATATTCTTACATACCACCGTCTCAATCCGTCCAGCATCATTTCTCTTGGTCTGCCTCTGCTTCTCTTCTCCTCGATCTTTCCAGTTGTCACGATGTTCTCCAATGCCTCTCTTCTCATTAGATGACCGAAGAAAGATGTTTGTCTCTTTCTTATTGTTGTATATAATGTTCTAGTTTCATTAGCTTGTTTCAGGCAGTCGTCTCAGGAACCACATCTCTGTTGCTTTCCAAGTTCTTCCTAATTTGTTAATTTACGTTCCAAGATTCACTGTCATACAGCAAAACATGTTCTCGTGTATAGCATTTCAACATTCTGTTTCTTACATTCTGGTGTTGGGGTTGTACACACACAAAAGGCGGCACAATTAGGATAAAACGTGTTTGAACAGTAGCATTGGTTGGGGGTTGCGACGGCTCCGGGCATCCAGCCGGGAGGGGGAGGGGGGGCATCCAGTTAGGGAGAGGAGACAGCACAGTGCAGTTGGAGGAGAGGAGGAATGAATGAGGTAATGAACAATTTAGGGGCATCCAATCAAGGGGTTGGCCTCGGGCATCAAAGAACCTCTGTACGCCACTGCTGGATACTATATCCAACTCTGCAGTATACACGCGACGAGATATAGCCAAACATTCCACGCAATACTTTGTGCAGCCTGCTGTTAGTGTCTTCTTTGTTCACATTTCTAATTGCATTTTCGGCGCTGATTCTGGAAAGACGTGGCAAGATGACGCAGTCCTGTGACCTAAAGTCTTCGATCTTCATCCTATGACCTCAACACTATGACCTCAAGCTTTCGACCTTCAGCCTGTGTTTCAATACTATGACCTCAAGATTACGACCTTCAGCCTATGACCTCAACACAATGAACTCAAGCCTTCGACCTTCAGCCTATGATCTCAACACTGTGACCTCCAGCTAGACGACACCGACAGTACTAGAAGACAATTAACCTGTTTCCCCCCCCCCCCCCCCCCGCTCGCTTTGTACTCAAGCTTAGTCCATACTGGACTGATTCTGAGTGTGGGGTAGCTTCCCCTATTACCAGTGACACTCGCCATCTGGCGAACCCACACCGACTTCTGAGGTCCTTGTAATTTAAGTCCCCAAAATCAAGGACGAGAGGTCAACATTTTAGTCCAACTAAACGGTGCAGAGATTAAACCCGCCACCTCGCCGCCAGCACACCGGAAGTTTACAAGCCAGCGCTGTTATCCATTCGGTCATGTTGATCTCCAGCCTACTTGTAGTCTCATTATTATCATCACGGGCCGCGCCATGTCGGTGTCCATGATTTCCAAAGGATCTGAGTCCTCGAGAGTTCTGCATCGACTCGGTGGATGGGGTTCCCCCAGACCACCGAATGGGATCATCAAGCCTAAGGACTCGCAATCTGCCCCTGCCTGTCCTCCGGCCTATCTGCCCAGTGGTTACATTTATTGCCAGGCCTATTTCGATGTACCTGACGAGATGCAGCGAAATGTGCCAAGCAATAAATCGTGCAATCTATTGTTTGTGTCTTCGTTATTCAAATTTAGTCTTTAGGTTGCATTTCCTAACACCAGAATAAGACTTGCACCCTCCCAATTGCACTCCTCCGCCTGAAGCCGTTGGCACAATGTGGGGTGGTGGGTTTGGTGAGCGCCGTCCAACATTCGGCGCTACCAAAAAGCGGGTATTATTGCCTATTGTCATACAGTAGCTGGACTATATTTGACTAAGACCTGACTAGTACTCACAATAGTCACCTGAAAACCACCTGAAGACGAGTGGTAGCGTTGCCTGACAAATCCCATATCATGTTATTTATGTGTATTGCCTTCCCCACAATTGGCTACTAGTCTAAAGAACATTATGTACTGTATATTAATGTACCTCTTCACAAAAGCTGAGGAGGGAGGACAAAGTATCCGTCTATCGACGCCGGATTTGGCGTTTAAAAAACAAAACAAAACAATGAGAGTGCATTATTTCGTACACTGAACTCCTCCAGCGGCAGTTTAGTCCAATAATTCAATAGCCATATTCGAATAAGTTACTGAAATATTGAATTGATAATAAAGAGAGATAACGCAGGCGAATACAGAGGGAGATAAATTCTATTAAATGCTACAGTGAAAATATATTGCTGTTTACGGCTACAAACTGAGGAAATTTGTAAACTAATTTCAAAATTTTATGGCGTAATTCATCTTATACGTATAATTTGTAAAAATTTTTGAAGATTTTAAGAGTTTTAATAATTATTAATGTTTCTGTTGAAATTATAAATAATATGTGTCGGTAAAGAGGTAAATATTATATTACTTGCTGATATATAAGCAATATAGAGTACACTTACGTTTAGAGGTCCGCGTACTGATGTTGTTTCTTGAAAATAATAATAAGAAAAATAATAATAATAACAGAATTAACATTGGTTGCACATGACCTCACTTTTATCTAAATGTCGAATTTTTGAAACGCGACTGTTTCTTGCTCTCCATATATTTCTCCTCTCACATTCAGGTCATGAAATTACTCAATTGACGGAATCTCTCAGTGGATTAGAAGTCGCGTTCACTTCCTCAGCTCATTCACGCTGTAAACAAAAATATAAGTTGTTCCTTTGAAGCCACCAAGACAGCGCATCATTTGTGAATCGAACTTGTGGGATTATTTCAGTTCACATCTGTGAGGAATTGAACAAAAGCTGCAGCACGATAACATTGTGGATTGCAAATAAGATGTATATTTAGCTCCCGCGAATAGATGAGACGTACTGACCACAGGCACCGTGTACATACTTACAAAGGATTCCATAACGGTGAAAAAGATTGACAATTATCTAAAAGCAGAAACAATCAATAAATATATAATAATGAAGTAATAAAATAAAGAAATGAGTCTTATAATAGGACACAGTGGTAAACTGCAGCACATTCACTGCTTTGTTTTTATTTATTTTTATTTTTGCGTTCGCTCGCTTTGAACGATATACTACTGCTACTAGTTGCTACTACTACTAGTCAATTCTCTAGACTAATTGTCCGTGAAAGTTAGCTTTCCCTATTATCAGTGTCCCTCGCAATTAGTCGCACCCTTCTCCGACTTAGAGGTACTCGTAGTGGACGTCCCTACATCACTCATCAAGTCTTCAGCCCGTAATGGCATTTCTGAAACTTGCCACCACTTCTGGAGGCAGCGATGTCCATGATACACCAAAATCTCGAAGGTGAATACGCCCGACAGAAGAAACACCACCGGGGGTCATGACCCCCGTGTAATGGACACACAATGCAGGGGTCTCCAGAGAAACGGGGATGTAGAATGAACACACAAGGCAGGGGTCGCCAGAGAAACGGGGATGTAGAATGAACACACAAGGCAGGGGTCGCCAGAGAAGGTTTCAACGCGAAAGCGCTAAACCTCTCCTCCACGGCTACTGCTCAATGTAAACTGCAGGACACAACACGCCATTTGAAATAACAAGTACCTCTGAAGTCGGAGTGGGTTCGCCTAATGACAAGGGACACTGTAAATAAGGAAAGCTAATCCACACGCAAAACTCAGTCCATCACTACTATAAATAGTGTGTGTGTGGACTACACTTGAGTTCAAAGCCAGCGAGAACAAAATAAATAAATAAATAAACATAACAATATAACTAAGTTTCGAGAACATACAAACCTTCAGCTGTCTACACACAATTCCAAAACTCAAAGAATCAATTTCGGAAGCACACAAGATACATCTTGATTTGCCACATGGAACAAAACTGCACAATTTAGTGAGTACATGAGAGCATCAGCGGAAATAAAAATAACATCATCAACACAGAGGTCTCCACGGCAGAAAGGGAATACGCCTCAAAAGAGGTCGATCCAGGATGACCGAGGATGTAGAGATGACAAAGTATCCTTGGTTTATGCAATCGGCCTGCTTCTGTAGGGGCAGTCAGTGGATCAGCCCGGTCCATTGCTCGTCTGCTGTCCACAGCAGCCCGCTAGCAAGCCATCGGCATGTTTATTTCCATTGACACCCTGTGTCCTATCATAAGAACTGAACTGATCTTTGTCACCTTTGACCTCCTCTTAGATTCCACTCGCTGTTTTCGAGCCCAGCCCATCTCGATCTGCCTGAGCATACTCATTGAGTCATTGAGAAAACATGCCTGGGTGAAAGCCTGTATCTCCAGCCAGGCTATAGCTTTAGTTACTACCGTGACCTCCTATGTCAGGCAACTTGTTGCACAGGCGAAGATACCATTGTCTTTATTTACAGGCCTGTCTTAGGACTGTGCTGTAAAACTACACGAGGTCCTCTCGTGTCGAACAACATGCTCATTTGTATAGATGACCTCATCACCCTCAGAACATCATATCCATCTGTGTAGATGACCACATCACCATCAGAACACCACATATGGTTCAGCGAGAAATGCCGTTAAGAATTGAGGAGCAGGCATCTATATGCTCGATCACAGGATGATTCATCTGAGCCTGGCGATGGACCCTGATATAACTTCTCTTCTTAGGGTGAACGGGGTAGAATAGAATCTCATATCCTGACAATCGCAGCGAGACAAGGTATATTCTCACTGGCAAATTCTCTTGAGTCCACACAGCGGGGTTCGAGCTACAGAGCATGCTGCACAAATGATTTATAATAGCACCTGCCACAAGGTGAAAAAGATTGACAATTATCTAAAAGCAGAAACAATCAACAAATATATAATAATGAAGTAATAAAATAAAGAAATGAGTATTATAGGACACAGAGGTAAACTGCAGCACATTCACTGCTTTGTTTTTATTTATTTTTATTTTTGCGTTCGCTCGCTTTGAACGATTTGCTACTGCTACTAGTTGCTACTACTACTAGTCAATTCTCTGGACTAATTGTCCGTGAAAGTTACCTTTCCCTATTACCAGTGTCCCTCGCCATTAGTCGCACCCTTCTTCGACTTAGAGGTACTCGTAGTTGACGTCCCTACATCACTCATCAAGTCTTCAGCCCGTAATGGCCATTTCTGAAACTTGCCACGACTTCTTGACAGACATGCTTAGCGATGTCCATGATACACCAAAATCTCGAAGGTGAATACGCCCGACAGAAGAAAAACCACCGGGGTCATGACCCCCGTGTAATGGACACACAATGCAGGGGTCTCCAGAGAAACGTGGGTGTAGAATGAACACGCAAGGCAGGGGTCGCCAGAGAAACGGGGATGTAGAATGAATACACAAGGCAGGGGTCGCCAGAGAAACGTGGGTGTAGAATGAACACGCAAGGCAGGGGTCGCCAGAGAAACGGGGGTGTAGAATGAACACACAAGGCAGGGGTCGCCAGAGAAACGGGGATGTAGAATGAACACACAAGGCAGGGGTCGCCAGAGAAGGTTTCAACGCGAAAGCGCTAAACCTCTCCTCCACGGCTACTGCTCAATGTAAACTGCAGGACACAACACGCCATTTGAAATAACAAGTACCTCTGAAGTCGGAGTGGGTTCGCCTAATGACAAGGGACACTGTAAATAAGGAAAGCTAATCCACACGCAAAACTCAGTCCATCACTACTATAAATAGTGTGTGTGTGGACTACACTTGAGTTCAAAGCGAGCAAGAACAAAATAAATAAATAAATAAACATAACAATATAACTAAGTTTCGAGAACATACAAACCTTCAGCTGTCTACACACAATTCCAAAATTCAAAGAATCAATATCGGAAGCACACAAGATACATCTTGATTTGCCACATGGAACAAAACTGCACAATTTAGTGAGTACATGAGAGCATCAGTGGAAATAAAAATAACATCATCAACACAGAAGTCTCCACGGCAGAAAGGGAATACGCCTCAAAAGAGGTCGATCCAGGATGACCGAGGATGTAGAGATGACAAAATATCCTTGGTTCATGCAATCGGACTGCTTCTCTAGGGGCAGTCAGTGGATCAGCCCGGTCCATTGCTCGTCTGCTGTCCACAGCAGCCCGCTAGCAAGCCATCGGCATGTTTATTTCCCTTGACACCCTGTGTCCTATCATAAGAACTGAACTGATCTTTGTCACCTTTGACCTCCTCTTAGATTCCACTCGCTGTCTTCGAGCCCAGCCCATCTCGATCTGCCTGAGCATACTCATTGAGTCATTGAGAAAACATGCCTGGGTGAAAGCCTGTATCTCCAGCCAGGCTATAGCTTTAGTTACTACCGTGACCTCCTATGTCAGGCAACTTGTTGCACAGGCGAAGATACCATTGTCTTTATTTACAGGCCTGTCTTAGGACTGTGCTGTAAAACTACACGAGGTCCTCTCGTGTCGAACAACATGCTCATTTGTATAGATGACCTCATCACCCTCAGAACATCATATCCATCTGTGTAGATGACCACATCACCATCAGAACACCACATATGGTTCAGCGAGAAATGCCGTTAAGAATTGAGGAGCAGGCATCTATATGCTCGATCACAGGATGATTCATCCGAGCCTGGCGATGGACCCTGATATAACTTCTCTTCTTAGGGTGAACGGGGTAGAATAGAATCTCATATCCCGACAATCGCAGCGAGACAAGGTATATTCTCACTGGCAAATTCTCTTGAGTCCACACAGCGGGGTTCGAGCTACAGAGCATGCTGCACAAATGATTTATAATAGCACCTGCCACAAGGTGGGTATCTTCACTGAGGCACTATCTGTGCCACAAGCTCTCAAAGACAACAAGTGAACAGTGCACAAAACAAGGTTGCTACCAGAAAGTGAACTCTACTGTTGTGGTACAATGTGGTGTACCTGCAAATAAAGAACCATATACACTTGCACAAAACAGGGAACTAGGTAAGAGGCGTGACCGAGAAAGTAACGAAGTCTGTACTTATGCACGTGTGGTAAAAGCAAACAACCCGCTGAACATGATCTTCAGAAATGTATACAGCAAGATGAGAGAGATATACGCAAACATCACTAAACTTGAAGTTGTATGGAATTAAATTGATAAAACAGTCAACACATGTAGCCTGTCTGTGTAATAATCAGAGATGCGAAATTCTAGATTCTAGACGAAGAAGAAGAAGAAGAAGAAGAAGAAGAAGAAGAAGAAGAAGAAGAAGAAGAAGAAGAAGAAGAAGAAGAAGAAGAAGAAGAAGAAGAAGAAGAAGAAGAAGAAGAAGAAGAAGAAGGAGGAGGAGGAGAAGAAGAAGAAGAAGAAGAAGAAGAAGAAGAAGAAGAAGAAGAAGAAGAAGAAGAACAACAACAACAACAACAACAACAATAACAACACCAGCAGCAAGAAGAAGAACAATGAGGAGGGAGAGGAGGCGGGAGAAGAAAGGGGAGGAGGTAGAAGAAGAGGAAGAAAAACAAGAAGAAGAAGCATCAGATATAATGCAATGTCAGTATTTATTACGAACAAAACAAATGCATTGGAATGAAAACAATGGTGTTTACTGATGGTAACAATAACACATTTGTTACCCCGTCAACCAGCCGGACACCTGCGTAAACGATCATTTTTGCGCATGCCTGGCTGCTCTCTGTAACAAGCAGCCCTCGACACACAGTTCGGCTTTACGTGATCTAAATTTAGACAACGTGCTTGCGATCTTTCCACGGTTCTCTATGAGTATAGGTAAGTTCCATAGAAAAGCACATCACGCACCCTGTATATAGGGGGGAGAACTATGCGGGATACACAAGATGCATGGATCTAACTGTTGTAGTCGCTGTGCCTAGCCAGCAGTGAGGTGCTTTATCCTTGTCTCGTTAAAGGAGTTGAAATATGTTGAATGTGTAGCATGGTATCTGCCGCAAGAAGGGAATATTGTCTTTTGCGACCTGCAGGTTATTTCAACTTTTCGTAGGTAACTATTTAACTTGAGTTTTTTTCTTTATAATCGAGAAGATAGACGATTTGTTGTCTGTGATTTGTCAGCCATATTGATACATAAAATAGATGTAGCCAGTTAGAAGTGCATTGATCATTTGGTAACTAAGTGCGATTTTAGTTCAGAATTAATACAGTGGTTATTAAAGTGGTTGATACAGTGAGTCTTTGTTCCCCTTAGAGCGGTGGACAGACCAAGGGGTAGAGGACAGACCAGGGGCAGTGGATAGACCCAGTGGTCGGTGGATAATTCCTGAGGACAGTCCACATATCTCGGGGGTCGACTATTGCTGCAGAGGGCGGTGAATAGATCCAGGGGACGGTGAGGAAATCCAAGGTTGGGGGGAGGGAAACAGATCCACGAAATGGTTATCAGAACAAAGGAACGATGAACAGACCCAATGCGGTGAACATATTCAGGGAACGGTAAATAGACTCACGAGAGGGGGGGGGCATATATAGGGAACGATGAACAGATCACAAGGAGGGTGGGGGGGGGGTGAACAGATCAAAGGGATTTAGACAGATCCATGGGACGAAGGACAGACCCAGGGCAATGTAGACAGATCCATGGGACTATGGACTTTATACAGTGATCGCGGTGGTTCTGTGTGTACAGTTTGGGTTAACGCTAAGACAGGTGCATTTCTGTGTATATTTGTTCTGTTTGTTTTGTTTCTCTTCTTGTACTTCATGTTTTAACTTTACGTTAAAATTGTTTTATCATCTCATATTTGTACTGCATGTTTCGAGTCGTAAGGTATGTAGGTAAGGTATGTAGGTAAGATATGTAGATAAGGTATGTAGGTAAGGTATGTAGGTCAGGTATGTAGGTAAAGGAACCTTTTCAGGTCATGGGGTACTCACCTCAAATACTCACACCATGGGTGGTGGGTATATAGTGCCAGCCCCATATTTGTAGGTCAGTAGGCTGGGTGATATCATCATAACGACGCAGGCCACCTTTATATCCAGGTAAACTTGCTGGTACCCAGTTTAGACAGGGTCGGCCTGAGGATCAGATCAGGGTTAAACGATCCCCATCTCCAGGAGGGTCGGAGGACATGAAGACCGGACAGGCGGGCAAGCGTCCTGGTCACTGCCTGACCTCAGCCCACTGTCATTTTAGACCTTCAGTGTTTCTACAGCATAAACATGTTCATATATGTTCTGTCTCACTGTAGCCTGCAGGTCGTCAGATGCAATTATACTGGGTTGCCGTGAGATTGGCTACCCCACCCTGTGGCAAGATCCAACAAATAATTAACCATTATGGGCGAGCTGGTTGATGGCCTACGTTCCATTATAAAACGACGACGACGACGATGAAGAAGTAGAAGTAGAAGAAGAGGAAGAAGAAGAAGAAGAAGAAGAAGAAGAAGAAGAAGAAGAAGAAGAAGAAGAAGAAGAAGAAGAAGAAGAAGAAGAAGAAGAAGAAGCAGCAGCAGCAGCAGCAAAAGAAGAAGAAGAAGAAGACGAAGAAGAAGAAGAAGAAGAAGAAGAAGAAGAAGAAGAAGAAGAAGAAGAAGAAGAAGAAGAAGAAGATGAAGAAGAAGAAGAAGAAGAAGCAGCAGCAGCAGCAGCAGCAGCAGAAGAAGAAGAAGAAGAAGAAGAAGAAGAAGAAGAAGAAGAAGAAGAAGAAGAAGAAGAAGAAGAAGAAGAAGAAGAAGAAGAAGAAGAAGAAGCAGAAGAAGAAGAAGAAGAAGAAGAAGAAGAAGAAGAAGAAGAAGAAGAAGAAGAAGAAGAAGAAGAAGAAGAAGAATCTGGAGCCATGGCGTCTTTGCTCAAAACCAGTCACTAATTACAAGCACTAATTAACTTAATCAAGCTCCAGTATTGCAGCGAATCTGTGCTGTAGTAATAACGGCATCGTTGATAGACAGCGTGTTATCTTAAGGTCAAGAGTTCATTTGTGTCCTAATTATTTATCCTGAGAAAGCCAAGCAACTGGTGGTTTCCTACAGAATGTATGCGTAAAGGTACCCCACAGTTGGTCTCAGTTCTTCTGCTGTAAAACCATGTACGAGGGGAAGTCAATAAGTAAGTCACAAATGGCTGTAGAAAAATAACAAAATATGATAGCAACTTGAAACAAGTTTATTTTTATACATACATTGTCCCTTTATTTTTCAACACGATTTCCATCAACATTGATGCACTTATCCCATCGTTTTATCAGTCCTCCCAAACTGGCTGCATCGAACTGCTTGCTCTGTTTTCTAAACCACTTCACATTCAACTTCGGCGTCTATTCGCGAAATGTCTCCCGTAAGGTGGGTTTTCTGTGGACCAAAAAGGTGGAAATCGCTAGAGGCTACAGAGTCTATCGTTACTCGCCTTGTCACCTCTAATCATCTCCTCCACCTGCTGCATGGATGCTTCTGTTGCAATCTTAACAGGACGACCAGATCGGATTTCATCAACAATTTTAGAGCGTCCTTGAGAAAATGTTTCTACCCAGCTATGCACCGCTTTACGGGACAAACATTTGTCAGCATAAACAGGAAGCATTTCCTTATGAATGTCCTTTGCAGGCAGTCCTTTTGCCCACAAAAAAAAACACAAAAAAAACGCACAACAGCACGTTGCTCTTTGGTTGTACACTCCGTAAGAACAGTCGCCATTTTGTTTATGTGCTGCGCATACGCATGAGACACCTAGCGCCACCTGACGCAATGTTTCATAATGTTTCACAATGTTTATTTTTCTTCCTATGTGAATGTATAATGCTCTTGATGACGAAAGATGAGTGATTGGAAGGGCCAAATGTAAGACGGGCCTGCGTGCCCAATGTGTGACCCTTTTAAAATAAAGTTGATTTTATTTGATTTGACGAACGGGAATATAAAGTTCGATGTTGCTGTCGCCTAATGACACCTGTAGAAAACACCAACTACATTTACTTTCCATCCAACAGAACTGTGTGACTTACTTATTGACTCGCACTCGTATCAACTGACTGATTGATTGATAGAATTATTGATCAACTTAATGATTGAGTGGTTGAACTAAAACACCATCTTCATCCTCTTGCCTCCCGACCTGGTAGTCGTGAGTCTGAAATCCCCACCGAGGTGGATTCTTCTAAACGGACCTGGGCTGCCAGGTAACACAGTCTACAATGGATCATCATAAAGTGTCCTGGGAAATAAAGGTGACCACACCATTCGTCTAGTGTCGAGAAGTCTAGTCAACCATGGGGCCAGTAAAATATACCTAGTAGCCCTAAGGTGTGTAAAACCTTACTTATTTTAATTACCATCTTTATAGATACCACCCACCTACGTCAAAGTGTCCTATTTGATATTTCCCTTAAAGTTTCTGTGAATGATCTTGTAACACCTAAGGCTATCAAAACCTCAGAATTAGTTTTATTTTCTGTCCAGGAGATTTTCATCATCCTTCTAACTGTTCACACTTCAATATCCTCATCATCTGACTTCTGGTTTATAATTGCGGCCATGTCAGCCTGCTGTAATATTCATGTGGACTTCCCAATGTTCTAAGTCAAGGATTCTCTCCATTGACACGGAGTTTCGTGCATCTGTACGGAGATTTTCCTTGAACACTGGGAGGTGATGGTTACTGACAAACCAGATTCTGACGTAATTAAAAGGAAACATTGTAGATGTCAGAGCGGAGAAAAATAAAGACGGGGAATTGTACCGGCGCCAGGCTGGATAGGAAATGACTTCACATTTTATTCTGGACTGGTCTGGTCAGGATGGTATGAGACCGATGTCATAGCGTCGCATGGGCGATCCTGCGCAAATATAAATTCAAAATGGCAGGTTACACCGCCCTCTACAATCGATGGCATCTCAAACTTACGACCCTCACACGAAACAGTACAGCGGCCATTGAGAAGGATATGTCCAAGCGGTACTCGGATTAACTGCATGTGTACGCTGTTTAATGTGATCTTATGTTTTTATTTTTAAACCCTGTGTGTCAGCTGTTTTTCGTACTCCGTTTCCTGCAGGACATTCTCACCAACACAGACATGGCGTCACAGCATGGGTTGCTAGTTCCCAGCGTCAGTCTCCCGGACTTTGATGAAGGTGGTGTTGGCGGAGGGCGCGGTGGTGGAGGTTGTGGGGAGGATGATGATGCAGAGGAGGTCACCGAAACCAAGATTATTGGAGTTACTGAAAAAGGCGTCATTCGCAAGAGAAGCTTCAAGGTAACAGTTTTCCTACACTTCCACCTCTTTTTCTTGTGTTCATATTCTTGTTTTTCTTGCTCTTCTTCTTCTTTTTCTTGTTCTTCTTCTTCCTGTGCTTATTCCTCTCCCTCTTTTTCTTCCTGTTCTTCTAATTCTATTTCTAAATTGTGGCAGTAAATGTAGTGATGGTAGTGGCAGCAAAAGCGGTAGATTTAGTGTTGAAAGTACTTGTTCTCCTGTTCTTCTTCCCATCCTCCCCTTCCTTCTTCTCCTTTCCTTCTACTACTACTACTACTACTACTACTACTACTACTACTACTACTACTACTACTACTACTACTACTACTACTACTACTACTACTACTACTACTACTACTACTACTACTACTACTACTACTACTGCTACTACTACTACTACTACTACTACTACTATTGCTGCTGCTGCTACTACGACTACTATTGCTGCTGCTGCTGCTGCTACTACTACTATTGCTGCTGCTGCTGCTGCTGCTACTACTACTACTACTACTACTACTACTACTACTACTACTACTACTGCTACTACTACTACTACTACTACTACTACTACTGCTGCTGCTGCTGCTGCTGCTGCTGCTGCTGCTGCTACTACTACTACTACTACTACTACTACTACTACTACTACTACTACTACTACTACATGAAGCAGCAGCTGTAACAGTAGTAGTCGTAGTGGCAGTAGTTGTGGTAGTACTAAAATCAGCACACAGCGTGGGCTGGTATTGTAAAATTCCATACGTTGCCCATACAGCATGATCCTTCAGCCTGCCTAGTTTACTCCAGAAGAAAGGTAATACAAATGCACAGGAACAAGACACGCTGTAGAAGCTACAAGGTTAGCAAAGTAATGCGCTAACCCGCCAGTCGGAGCTTCGATCCTAGACCTGTTGCCAGCCAAGGCTTAAGGTCTGGTCTGCCCTGCCATGAGATATAGTCTTTAGTTTACATTTCCTCACACCAGGATGCGGTGTACCCCCACTCCCCCAAATTGCTCTTCTCCGTCCGAAGCCGTTGGCACAATGTGGGGTGCCGGGATTAATGAGTGCAGCCCAACATTCGGCGCTAACAGAAAGCAGGTAGTACTGTCTAGTGTATACTACATCTAAGACCTGACTGAGCGTAATAATAGACTGGTAAATCACAAAAGCCCAAAACTGCTTACTGTTGATTACGACGCCCTGTCAAGGACACGTAACTAACTTATATGTAACAATATTACTGTCTGTAACTAACGACATTACTTTGATCCATTTCAGAGAAAACTTACAAAAGAAGAGAAGTCACAACGAGCGTACGGTGTCGACAAGGCGGAGTATGCCAAAATTGTGGAGCGGGTTATGGCCGACAAAATGTACAGCGGTGCGCTAGAGGGACTTCGGGAGAGGTGGAAAATGCTGGGCTACATGCATACAGACTGCCTGGACATGGTTGACCAGTGGGTGGCCAGGCGGGAGGCGCTGCTGCAGAAGAGACGGAGAAAGGATGTGGACATTATCATTACCTTGATTATTGCATCTTCCGCGTTTATGATTGTTTGTTGGTGTATTAAAACCTTTATTTGGTGTTAACGAATTGTTGAGTTGAGTTGAAGTTAAGTTGAGCTAACAACCAACATCACTGCACTTAGGACATTCTCATACGCGCTCCGTCCCCTCGTTCAACAGCCAGCTAAGTGTCACCTACTAATCGTCCTCACCGCTATCTGATTAAACGTTCTCTTGGTCTTCCCATTCAGTTTTGAGATTCTTCCAGAACCCCTGCCTACCCCCCGCAATCGCATTCTTTCCACACACGTTCTCTCCCCGCCTTCTCCACCTGGCCCCAAAGGCGCTCGATCACCTCTCCCTTGTTCATAGGTAATCTACCACCAAGAGGTGCATTCCCTGCTAGCCTATCAGCCTGTTCATTCTCCCTGTATTCCAGCAATGGCCAGGGCAACAAATCCACACAATTCTCACCATCTGTGGTCTTCTGAAGCGAAGTGAGTCATTCCACACGAAACATTCCTTTCTCCACCTCTACTAAGCATTCTCCTGAGTCCAGTTTGGAGAAGATTGAGAAAACATATTCATTTTGTCAGGGGTAGCCGTGGCTGGGAGATGGCGGTTTGCGTCTCTATTTCAGAACGTAAAGAGTTCGATTGCAAAGCAGGGCTGGGAATTTTCCCAAGAACCTTTTGGTACCTAATGATATCACACGTCCCACTGATGGCCTGGGCAGTGACATCGGATACCTGGCCCGATTGGATAAGGGAGAAAAACTGGAGGTGCAGAATGTGCACGTGAAAATCCCACGGCAGCTGGAAATCGCAACGGTAGACAGTAAAGCTGCAGTCCTGACAAAATTGTTAGAAAACATACACATCTAACTACGGGTAGATAGAAGCCCATAAGAAAGTCTACTGTATCTTCGTTTCCTTTATCTCTCCATCAATGGAAGTACTTGCTATCAGCAGTATTGCTTTGTCTGAGCTGTCAATAGCTGTTTTCACAGATAGATGTTTTAATTCTGAGATTCTGAATAAGGGACCGACATTTATTTATTTATTATTATTATTATTATTATTATTATTATTATTATTATTATTATTATTATTATTATTATTATTATTATTATTATTATTATTATTATTATTATTTGTATTTTGGAAAAATTTATATTTCGAGTACAATACTTTCTCCGTAATCCCGTTTATCACGCAGTCTCGTAGCGGGCGAGAACTGGGAGCGGTTCTACCCCCGCTGGTGACTTGCGGGATAACTGAACCGGCCGTTCAGAAAGCAATGGCAAACTACTGAGCGTAATCTTGCCAAGAAATCAACAGACAGCTGAAAGATGCTGTTGTTGACAGCAATGTCCTGTAAAGGATATGCGAGTTAAAAAATAAAAATATTTCAAGTGCTCCGGTCCTGATTCCATGAACAATTCAATGGAATCAGATCCCCCAAGTCGGCCCACCACGACAAGATGGCGCACTACGGGCCGTCTTGTCGCTCAAACAAACAGGAGAACCGTGGTTCAAGGTATATAGACATTCACATTTCCACCTATGGACGAGTCGTTTTCGTACCTTGAACTGCATCCACAATCCTGGGACAAACGAGACAACATAAAAATATTGTTCAAGGTATATAGGCATTTACACCCATTGTCGAAAGTTTTCCGTAACTTGAAAAGTTGTCTCCGTCTCCAAGGGCGGAGCCCTCAGGTTGGTCTATATCTGGCTATCTACATGTACCAACCTGATCATCACGGTTCCAACAGATTACACAAGACACGGGAACATGAAACACAATTGGACCCTCCTTGCACTAAGGCTTAGGTACTAACGATGCGGTGCAGATTCATCTACTGTGAGTACCGCAACAGAACTCCGAATCTACTGTCACCGGTAACTTCTGATCGGATCCACTGGCCTATTAGAGCCAACATCCGCCATTGATCTATCGGAGCCAATATCTGCTGCCACATGCTGCCTAGTGGTGTCCAACGTACTCCCTTTCATTGGCCTGCTGTAGTCTCCCAAAGGCAAACGAACAGTAGCAGTCGCAAGTCTCATCTGACGGCCGCACTCCTACAACACCGACAAGATGAAGGATCTATGCTGACTGCAGCGAGTACGTCGGAAGTAATCTCCATCTGACTTACTTCTACCACCCACAAGATGAAGGACCTATGCTGACTGCAGCGAGTACGTCGGAAGTAATCTCCATCTGACTTACTTCTACCACCCACAAGATGAAGGATCTATGCTGACTGCAGCGAGTACGTCGGAAGTAATCTCCATCTGACTTACTTCTACCACCCACAAGATGAAGGACCTATGCTGACTGCAGCGAGTACGTCGGAAGTAATCTCCATCTGACTTACTTCTACCACCCACAAGATGAAGGATCTATGCTGACTGCAGCGAGTACGTCGGAAGTAATCTCCATCTGACTTACTTCTACCACCCACAAGATGAAGGATCTATGCTGACTGCAGCGAGTACGTCGGAAGTAATCTCCATCTGACTTACTTCTACCACCCACAAGATGAAGGATCTATGCTGACTGCAGCGAGTACGTCGGAAGTAATCTCCATCTGACTTACTTCTACCACCCACAAGATGAAGGATCTATGCTGACTGCAGCGAGTACGTCGGAAGTAATCTCCATCTGACTTACTTCTACCACCCACAAGATGAAGGATCTATGCTGACTGCAGCGAGTACGTCGGAAGTAATCTCCATCTGACTTACTTCTACCACCCACAAGATGAAGGATCTATGCTGACTGCAGCGAGTACGTCGCAAGTAGTCTTTATCAGACGCACTCCTACAACACCGACAAATTGAAGGACCTATGCTGACTGCAGCGAGTACGTCGGAAGTAATCTCCATCTGACTTACTTCTACCACCGACAAGATGAAGGCAGACGCGCTTCAGTGGCGTCGCTCCAACAAGTGCACTAAATCAAAGAGCAGTCAAGGCAATTTGACCCATGTGATTTCAGTTCAGTTCTTAGTATAATGAGTCACATCACAAAGATTTTGCTTAGGAATTATCATGCAAAGAGTGAGGAAGAAAATACAACCTGAATTAGGGGAAGAACAAAGTGGGTTTATAGAAGGAAAGGGTACAGTAAATGCTGTGTATATGCTGCGAACAGTTATTGAACGTGCTATAGAAGTAAACAAGGATATACATCTTTGCTTTATTGACTATACAAAGGCTTTTGACAGAGTTAGACATGTCAACATGGTGGATATGCTTGCAGATCTACAAATTGATGGGAAAGACATTAGACTTATAAAAAAAAACATATATTGGAAACAATAAGCTGCAATAAGGATTGATAATGAAATGGGACAGTATCAGCCAATTAAAAGAGGTGTTAGTCAGGGATGTGTGATGTCTCCAGATCTTTTTTCCCTATACAGTGAAAATATTTTCAGAAATGTAGAGGATATAAATGGAATCAGCATTGGAGGACGAAACATCAATAAAATTAGATATACAGATGATACAGTATTAATTGCAGACAATGCGCAGGACCTGCAACAATTAGTAGATGCGGTTGTTGTACACAGTGAGCAACTGGGGTTAGAATTAAATTGTAAAAAGACTCAGGTTATGGTCGTCACTAGGAAGAAAGAAGTATTACAATGTAATATACAAGTAAATGGAAATATTCTTCAACAAGTGAATCGGTACAATTATCTTGGAACAGTCATAACATCTGATGGGAGATGCCTTGAAGAGATTAGAACAAGAATCGCCATGGCGAAAGTAGCCTTTAGCAAGATGAAAAACATTCTGACCAATAAAAAGATGTCAATTGAAACGAGAAAAAGAGTGTTGAGGGGATACATAGAGCCTGTTCTTTTGTATGGATGTGAAACTTGGACAATGAGCAGTCAAGCTGAAAAGCATCTGATGTCTGCAGAAATGTGGTTTCTGAGGAAAATGCAAAGAATACCATGGACAGACAGAAAAACCAATGACCAAGTACTACAGGAGACAAATGAACATCGTAAACTGATTAGAGAAATTAGACGTAGACAGTCAAAATTTTTTGGACATGTTATGAGAAGAAATGGGTTGGAGAACTTAGTGACAACTGGCAAGATCGAAGGGAACAGACCAAGAGGAAGACCGAGACGAAAATACCTGGATGGCTTGGCCACATGGCATGGATGAGACAGGAACACTGAGCTGATCCACGACACTGGTGGTCGAGTGAAATGGCGAGTCATGACCGCCCACGCTTTCCGGCATGGCACATGATTGATTGATTTCAGTTCACTTGGTCTAAGTACATACCGTACGCAAATGTGCCGTTCCTCGCCGTTTTCCCCTCAGGATAGACACATTTTTGTTTTAATTTGACATGGTCCCACAACAGTCGCCCGATGACGTTGAGTCCCGAAGTTTGTATTAGTATCACAGTAGAATCTCCGCCCGCCCAACGATCCAGAACTGTCAATGTATCAGCGTTTGTTCTCTGTCCGCGCTATTCAGGACATTCTTCTAAAACAAATCAAATCTCTGCTGCCTCCAGGACTGCTCATGTCTCTAGTAAACTACCAAAGAATTCCTAAATATCCCCATTTTCTGGTGTAGTGGTTGGCGCATAAACTTGTCTATTGTGATGTTTCTGTTCTTTGTCTTGAGTTTGATTGTGAGTTGAGACGTTGAGTCAAGAACCGACATCACAAAACTCCTGACATTCCCATACATACCCCATCCTCATCTACAACAGCCAGCTGAAGAGTCAAAATACTAATGAATGGTACATGAGCTGTCTGATTATGTGTTCATCTGACCTTTCCTCGGAGTGTTGAGTATCGGTCAGATTCTCTTTTCAACCCCTGCAGCACCATGATTATGTGTTCATCTGACCTTTCCCCGGAGTGTTGAGTGTCGGCCAGATTTTCTTTTCAACCCCTGCAGCACCATTCTATTCAAGCAGTTATGATGTACCCGTCTTCTGCACTATTATAGTCTATACACATGATCCCAAATAACCCCAACCACATCTGCCTTACACATCAACACCCCATCACAGGGTGCAGACTCAGCCAATCTGTCCCCCTACTCGTTTCCCACCATACCATGTCCTGTGACAAACAGCCAACAGATGCTCTCTTTTTTTTAATTGTTGAATGGAATTCTCTCAGTCTTCCCGAATCATGCCTGTATTCACCATTCTTGTAACTGTTCTGGTTGTAATTATAATTAAATGCACGGAGTTGTTTCGTAGACATGACTAGAACCAGCAGTCGTCAGCGAGGTCATGGTCACAGAGGTCGAAGGTCAGACAACACGTAGCGTTGTTATGGTTGGACCGGTAGTCCAGCAGCAGACGTTAGACTTGGCCTGGTCTGTGCCTCCATCGACAGGTTTCCTCGGTTTGTTCCTTGTTCTCCGCAGTTGTTGATTCATTGTCTAGGTCAAATATTTCAGAAGAATGGAAGGCAAGAAGTTTGACCTGATCGTGTATGGAGCTAGCGGCTTTACCGGGCAGTACACGGTGGATGAAGTGGCCCGAGTTGCCGAGGAGGAGAATCTAACATGGGCGGTCGCCGGCAGAAGTTCGCAGAAACTACAGACTGTTTTAAACGAGGCTTCACTGCGCACAGGTACATTTTACACATTTTATTTTAAATATAACATTTGAGAATGTCAGCATTGTGATATCTGGGCGGTCGCTAGTCAAGTTTAAGGTAATCACATTGAGTTAGGTGGCCACTTTAGTAACAAAACATTATCTAAATTGCTTTTTAATTAGGCAACCTTCGTAGCCATAGTT
Organism: Cepaea nemoralis; assembly: GCA_014155875.1. Classification (NCBI taxonomy): domain Eukaryota; kingdom Metazoa; phylum Mollusca; class Gastropoda; order Stylommatophora; family Helicidae; genus Cepaea; species Cepaea nemoralis. Next base: position 165,047 of record JACEFZ010009108.1, read on the forward strand.
GGATACCTCTTGAGGGGAAAAACAAACATCCAACGGTACCTTATTCAAGTCTTAAGTCAATTCTAAGTCTAGATATTAAATATGTGTGTGTGTGTGTGTGTGTGTGTTTTTTTTTTTTTTTATGTCATTTATTATGAGCGAAGAGGAAAATCTACATAGTATATATTTTGATAGCATTTCAAAAATATAAATAAAATTTAGCAGGAACGATCATGATTTTAAAATGGAGTATTTAGTACTAATGAGACCACCACAGATAGACAGGCCTTGAAAAACCAAATCTAGTGGTACCTCAATGATGCCTGTATGTCAATTCTAAGTGGAGATATTCACATTTTTGTGAAGGTGTATCAGGATAAAATATTGACATGATTTCCCTAATTTCAGGACTCTAAAGTGTGTCAATTTTATTTCCACTTCCGGTCCATGCCAGATTGTCTCAAACGAGTCACAGACAGATGTGAAAACTGACTTCAATAATATGTTCCATCATGTTAAATGATAAAAAAAAAAAAAAAAGTACAAGTATACAAATAAATTATTAATAATCTTTAAACTTGTATTCTCTTTAACTTTAGTAGTTCAAATTGCACGTTTGAGTGTTAAAAGTTTACATGGCTGGCTACCGCCATCTTGGAGTTCCATTCAAACATCTCGCAGACATTTTTTTTAACGGCAATTATAGCGAATTAAGCGATGAAACTCTCCAAATATATGTAAAAATGGGTGCTGAATTTGAATATCCATCTAAAATATCTTAATATTAAGTAAGCTCTTGTTTGCTGTCAACACCAGCATCTTTCAGCTGTATGTTGATTTCTTGACAAGATTACGCTCAGTAGTTTGCCATTGCTTTCTGAGCGGCCGGCTCACATACCCCTTAAGTTACCGATGCGATTTGAACCACTGCTGATTCTCACCGTCATCACGTTACCTATGAGAGTATACGAGATTACGGAGAAAAGTCGCTAACCTCTAAGCCACGAAGCCAGCTCTAGAAAATAAAATTACTTACTTTTTGCCAAGTAATTCAATTTATTTAAAAGGTCACAATAATTTCAACCAATCTCTGTGCACAGAATATTAGACTAACCTTTTCTACACAACCTAAGATGTCATCTGTTATTGTCACGTGATATTTGAATGAATGAATGATGTCATAAGCATGAATGGTCTTTACAGCAGCCATTTTTGGGACACAATGGATCAGGCCAGGATGGTATGATATATCACTTCCATTTTCAGTTTGGGTCACGGCACGATCAAATTCTCTAATATTATCATTGTCCTGCCAATAGTACTAGTGTATTCGTTCATATCTCTCTCAGGTCTTGGTCCTGGGTGCTCTGGATCAATTCTTGATATTCCGCCAAGACTCCTTAGTCCATTCAGCATCTGTTCTCTATGTTCTACCTCTGCCCTTTCTCCCACTGATCTTTCCAGTTGTCGTTATGTTTGACAACCCCCTCTCTTCCCATTATAAGACCAAAGAATGTAGATTGTCTTTCTTATCGTTGTATAAAATGTTCTACCTTCATTAGCCTCGTCCAGGCAATTGTTAGTTATTCTGGTAGTCCAAGGTATTCTCAATATTTACACGTTTCTTCCAGTCTCTTCCTAGTTTGTTCATTTACCTTCCAAGATTGACTGCCATACAGCAACATTTCAGTTCTCTCTTTCAGACTTCATTCATATGTCAGCCAGATTGAAAGAAAGCAGAAGATTGTCCATTCACTTGAGAGCTAGAGAAAAATACTTTGTTTAACTGTGTTAACAATTGCATGTGAGTTGTATAGGGGGATGAGAGGTACAAGAAGATGTGTGTCGTGTGTGTAGCTGGAGATTCACATAGACACATATTGTGATGGTGCACCTCCTAGGTACGGGTGTTTAAACATAACTATCAACCTACTAACTGTACCTACCTGCCTCAAATGTATGTAAACATACAATTACACTCAGTCTAGAATCATATTCTTGCAATAATGCTACATTCTTAAGCATTTAATATAATCATATTCTTGCAATAATGCTACATTCTTCAGCATTTAATATAATAATATTCTTGCAATAATGCTACATTCTTAAGCATTTAATATAATCATATTCTTGCAATAATGCTACATTCTTAAGCATTTAATATAATCATATTCTTGCAATAATGCTACATTCTTCAGCATTTAATATAATAATATTCTTGCAATAATGCTACATTCTTAAGCATTTAATATAATCATATTCTTGCAATAATGCTACATTCTTCAGCATTTAATATAATCATATTCTTGCAATAATGCTACATTCTTAAGCATTTAATATAATCATATTCTTGCAATAATGCTACATTCTTCAGCATTTAATATAATAATATTCTTGCAATAATGCTACATTCTTCAGCATTTAATATAATCATATTCTTGCAATAATGCTACATTCTTCAGCATTTAATATAATAATATTCTTGCAATAATGCTACATTCTTCAGCATTTAATATAATAATATTCTTGCAATAATGCTACATTCTTCAGCATTTAATATAATCATATTCTTGCAATAATGCTACATTCTTCAGCATTTAATATAATCATATTCTTGCAATAATGCTACATTCTTCAGCATTTAATATAATCATATTCTTGCAATAATGCTACATTCTTCAGCATTTAATATAATAATATTCTTGCAATAATGCTACATTCTGCAGCATTTAATATAATCATATTCTTGCAATAATGCTACATTCTTCAGCATTAATATAATCATATTCTTGCAATAATGCTACATTCTCAGCATTTAATATAATAATATTCTTGCAATAATGCTACATTCTTCAGCATTTACTATAATCATATTCTTGCAATAATGCTACATTCTTCAGCATTTAATATAATCATATTCTTGCAATAATGCTACATTCTTCATCATTTAATAGAATCATATTCTTGCAATAATGCTACATTCTTCAGCATTTAATATAATCATATTCTTGCAATAATGCTACATTCTTCAGCATTTAATATAATCATATTCTTGCAATAATGCTACATTCTTCAGCATTTAATATAATCATACTTGCAATAATGCTACATTCTTCAGCATTTAATATAATATATTCTTGCAATAATGCTACATTCTTAAGCATTTTAAAATAATCATATTCTTGCAATAATGCTACATTCTTCAGCATTTAATAAAAATCATATTCTTGCAATAAGCTACATTCTTCAGCATTTTAAAAAATCATTTTTCTTGCAATAATGCTACATTTTTCATCATTTAATAGAAATATTCTTGCAATAATGCTACATTCTTCAGCATTTAATATAATAAATTCTTGCAATAATGCTACATTCTTCAGCATTTAAAATTTAAACATATTCTTGCAATAATGCTACATTCTTCAGCATTTAATATAATCATATTCTTGCAATAATGCTACATTCTTCAGCATTTAATAAATCATATTCTTGCAATAATGTCCCTTCTTCAGCATTTAAAAATAATCATATTCTTGCAATAATGCTACATTTTTCAGCATTTAATATAAAAATATTCTTGCAAGAATGCTACATTCTTTAGCATTTAATATAATCATATTCTTGCAATATGCTACATCTTCAGCATTTAATATAACATATTCTTGCAATAATGCTACATTCTTCCCGCATTTAACTATAATCAATTTTTCTTGCAATAATGCTACATTCTTCAGCATTTAAAATAATCATATTCTTGCAATAATGCTACATTCTTCAGCATTTAATATAATCATATTTTTGCAATAATGCTACATTCTTCAGCATTTAATATAATCATATTCTTGCAATAATGCTACATTCTTCAGCATTTAATATAATCATATTCTTGCATAATGCTAAATTTTTCAGCATTTAATATAATCATATTCTTGCAATAATGCTACATTCTTCAGCATTTAAATAATCATTTCTTGCAATAATGCTACATTCTTCAGCATTTTAAAATAATCATATTTGCAATAATGCTACATTCTTCAGCATTTAATATAATCATATTCTTGCAATAATGCTACTTCTTCAGCATTTAAAATAATCATATTCTTGCAATAATGCTACATTCTTCAGCATTTAATATAATCATATTCTTGCAATAATGCTACATTCTTCAGCATTTAATATAATCATATTCTTGCAATAATGCTACATTCTTCAGCATTTAATATAATCATATTCTTGCAATAATGCTACATTCTTCAGCATTTAATATAATCATATTCTTGCAATAATGCTACATTCTTCAGCATTTTAAAATAATCATATTCTTGCAATAATGCTACATTCTTCAGCATTTAATATAACATATTCTTGCAATAATGCTACATTCTTCAGCATTTAATATAATCATATTCTTTTTCAATAATGCTACATTCTTTAGCATTTAATATAATCATATTCTTGCAATAATGCTACATTCTTTTAGCATTTAAAAATAATCATATTCTTGCAATAAGCCTACATTCTAGCATTTAATATAATCATATTCTTGCAATAATGCTACATTCTTCAGCATTTAATATAATCATATTCTTGCAATAATGCTACATTCTTCAGCATTTAATATAATCATATTCTTGCAATAATGCTACATTCTTCAGCATTTAATATAATCATATTCTTGCAATAATGCTACATTCTTCAGCATTTACTATAATCATATTCTTGCAATAATGCTACATTTCTGTGTTGGTTTGATAAATTGCATGGAGTTTCAGTCTTCTTGAGTTTGATGGTGAGTTGAGACGTTGAGTCAAGAACCGACATCACAAAACTCCTGACATTCCCATACATACCCCATCCTCATCTACAACAGCCAGCTGAAGAGTCAAAATACTAATGAATGGTACATGAGCTGTCTGATTATGTGTTCATCTGACCTTTCCTCGGAGTGTTGAGTGTCGGCCAGATTTTCTTTTCAACCCCTGCAGCACCATTCTATTCAAGCAGTTATGATGTACCCGTCTTCTGCACTATTATAGTCTATACACACGATCCCAAATAACCTCAACCACATCTGCCATACACATCAACACCCCATCACAGGGTGCGGACTCAGCCAATCTGTCCCCCTACTCGTTTCCCACCACACCATGTCCTGTGACAAACATCCAACAGATGCTCTCTTTTTTTTTATTGTTGAATGGAATTCTCTCAGTCTTCCCGAATCATGCCTGTATTCACCATTCTTGTTGTAACTGTTCTGGTTGTAATTATAATTAAATGCACGGAGTTGTTTCGTAGACATGACTAGAACCAGCAGCAGCCAGCGAGGTCATGGTCACAGAGGTCGAAGGTCAGACAACACGTAGCGTTGTTATGGTTGGACCGGTAGTCCAGCAGCAGACGTTAGACTTGGCCTGGTCTGTGCCTCCATCGACAGGTTTCCTCGGTTTGTTCCTTGTTCTCCGCAGTTGTTGATTCATTGTCTAGGTCGAATATTTCAAAAGAATGGAAGGCAAGAAGTTTGACTTGATCGTGTATGGAGCTAGCGGCTTTACCGGGCAGTACACGGTGGATGAAGTGGCCCGAGTTGCCGAGGAGGAGAATCTAACATGGGCGGTCGCCGGCAGAAGTTCGCAGAAACTACAGACTGTTTTAAACGAGGCTTCACTGCGCACAGGTACATTTTACACATTTTATTTTAAATATAACATTTGAGAATGTCAGCATTGTGATATCTGAGCGGTCGCTAGTCAAGTTTAAGGTAATCACATTGAGTTAGGTGGCCACTTTAGTAACAAAACATTCATTATCTAAATTGCTTTTTAATTAGGCAACCTTCGTAGCCATAGTTAGTTGGATACCTCTTGAGGGGAAAAAACAACAACATCCAACGGTACCTTATTCAAGTCTTAAGTCAATTCTAAGTCTAGATATTAATGTGTGTGTGTGTGTGTCGGTTATGTCATTTATTATGAGCGAAGAGGAGAATCTACATAGTATATATTTTGATGATAGCATTTCAAAAATATAAATAAAATTTAGCAGGAACGATCATGATTTTAAAATGGAGTATTTAGTACTAATGAGACCACCACAGATAGACAGGCCTTGAAAAACCAAATCTAGTGGTACCTCAATGATGCCTGTATATCAATTCTAAGTGGAGATATTCACATTTTTGTGAAGGTGTATCAGGATAAAATATTGACATGATTTCCCTAATTTCAGGACTCTAAAGTGTGTCAATTTTATTTCCACTTCCGGTCCATGCCAGATTGTCTCAAACGAGTCACAGACAGATTTGAAAACTGACTTCAATAATATGTTCCATCATGTTAAATGATAAAAAAAAAAAAAACAGTACAAGTATACAAATAAATTATTAATAATCTTTAAACTTGTATTCTCTTTAACTTTAGTAGTTCAAATTGCACGTTTGAGTGTTAAAAGTTTCCATGGGTGGCTACCGCCATCTTGGAGTTCCATTCAAACATCTCGCAGACATTTTTTTTAATGGCAATTATAGCGAATTAAGCGATGAAACTCTCCAAATATATGTAAAAATGGGTGCTGAATTTGAATATCCATCTAAAATATCTTAATATTAAATAAGCTCTTGTTTGCTGTCAACACCAGCATCTTTCAGCTGTATGTTGATTTCTTGACAAGATTACGCTCAGTAGTTTGCCATTGCTTTCTGAGCGGCCGGCTCACATACCCCTTAAGTTACCGATGCGATTTGAACCACTGCTGATTCTCACCGTCATCACGTTACCTACGAGAGTATACGAGATTACGGAGAAAAGTCGCTAACCTCTAAGCCACGAAGCCAGCTCTAGAAAATAAAATTACTTACTTTTTGCCAAGTAATTCAATTTATTTAAAAGGTCACAATAATTTCAACCAATCTCTGTGCACAGAATATTAGACTAACCTTTTCTACACAACCTAAGATGGCATCTGTTATTGTCACGTGATATTTGAATGAATGAATGATGTCATAAGCATGAATGGTCTTTACAGCAGCCATTTTTGGGACACAATGAATCAGGCCAGGATGGTATGATATATCACTTCCATTTTCAGTTTGGGTCACGGCACGATCAAATTCTCTAATATTATCATTGTCCTGCCAATAGTACTAGTGTATTCGTTCATATCTCTCTCAGGTCTTGGTCCTGGGTGCTCTGGATCAACTCTTGATATTCCGCCAAGACTCCTTAGTCCATTCAGCATCTGTTCTCTATGTTCTACCTCTACCCTTTCTCCCACTGATCTTTCCAGTTGTCGTTATGTTTGACAACCCCCTCTCTTCCCATTATAAGACCAAAGAATGTAGATTGTCTTTCTTATCGTTGTATAAAATGTTCTACCTTCATTAGCCTCGTCCAGGCAATTGTTAGTTATTCTGGTAGTCCAAGGTATTCTCAATATTTACACGTTTCTTCCAGTCTCTTCCTAGTTTGTTCATTTACCTTCCAAGATTGACTGCCATACAGCAACATTTCAGTTCTCTCTTTCAGACTTCATTCATATGTCAGCCAGATTGAAAGAAAGCAGAAGATTGTCCATTCACTTGAGAGCTAGAGAAAAATACTTTGTTTAACTGTGTTAACAATTGCATGTGAGTTGTATAGGGGGATGAGAGGTACAAGAAGATGTGTGTCGTGTGTGTAGCTGGAGATTCACGGGGACACATATTGTGATGGTGCACCTCCTAGGTACGGGTGTTTAAACATAACTATCAACCTACTAACTGTACCTACCTGCCTCAAATGTATGTAAACATACAATTACACTCAGTCTATAATAATATTCTTGCAATAATGCTAGATTCTTAAGCATTTAATTGAATTTTATACTAGTACAACTTATACAGAACACCTCTAATTGAGGTTATTACACACTGCATTTTTTTTTAATGCAGCATTTATCAGGTGAGCAACAATTCAAAACTAATTTGTCTTCTCATAATTTGACCAACAAAATAATATGACTGCCTCTTTCTGACATTTGTGATAAGTTGTCTTTGCGACTTAGCCTTCGTAGAAATGTCCAGATTGCTCACTTTGGCTGTCCAATAAATTTTTAGCGTTCTTCTATAAAACCACATCTCCAAGGCTTCTATAGATTTTTTTCACCTGTTTTTACTAACTGCTTAAAGTCTTGCTAAATACAATCTTTATTACACTGTCTACTAAGTAACATACAGAGCAGAATACATAATTGCCTGGTTGCAAATGTGTCATAGCCACACCAACGATATTGCAGGCTGGAACGATGCATTGCGACACGTATGATTCACATTCACATGGCCACTTGACTGTTTGAAACGTTTACAATGACTTTTTGTCCATAAATGATGCATTGTGACAAACAAGATTCACACCCAAACAGGCTCTTGACTGTTTGAAAAATATTATTATGACTTGTCTTCCATAAATGATGTACTTGCTGGCTGAAAAACATATTTAAATTTAGGATTCCATCTGTCCATCATGTGCCATGCCGGTAAGCATGGGCGGTCATGATTCATCATTTCACTCGATCACCAGAGTTGTGGATCAGCTCAGTGTTCTTGTCTTGACCATGCTACATGGTCAAGCCATTCAGGTATTTACTTCTCTGTCTTCCCCTTGGTCTCTTCCTCTTGATCTTGTCAGTTGTCACCAAGTTCTTCAATTTATGTCTTCTCATAACATGCCCAAAAAATTTTGACTTTCTACGTCTAATGTCTCTAATCAGTTTATGATCTTCATTTGTTTCTTGAAGGACTTGTTCATTGGTTTTTCTATCTGTCCATGGTATTCTGTGCATTTTTCTCAGATACCACATTTCCACAGCCATCAGATGTTTTTCAGCTTGACTACCCATTTAGCAGTAGATGGCAAAATAGACCAGTATAACGCTACGCTAGCAAAAAGTGTGTTATTAAGGATTTAATTTCCTCTAATGCTATTTTCTGGATCTGTAGAGGGGATTACAAAAGCAATTCACAATTCTGCATACTGCGTTCAAAACACAGCTGCGGATGATTAGGAAGCAGATCGCCTAGCGCTGGTGTTCATACAATGGTATGAATGCTGGTCATTCAGAAAGTAATGGCAAACTACTGGATGTAAACTTGCCCAGGAATCACAAACAGCCAGAACATACTGCCGTTGACTGCAGCGTCCTGCAAAGGATATGCAACTAATACTATTTAGGGAGCCACGGTGGCATAGTGGTTAGACGCTCAACTGTGGTACTGGTGATCTGAGGTTCGAGCCACATTGAGGCGGTTTCAGATTGTTAAAACTGACCCAGGCTCCCAAGGCAACCCTGCCTTAAATAGCTACCAGGAGATGTCTGGGGAAGGGAAGGTGACTGATCTGATACCCTCCACATCAGCCTCTAAGTGTCGGTTGGTCCACACAAATGTGGGTCTACTCTACCAGTGCCAATACAACCAGTGGTTGTACCAGACACCTAGACTTGTACTCTACCAGTGCCAATACAACCAGTGGTTAAGTCACCTCCTGCCTCACACGTCCAGGGTCGTGGGCTCAATTCTGCGATGCGACGGTCGGTTCTGTGCCAATACAACCAGTGGTTAAGTCATCTCCTGCCTCACACGTCCAGGGTTGTGGGCTCAATTCTGGGATACGACGGTCGGTTCATGAGTGTAGTTTTCTCAGAGATTCCTGGGGTCGTTGCTGGAACTACGGAGTTTGTACTTTGTGTAATGCTTACGGCAGGCCGCCCTGCGGAAAGACTAAGCCATATGGGATAAAACCCGGTGCATGAAGTCTTTTAAACCCTTTTTTAAAAGTGCTAATGAAACCTATACAGGGCCCCACTAAGTGATGTTATTGTGTTCCCATAGTGTATGAGAGTTGTTATTTCTGCGTGACTCATTCAGGGTACTATCATTTAAAACCTAGTAGACATGTTTGCCGGTAGTGTTTGATAAAATGTAGAATGAACACTAATATGTTTTATTATTTAATCAGTTTGTCAGTGTGATTGTCTTCACCAACAGGTTAATGATCAGATGCATAGTCAGAAAAGCTGACATGTTGCACCAAAAGTTTCCCTAAAACAAGCCTTTATTTTAGAAAATAATCAATATTCAGTAGTTCTCATGTTTCTGTTAATACGAAATCACTGATGATTCGCATGACTGATTGTGCATAATTGGAAAGTGAACATGCGAAACCCTTGGTATAGGTTTAGATAGCAAGCCGTTGTTCATAATCATCATCATCTTCCACTGTTACCATTACACGTCATGAGGAGGAATAGTTGATGTTTTAGCGCCCGATGGATGGTACTGGATAGTGTCATTCCTTGTGATTATACAGTGTCTTTGATGTCGTCAATCCATTGTCTTCTCAGGCCTCCTCTTGCTCTGATATCAAATCTTCTTTGGTGTTGTCAATCCATTTTCTTCTCAGGCGTCCTCTAGCTCTTATATCAGATCTTCTTTGATATAGAACATGTGTTGGTAGTTTCTGTTCATGAACATTTCAATTTATTTCCTTGAAATATAAAATGTTTTTTTTTATATCAACATTTCTAGGCCGGTCTCCGTGGCGAAGGGCTTACAGACGCAGCCCTGTATACCCGCGCTCGAAACACAGCTGCGCGAGATTTGGCAGCAGGCCGCATTGCGTTAATTTTGCGTTGGTATTAGTGCTGGTCGTTCAGAAAGCAATGGCAAACTACAGAACCTAAACTTGCCAAGAAATCAGTGGCAGAAATGCTGGTGTTGACTACGATGTCCTGTAAAAAAGAATATGCAAAAAAAAACATTTCTAGGGCCTCTGTTTAATGATCTAATTGCTTGTACATTGTTCATGCCTTGACATCTTATGTTAGTGTTGAGTTTATGTATAACAGCGGGCGCATTATTGATGTTGATATCGAACTGCGCTGATTTGTTTCCCTGTTAGCCCACTTTGAACTTGAGTGTAGTCCATGCTGGACTCATGTTTGCATGCAGGCTAGCTTTCCCTTTGACCAGTGTCTGATAATAACATGAGTATGGCCTAATGCAGTTTTGATGCGTTACTCGCCACCTGGCTTGTTGCCTGCAAAAGTGAGGAAATGATTAGCCACCCATTCCTTCGTGCATTCAGGCCTGCAAGATGTGGTGGCACTATCATATCACAGACTCATGGCAGGACAGTGCTTCGGGACAAATTGTGTGTGTTTGACATAGGACATCTTATTTATAAATATTAATTATTGATCTCCTTATATGTTATATTGTTGTCATGATGCTGAGTGTGCACTGTACAACTTGCTTATTTTTCTGTTACCAGGCAAAAACCTGGAGGACATTCCAATCATCATCGCTGACTGCAGCAACCCGTCTTCTCTGGAGGAGATGGCTAAACAATGCAGAATTGTTCTCAACTGTGTTGGCCCAGTAAGTATTACTATGAATAAGTTAAAGGTTACAGTTTGTGGCGGATCTTATTGCAGCATGTCACAATCAATCCCATAATTTAATTTTTTGCTGTTTATGATTTTCTAGGGAAGTCTGCATTCAGTAGTTTGCCATTACTTTCTGCACGGCCAACACTCATGCCATTGTGAAAGTCAAAGGAATTGTGTTCACCACCCCTAGGTGACATACGCTGACAATGAATAAGTACAGTAAAACCTCAGAATTCGTTGCCTTTTGTTATCTGCAGTTTCAGTTTTCGTCAATATTTTTCTGTTAAAAATTTGTCTCGGTTTTCATTCGGTTACCTCAGATTTTGTCGGCGTGACCACATGACCTCGCTGCTAATTTTGTGAAAACGAAAGGACCCATGCGTTCTTCTGCTCAGTTTGGTGTTGTTTTTCGTTGTGTGAGCATCACTTGCTAATAATAAAATACGAGAGTGGCATTAAGATTGCTGAAATCGGCCACATGTACACGAAGTCTCCATCCACGATAAGTTTCATTGTGGTGAAAAAGGAAGCAATAAAGGAGGCTAATGTAGCGAAAGGCGTGAATGTGCTAACGAAACAGAGACCGCAAACAATTGCAGATGTCGAACAGTTATTATTAATTTGGATAAATCAAAGCCAGCCTGTTGTATTTTGTAGGGATTAGTTTGTGGAGTCTTTATCTGGCTTGTTAGCTCTTGTAGGGATTAGGGATTTAGGATATTCAGTCTTGCTCAGTCTGTTGCCTCTTGTAAGTTTCTGCAACCTTGTCCCAGCATGTTGTCTCTTGTAGGAATTTTGGTTTCTGCAACCTTGTCCCAACATGTTGTCTCTTGTAGGAATTTTGGTTTCTGCAACCTTGTCCCAGCATGTTGTCTCTTGTAGGAATTGGTTTGTACAATCTTATCCCACCTTTTATATCTTTTAGGCTCCCCTGAAGTGTCTCCACCTTGCCGTGGTGGGGGAGCTTGCATATGAGGGGTCCCCGGATGAGAGGGCCAGGCCGTTTCTCGCTCACTGCTGCACGGAGGTAAGGTGCTGAGCCGGCAGCACATGTAGCCTACCTCATGAATGAGTACTAAAAGGTAGAAGAAGTCCCCAGTCGAATGAAATGGTTACGAAAACTGTCTGTATCTAACTCATAGAGAGTCTAGACAAAGGTGGAAAAACGCTCAATAACACGAAATGGAATGCATGGCTAGCGACCATTGCGTGGCCCAAAGTCCAAAGCGGGAGCTTACCTAGTGGATGTCGCCCGCAGACTGACCGTTCCTGGTGTGTACTTCAGCGACCAGTGGCAAGCGAAATGCCCAACACATGGAAGTGAGGAATTAAAGCAGCCATGAGCAGGACGTGGCAAATATTCGGGTGAGCCCAGTCTCAGAGCAATATGTGCCGGCTCTGCAATTATCGAAGCCTCCTTGGATAGCGGGGGAATGCCCATGGTCTGCCCCTGCCTTCCCTTGAGGGTTTACCGTTGTGTTGATGACCGTTCTACTTTTACCAGCTGAGGTGTGGGCGACACCACAGCACTAACAGTCTAACGTCCTTCGAAACACCGGGAAGGCTAACCCGTAAAAATGCCTGCTGAAGTCGGATGTGCTGGCCTACGGGTGCAAATAAATCAGGCACAACGCAAAAAAAGTCCGAGTGAAATGTCTTTCATGCTAGGAATAGCTCTGACTACCTAGTTTCCGAATGCTGCTCTTGTTCGGAACAGCTCTGACTAGGTAGTTTCCGAATGTCCATTGTGCCTGGAACAGCTCTGATGGGCACAACGACAAGCACATGTCCGATCCAAAAACTCGCTGAGTGGATACCGTCTGCAGACCTGTCTGGTTTGTGCGGGAACGGCCTGGGTGAACGAAATGCCCAGTATATTGAAGTGAGGAATTAAAGCAGCCATGAGCAGGACGTGACGATTCCCTCGGTGAGCCCAGCACCAGGGCGCTATGTGTCGGCCCTGTAATTATGGAAGCCACCCTGGATGGTGGAAAATGCCATGGACTGTCCCTGCCTTCCTTTGAGGGATAACCATTAAGTCTTCGGCCGTTCCAACTTGGCCAGCTGGGTTGTGGACGGTACCGCAAAAGTGAGAGTCTCCCAGGAATGCTACCTGGTCAAAAAAGCACGCTAAAAGTCGGATGTGTTGGCCTACGGGTTTCGGCCCAAGGGCGCATAACTTAGACACACCGCAATCACATCTGAAAAAACACTCCATATGAACGCAAAGAAGAAGACGATATCTTTTAGGGATTGCAACCTTGTCTCAGGCTGTTGTCTCTTGCAAGGATTGGTTTATGCAATCTTATCTCTGGCTGTTGTCTCTCATAGTGATTGGTTTGTGCAATCTTGTCCTAGCCAGCGTGCTGTCTCTTGTAGGCATTCAGCATGTTCAAAGCTGGTGCCTCTTGTAGGGATTGAAGAATGGAATTGGCTGCTGTCAGACTGATACTGGATTCTCAATAATACATGTTGACTGAGCTGCCCCTCAGATTCCGAGATTAGTATTCTGTTTTGTTGCCTGTTTGTTTATGTATTTGTTTAGGGAGTCTCTTGATGAAATCGAGTCTCTTGCCTTTGAAACCCTGTTTAAATGTATTTGATGTTCTTGTTCATTGACCCAGACTTCTGTTGAAACATCTCCTATATCTATATGTGTACTCCCATTGGTTGAGCTTCACGGTCCCATTGTTTTGGTTTCATTCAGACTTCTTTTAGGGATAGTTTGTGCAACCTTGTCTGTCTTGTGTCTCCTGTAGGAATTGGTCGGTGTAAGTGGTTGATCAATGTAGATGTTCAGATTTCTGTTCCCTGGCCACAAGTTAAGTGCTGGGTCCATGTGGGACACAATGGGGTCATGTGACCATTATTATGCTGGCCTGTTGCAGATGACAGTACACTTTTTCTGCAGCTGAAAATGACAATGAAGTAGACCACAGAGGTGAATGAGGCTCAGACAAGGGTCCTCAGTAAAACAGGTTGAGAATCCTTGTCTAGATAATAGGATGTTTTGTTTACATGCTGCACTTTGACCTGGGTTAAATTCTGCCCTTTAACCTAAGGTTACATGAACTTTGGCCTAGTTTTCAGGCTACATTGTGACCATTTGATGTTTGTCTCTTAGGACTGGGGTATTTCCACCTTTATTTTGACACTTGGTTCATGTTCCTTTTCATTTAACTTTGTTAATCATCATCAAGTGTCTTGCCGGCTGGCATGGACGATCATGATTCTTCACAAATGGTGATCTCCGATGGCATGGATCACTTCTTGTGTTGTCTCCCTTCTTTGCCATGACGCAAGACTGTCAGGAATTTTCTCACACTGTCTTCTCTCTCTCTTTCTGGTTGTCACTAGTTTCAGTTTTTGTCTTCTCATAATGGGACCAAAATCTGATGTTTGTGATAAGTTGTGTTTGTGACTTAGCCTTGCTCAAAATGTCCAGATTACTCATTTTGGCTGTTCAATGAATTTTCAGCATTCGTCTGTAAAACCACATTTCCAAGGCTTGCATGGATTTGTTCGCCTGTGCACTAATTGTCCAGGATTCCCAGCCATATGTTAAAACTGGTTCTATGTAACGTGCAAGAATTCTGTTTCTAACTCCTAATGACAAGGACTTAGTGCATAAAATGTTCCTCATTTGAAAGAAAACAATGCTAATACAAATTAACATTTGTAATTACTAGTGATTTAGTTGTTTTAAAACTGGATGATAGCCAGCTCAAGAAGGGAAAGAAGTTTTAGTTAGCATTGTTTTTCTGATATTCTCTGTTGTATTTGTGAGACAAACACTTGCAGGGGGGTTTACTATGAACACCATATGTGGCTGTACTGGTTGCAGATATGTTCTTAAAATAACTTGTTATGGGAACATGTCTGGTAGAGTGCATTGACATATGTGAAAAACAAGTTGGTGTTGACATGTGGGCAGAAGTGGAACTGTGTGTCTCATATTGTGGCAACAGATGGGGCCTTTTGTGTGTCTCATATTGTGGCAACAGATGGTGGCCTTTTGTGGTGGTGTATGAAGATGTCAGGCACAGTGGGAACAACACAACATATGAAGGTCAGCTTGTCATGAACACAATCACACACAAATAGAAATATGCCTTCATCAGCACAGAAAAACAACAGATGAAGACAGAAACAACACAAAAGAACACACATGAAGGCACATTAATATGATATTAACCTGCAACAAAAATGAAACACGTAGAATAAAGTGAAATCTCAGGGACTTAACTTGGTGACCTTCAGAGACAAAAATGCCTTAAGGTGTAAGGGGCATACAGTCTAGCACCCATATTTGTATAGACCAGTCGACACTCCAGGGGTGATGTGCTCACTTTTGCGCCGGCTACCTTTACTTCCCAGACATCTCCTGGCTCCTATTTTAGGCTGGGTCGACCTGGGAGCTCTAATACATTTTCCAAATCTGCTTCGATGTAAATTCAAACCCATGAGCTCTGGACTGGCTGGCAGGCAAGCATCTGGCCACCACACTATTGCCACTGCCAGAGGTGACCAGCTAGAGCTCAAGTGGAGGACAGAGTGTGTGGGCGTACCACAGGGGGTAGTGTTGTGTGATCATGTGACTAGACTGTCCAACCAGCAAACACTTCATGTACCCACAGGAGGTAGTGTTGTGTGATCACGTGACTAGACAGAGGCTAGACTGTCCAACCAGAAGGCCAGGACATGACATAGTCCAGCAAACACTTCATGTACCCACAGGGGGTAGTGTTGTGTGATCACGTGGCTAGACAGAGGCTAGACTGTCCAACCAGAAGGCCAGGACATGACATAGTCAAGCAAACACTTCATGTACCCACAGGGGGTAGTGTTGTGTGATCACGTGGCTAGACTGTCCAACCAGAAGGCCAGGACATGACATAGTCCAGCAAACACTTCATGTACCCACAGGGGGTAGTGTTGTGTGATCATGTGACTAGACAGAGGCTAGACTGTCCAACCAGAAGGCCAGGACATGACATGGTCCAGCAAACACTTCATGTACCCACAGGGGGTAGTGTTGTGTGATCATGTGACTAGACTGTCCAATCAGCAAACACTTCATGCACCCACAGGGGGTAGTGTTGTGTGATCATGTGACTAGACTGTCCAATCAGCAAACACTTCATGTACCCACAGGGGGTAGTGTTGTGTGATCATGTGACTAGACTGTCCAACCAGCAAACACTTCATGTACCCACAGGGGGTAGTGTTGTGTGATCATGTGACTAGACTGTCCAACCAGCAAACACTTCATGTACCCACAGGGGGTAGTGTTGTGTGATCATGTGACTAGACTGTCCAACCAGCAAACACTTCATGTACCCACAGGGGGTAGTGTTGTGTGATCATGTGACTAGACTGTCCAACCAGCAAACACTTCATGTACCCACAGGGGGTAGTGTTGTGTGATCATGTGACTAGACTGTCCAATCAGCAAACACTTCATGTACCCACAGGGGGTAGTGTTGTGTGATCATGTGACTAGACTGTCCAAGCAGCAAACACTTCATGTACCCACAGGGGGTAGTGTTGTGTGATCATGTGACTAGACTGTCCAACCAGCAAACACTTCATGTACCCACAGGGGGGTAGTGTTGTGTGATCATGTGACTAGACTGTCCAACCAGCAAACACTTCATGTACCCACAGGGGGTAGTGTTGTGTGATCATGTGACTAGACTGTCCAACCAGCAAACACTTCATGCACCCACAGGGGGTAGTGTTGTGTGATCATGTGACTAGACTGTCCAACCAGCAAACACTTCATGCACCCACAGGGGGTAGTGTTGTGTGATCATGTGACTAGACTGTCCAACCAGCAAACACTTCATGCACCCACAGGGGGTAGTGTTGTGTGATCATGTGACTAGACTGTCCAACCAGCAAACACTTCATGTACCCACAGGGGGTAGTGTTGTGTGATCATGTGACTAGACTGTCCAACCAGCAAACACTTCATGTACCCACAGGCGGTAGTGTTGTGTGATCATGTGACTAGACTGTCCAATCAGCAAACACTTCATGTACCCACAGGCGGTAGTGTTGTGTGATCATGTGACTAGACTGTCCAATCAGCAGGTTTTTTCCTCTCTCTCTTTGAACTTCAGCGTAGTCCACCCACGTGCTGCTACTTCTAGTGAACTGGGCTGATTTTTGTGTGTGGATTACTTCCCCTATTACTAGTGTCCCTCGCCATCAGTGATCCCCACTCTGACTTCTGAGTACTTGTAATTTATGTCCCAAAGTCAAGGACGAGAAATCAACATTTTAGGTCTGTCTGGTTGACTAGTGTAAGGGTTGAATCCACTAGCTGGGCATCAGTGCACCAGAAAACCCAAACTATGTGATGCCCTGTCACCTGCCCCTGTGTGACTATCAATGCTCTTGCAGTTGACATTCTCCAAAAACACTAATCATATATATTCAAATTTATTTCATTTCAGTATCGATTTTACGGTGAGCCTGTGGTGAAGGCATGCATCGAGGCTGGCACCCACCACCTGGACATCAGTGGAGAACCACAGGTGACAAACTACCTGTTGAATTGTTTGAACAGCTCGACATACACATCATTTTGTTTTGCTTATATTTGATTCTCCTTTTTTATATTACTGTTACGTATTAGAGATGGATAGCATGAAAATGAATATACTAGGCGTCAGTGAGATGAGATGGAAGAGATCGGGCATAATTATAGCTGACAATCACACAATAATTTATTCTGGAGGGGATACACATGAAAAAGGTGTAGGAATAATATTAGATGAAAAAACAGCCAAGTCAATTAATGGATACTGGTGTATTTCAGATAGAGTTATTATGGTAAAAATCAAAGGCAAACCAATAGACATAAATATTATACAGGTATATGCACCAACAACAAGCAGTAGTGATGAAGAAATACAACACTTTTACGACGAAATAGAAATGGTGATGGCTCAAATTGGATCACAAGAAATAAAAATAATTTTTGGTGATTTTAATGCAAAAGTAGGAAAGGGGAAAATGGAGGATGTAGTGGGGAATTATGGTTTAGGTACAAGAAATGAAAGAGAGGAAAAGCTAATAGAATGGGCAAATATCAATGATATGATAATTGGAAACACATGGTTTAAACACCATAAAAGACGACTGTACACATGGATAAGCCCTGATAAGAAAACACGCAACCAAATTGACTACATACTAATTAATAAAAGATTTAGAAATGCTTTAATTAATGTAAAGACAATGCCTGGTGCTGACTGTAATAGTGATCATGTACCACTATGTGGACAAATAAAAGTAAGATTAAAGAGAGGGAAAAAAATGGTTAAGAACATGAGACTTAATAAAGAGGTTCTGAAAATAGATAAAGAACTGCAAGAACAATACAGAGTGACTGTGAAAAATAGGTACAATGCGATAGCTAAAATACAGAATATAAATGAACAATGGGAAATGTTAAGGGACTCCATTCATCAAACTAGCAAAGAAGTATTACCAGAGAGAGGCAAAATAGCTAAAAAAAATGGATGAATGAAGAAATCTTAAAACTGATGGACAAAAGAAAACAGAGTAAAAATGACAAACAAGAATGCACTAAGATAAATAAATTAATAAAAGATAAATGTGGGAAGGCTAAAGAAAGTTTGAAAAAAATTGAATTAAATTCCATTAATGATACAAAAAATATGTACAGACAAATCAGTGAGCTTACAGGAAGAAAAATAAGAATAAATACAGGGTGTTTGAAATCAAAAACAGGAAGATATTATTAGAGGAAGGTGCTATAATGAAGAGGTGGAATGAGTATATAAGAGAATTATATGAAGGAGAAAGGGAAGAATTAACAGAAGATAGTAACTTAGAAGGTCCACCTATTCTGAAAGAAGAAGTCGCTGATGCTATGAAACGTATGAAGAAAGGAAAAACAGCTGGGCCAGATGAAATCACAATAGAAGAATTAGAAGTATTGGGAGAATTTGGAGTAGATATATTAACCAAAATGTTGAATTATATTTACAGTAGTGGATATTTACCCAGTGATATGCTGAAATCTGTATTTATAGCTATACCAAAAAGAAATTGATTGTGAAGATTTTCATACAATTAACCTCATAAACCATATCACTAAGCTTCTACTCAGAATCATAATGAGAAGAACCAAAAAGAAAATAAACATGGAAATTAGTGAAGAACATTATGGATTTGTGGAAGGAAAGGGCACAAACAATGCAATTTATACATTACGGACACTAATAGAAAGGTCAATAGCGAAACAGAGAGACATATATTTGTGCTTCATAGATTATACTAAGGCATTTGATAAAGTAAAACATGATGAACTGATTAAAATGTTGGAAGATATCAACATTGATGGAAAAGATTTAAGAATAATGAAGAATATTTACTGGAACCAAGTAGCAGCAATTAAAATGGGAAATAAAGAGGGTAGTTACGAACAGATAAAGCTAGGAGTACGACGGGGGTGTGTCTTGTCACCAGATCTTTTCTCCCTGTATAGCGAAGTAATAATGAGAGAGATCAAAGAGATGCCAGGAATACTAGTTGGAGGTTATAATATAAATAATATATGCTATGCAGATGACACAGTATTGGTGGCGGATAATTCAACAGACCTACAACAATTATTAGACGTTGTAGTAACAGAGAGTACAAGGAAAGGACTCTCCTTGAATATCAAGAAAACAGTAACAATGGTAATATAAAAGAAAATAGTGACACCAAAATGTGACATAGAAATAGAAGGAAAAATCCTTAACCAAGTGGATAATTTTAGATACCTAGGGGCATTTATAACATCAGATGGAAGATGTACAACAGAGATTAGGAGCAGAATAGGGCAGGCAAAAGCCGCATTTCAGAAAATGAAGAGTATCTTGTGCAATAAGTCACTATCACTGAATGTAAGAACGAGAGTGCTGAAATGCTATGTAGAACCAGCTTTGCTGTATGGCAGTGAATCTTGGAATGTAAATGAACAAAGTAAGAAGAAATTAGAAGCAACAGATATGTGGTTCCTGAGACGAATGTTGCGAATTCCTTGGACTGCCAGAGTAACTAACGATGACTGCCTGAAACAGGCTAATGAAACTAGAACATTATATACAACAATAAGACAGAGACAAACATCTTTCTTCGGTCACGTGATGAGAAGAGAGGCATTGGAGAACATCGTAACAACTGGAAAGATCGAGGGGAAGAGAGGCAGAGGCAGACCAAGAGAAATGATGCTGGATGGATTGAGACGGTGGCATGGAGGAATATCAGCAGCAGAGTTGATCCAGAAAACCAAAGACCGAGATCTGTGGAGAGCCATGAATGCCTACGCCAGCCGGCACGGCACTTGATGATGATGATTAGAGGTCAGTGTGCCTGAAAGGTTTAACGTGCACATACCCAAACTTCCTGTGTGCTGATGGCTGGGTAGTCAGTCCACTCCACACAGCAGACAGTTGGACTAACATGTGGACTTGCTGCTCAGACAGCAGACTTGTACTGGCACCTGGCCATCTTGATAGTTCATCAAATGGAGTTTCACCTCTTCATATCACAAAGCCTGGGCTGAATTTAGAGATCATGTGTTGCCCTTTCAGTATGATCCCTCTCGGCCTGTCTTGTTTACTCCAATGAAAAAGTAACACCAATATCTGGAACAAGGCACGCTGCAGAAGCTGCCGGATAAGCAAAGCATTGCTGTAACTGTCCGCCTGTCGGAGCTTCGATCCTAGACCAGTTACCAACTAAGGCTTGGGGCCTGGTCTGCCCTGCCATGACATTTAGTCTTTAGGTTGTATTTCCTGGCACTAGGGTAAGGCTTGTACCCTCCCAATTGACTCCTCATCCTGAAACCGTTGGCACAATGTGGGGTGTTGGCACAATGTGGGGTGTTGGCACAATGTGGGGTGTTGGGTGTGGCAAACTGCTGAACGTAATGTTGGCTAGAAAATCAGACTGAGGTTGATCACAATCACAACGTCTTGCCAAGGACATGCCAGATTTACAAAAATGATGTACTTGGGGCCGACAGACAGTTGTAGGTCATGGTCTCCAGTGTGCTACTGTAGGCAGAGCCATCTCTGAATAGAAGCAGTGGCCACGGTCACTGGCCAGTATGCTTACTGCCAACAAGGAAAGCAGTGGAAAACTACCTTCTTTATAGATGCCTAGGAAACCATAGCAGTGACGAGAGACAGACTGTACTGTGGCAAAGCTCTGTACATGACAACCCACTGGAAGATGATGATATCTTGGGACATTGATGGTGTGATTCTAGTGGAAATGAATGCGAAGAGGTGAGGCAATCCATTCTGAAACTGACATCAAAACACTAACAAAACTCAGTAAGCGGTTCCGCAGAGTTTGCCAGCAAGAATCCAGTAGAACTGTTTCTTCAACAGGACATTGCACACCCTTACACAAGTCAGAAAACCTAGTCAGTTGCATATCCTTTACAGGCCATCGCAGTCAACCCCTGCATTTTTTGGCTGTTTGTGATTTCCTGGCAAGTTTACGTTCAGTGGTTTTCCATTGCTTTCTGAATGACCAGCACTCATACCATTATATGAACATCAGCGCAAGACGGTCTGCTTCCAAATCGCTAGCAGCTGTATTTTTAATGCAATAAAGGATTACGAACTGTGCTTGTAACTCCTTCTCTACAGCACCGGCTGTCAGAAAGTCGGAAAACAAGGCAGGCAGTTGCCAGATTGGGCTGGACTGTACCCCATCATCCACTCTATAGCACTGATCAGGCTCCTTCCGATTGTCTTCTGTGTGGTCCAGAGTGCTCTCCCTGGGGCAAGTTGTGATGATGATGAGGGTGTGATTGATGCTGTGAAGAAATGGCTACAGGACAGAACCTCATATAGCCAAGGCATGTGTAAGCTTATTTCTCCCTGGTGCCAGGCCGTATAAGTTGATGGGGATTGTGTGGAGAAATACTGTGTTTAAAGTATAAGTTGATGGGGATTGTGTGGAGAAATACTGTGTTTAAAGTAAATGTTTATGTGTATTGTTTGTAAATTTAATTAATTTTGAACAGTTTCTGAAAACCTCATATATGTGAACAGACAAATTGCTATGTAGAAATTCTACTCCACTGAATAGACACACTTAAACGTAGAAATTCTGCTCCACTGAACAAACGTACATAAATGTATAAATTCTACTCCACTGAACAGTTCTTAGAGAAGATGCAGCTGTTGTATAATGCTAAAGCCAAGGAGAACAATGTGCTTGTGATTGGTGCCACAGGCTTCGACAGCATTCCTGCAGAGACTGGCATTCTCTACACTCAGAAACAGTTCAAAGAGGGTAAGTTATAGTGTTATAGAAACAGTTTAAAGAGGGTAAATTATAGGGTTATAGAAACAGTTTAAAGAGGGTAAGTTATAGGGTTATAGAAACAGTTCAAAGAGGGTAAGTTATAGGGTTATAGAAACAGTTCAAAGAGGGTAAGTTATAGGGTTATAGAAACAGTTTAAAGAGGGTAAGTTATAGAAACAGTTCAAAGAGGGTAAGTTATAGTGTTAATAGAAATAGTTCAAAGAGGGTAAGTTATAGGGTTATAGAAACAGTTTAAAGAGGGTAAGTTATAGAAACAGTTCAAAGAGGGTAAGTTATAGGGTTATAGAAACAGTTTAAAGAGGGTAAATTATAGAAACAGTTCAAAGAGGGTAAGTTATAGTGCTAATAGAAATAGTTCAAAGAGGGTAAGTTATAGTGTTAATAGAAATAGTTCAAAGAGGGTAAGTTATAGTGTTAATAGAAATAGTTCAAAGAGGGTAAGTTATAGGAACAGTTTATAGAGGGTAAGTTATAGTGTTATAGAAACAGTTTAAAGAGGGTAAGTTATAGAAACAGTTTATAAAGGGTAAGTTATAGTGTTATGGAAACAGTTTATAGAGGGTAAGTTATAGTGTTATAGAAACAGTTTAAAGAGGGTAAGTTATAGAAACAGTTCAAAGAGGGTAAGTTATAGTGTTAATAGAAATAGTTCAAAGAGGGTAAGTTATAGTGTTAATAGAAACAGTTCAAAGAGGGTAAGTTATAGAAACAGTTCAAAGAGGGTAAGTTATAGGGTTATAGAAACAGTTTAAAGAGGGTAAGTTATAGAAACAGTTCAAAGAGGGTAAGTTATAGTGTTAATAGAAATAGTTCAAAGAGGGTAAGTTATAGTGTTAATAGAAATAGTTCAAAGAGGGTAAGTTATAGGAACAGTTTATAGAGGGTAAGTTATAGGGTTATAGAAACAGTTCAAAGAGGGTAAGTTATAGTGTTAATAGAAATAGTTCAAAGAGGGTAAGTTATAGGAACAGTTTATAGAGGGTAAGTTATAGTGTTATAGAAACAGTTCAAAGATGGTAAGTTATAGGGTTTTATAAACAGTTTAAAGTAGGTAAGTTATTGTCTCATAGAAGCAATTTGAAGAGGGTAAGGTGTAGTCTGACTGAAACAATATCCAGTGGATACATGCCATTCTAACAGAAAGAAGGAGATTGGAACACTAATGGATAAGATAATTCAAAGTGATTTTTCAGGTAATCATTTGAAGATGTGCTTGAGTACTGTCATATTTCAAGTAATAATTTGAATATGTGCTTGAGTACTGTCATATTTCAAGTAATCATTTGAAGATGTGCTTGAGTACTGTCATATTTCAAGTAATCATTTGAAGATGTGCTTGAGTACTGTCATATTTCAGGTAATCATTTGAAGATGTGCTTGAGTACTGTCATATTTCAGGTAATCATTTGAAGATGTGCTTGAGTACTGTCATATTTCAAGTAATCAATTGAAGATGTGCTTGAGTACTGTCATATTTCAAGTAATCATTTGAAGATGTGCTTGAGTGCTGTCATATTTCAAGTGCTATGTTACTAACATGCACATAACCTTTCTGGCAAATTTTGCAAATAAGGAAGACATTTTGTTGTTGGAAAAGTGGACACAACAGCAAGAAGACATTTTGTTGTTGGAAGACTGGACACAACAACAAGAAGAAGTTCCGAAGCAGGATGTATAAAAGATGAGTCGTTGGAAGGGCCATATGTAAAACGGGCCTGCTTGCCCAATTTGTGACCCTTTGAAAATAAAGCTTGTTAGTTTATTCGCTCTCCACATGTTTTGGGTATGTCATTGTCAACATATTCCAATCCAAAGACAAGGGGAAGACAAAGAGGGTAAACCTTTTAGAAGATTATGAATGTTGTATGTGAGGTATCTTTTCTGAATTACCTTCCATTAATTCCTGTAAGCAAGGTTTAAAGCTAGGAAACAAGGAGACGAAAGTAAATACACCTTTGTTCCCAATCTTGTGTCCTATTGAGATTTAATGGTACTTATGCTATATATATATATATATATATATATATATATATATATATATATATATATATATATATATAATATTACACACACTACAAGCACTCCCCACACACACATAATGTACTATCATCATGTGGCACAGAAACCCTTATGAAGTTTTCCATTGGTTGCAGGAGAGATGACAAACATTGAGAGCTTTGTGACAACTCACAGTGGGTCACAGGTAAGCATTCTGTCCCTCACATGTTGCAACTCCCTGCACTGACAGGCAAGACACCTTTGTGAGGATGTTTCTGAAGAGTCCAGATGGTAGCATGGATGATAGCGTGGTGGTTTTCACCTGCTTCCCAACTGTGGTTAGATATGTACATGAAATGGGTTTCTTCTTCTTCGTTCATCCGGAGTTTTTTTTTCCGGATGTGATTGCGTTGTGCCTGTTTACAGCAGAGCTGCGTTCTTGCGCCGTTAGGCCGACACATCCGACTTCTGCAGGCATTTGTTGACCGGGTTAACCTTCCCGGGAAATGGGTTTAACTTTAGTAAAACTGGAAACACTGAGGTTGAGTCTTCTCGGATAAGGATGAAGAAAAGAAGTCCCATGTTTATATCTTGTAAGACCCTTCGACATTGTAAATCCTGGGAAGGTAACCAGCCAACGAATGCCTGAAGAAGTCAGATGTGTCGGTCGAAAGATGTAAATATCGCAGCTCTGCTGTAAACAGGCACAACGCAATTACGCCTAAAACAACATTCCGGATGAATGCGGAAGAAGAAGAACATTGTAAATAATTGGCTGTAAACATCTGGTGAATATGTCAGTTGCAGTGGAAAACAAAGGTGTCGAAGTGCTACATTATAACCCGTACTTTTGTATGGATGTGAAGCATGGACAATAAAGCAGACAAGCTGAAAAACATCTAACGGCTGTGGAAATGTGATTTCTGGGGAAAATGCAAAGAATACCATGGACAGACAGAAAAACCAATGGGCAAGTACTACAAGAAACAGATGAAAATTGTAAACTGATTAGAGAAATTAGATGTAGACAGACAAGATTGTTTGGGCACATTACGAGAAGAAATAAATAGGAGAACTTAGTGGCAACTGGCAAGATTGAGAGGAAAAGAACAAGGGGAAGGCAGAGAAGTAAATGTTTGGATGGTTTGGCCACATGGCATGGTCGAGACAAGAACACTGAGCTGATCCATGACTCTGATGATCGTGTGAGATGGTGAAGCATGACTGCTACACTTATCAACATGGCACATGATGATGATGATGATGATATTCCCTGTACAAAATTTGTGCTCTATATCATCTGATTTCCCTGTTACCTATATTTTATATCATATATGTTTCCTGTTATTTGCGCTACATGTCATATTTGTTCCCTGTTTTCTGCTCTCCACGTCATATATGTTCCCTGTTATCTGCTCTCCATGTCGTATATGTTCCCTGTTATCTGCTCTCCATGTCATGTATGTTCCCTGTTATCTGTATTGTATATCATACATGTTCCCTGTACAATATGTACTCTCCATGTCATCTGTATTCCCTGTTACATATATTCCATGTCATCTGGTGTAGATATGTGGATGTGTTGATTTTTGTTTTCATTTCCTCCACTGTTCTGTTAGCATCTGTCTAGTAACTGGTAGTGTTTTGTTTATGAGCATTTCTATTTTCTGTCTTTGAGCTTGTCTGTTTTAGTATATATATCCGACTTTGCTTATAGTTGGGTTGGGAGCAGGTGACATCAAAGAGAAGTGGTCACCCCAGTATCATGACTTAATATTAAATGTATATATAGCTTACCGCTACAGCAGCAACTACAGTGGAATTAACTGTGACTTGTACAAATAACACAATGTGCGAGTCTCACAAATGTCTGTAACTGTCTCACAAATGTTGGTAACTGTCGCACAAATGTCTGTAACTGTCCCACAAATGTCTGTAACTGTCTCACAAATGTCTGTAACTGTCTCACAAATGTCTGTAACTGTCTCACAAATGTCTGTAACAGTCTCACAAATGTCTGTAACTGTCTTACAAATGTCTGAAACTGTCTCACAAATGTCTGTAACTGTCTCACAAATATCTGTAACTGTCTCACAAATGTCTATAACTGTCTCACAAATGTCTAACTGTCTCACAAATGTCTGTAACTGTCTTACAAATGTCTGTAACAGTCTCACAAATGTCTGTAACTGTCTTACAAATGTCTGAAACTGTCTCACAAATGTCTGTAACTGTCTCACAAATATCTGTAACTGTCTCACAAATGTCTGTAACTGTCTCACAAATGTCTGTAACTGTCTCACAAATGTCTGTAACTGCCTCATGTTTGGTCTGACATGGTCCAGGGTTTCACTGTCAACACTGGCACCTTCGAGTCTGCGGTGCATGGGTTCGCACACATGAAAGAGCTGAAGCCCCTGAGACAAGTCCTGTTTCCAGACCCCATGCCCAAGTATGAGTACCGGCTACCTAAAAGGTTGGTCACCAGTTTATCTTTTAAGATCTGACTCTTTAAGTTGATAATCACAGAGATTTAAACTGTTCTTTCTCAATTGTGCACTGGAATTTTGTTTGTTCAGTGTTGTAGCACACTTTGTTGTTGTAGCACACTTTGTTGTTGTAGCACACTTTGTTGTTGTAGCACACTTTGTTGTTGTAGCACACTTTGTTGTTGTAGCACACTTTGTTGTTGTAGCACACTTTGTTGTTGTAGCACACTTTGTTGTTGTAGCACACTTTGTTGTTGTAGCACACTTTGTTGTTGTAGCACACTTTGTTGTTGTAGCACACTTTGTTGTTGTAGCACACTTTGTTGTTGTAGCACACTTTGTTGTTGTAGCACACTTTGTTGTTGTAGCACACTTTGTTGTTGTAGCACACTTTGTTGTTGTAGCACACTTTGTTGTTGTAGCACACTTTGTTGTTGTAGCACACTTTGTTGTTGTAGCACACTTTGTTGTTGTAGCACACTTTGTTGTTGTAGCACACTTTGTTGTTGTAGCACACTTTGTTGTTGTAGCACACTTTGTTGTTGTAGCACACTTTGTTGTTGTAGCACACTTTGTTGTTGTAGCACACTTTGTTGTTGTAGCACACTTTGTTGTTGTAGCACACTTTGTTGTTGTAGCACACTTTGTTGTTGTAGCACACTTTGTTGTTGTAGCACACTTTGTTGTTGTAGCACACTTTGTTGTTGTAGCACACTTTGTTGTTGTAGCACACTTTGTTGTTGTAGCACACTTTGTTGTTGTAGCACACTTTGTTGTTGTAGCACACTTTGTTGTTGTAGCACACTTTGTTGTTGTAGCACACTTTGTTGTTGTAGCACACTTTGTTGTTGTAGCACACTTTGTTGTTGTAGCACACTTTGTTGTTGTAGCACACTTTGTTGTTGTAGCACACTTTGTTGTTGTAGCACACTTTGTTGTTGTAGCACACTTTGTTGTTGTAGCACACTTTGTTGTTGTAGCACACTTTGTTGTTGTAGCACACTTTGTTGTTGTAGCACACTTTGTTGTTGTAGCACACTTTGTTGTTGTAGCACACTTTGTTGTTGTAGCACACTTTGTTGTTGTAGCACACTTTGTTGTTGTAGCACACTTTGTTGTTGTAGCACACTTTGTTGTTGTAGCACACTTTGTTGTTGTAGCACACTTTGTTGTTGTAGCACACTTTGTTGTTGTAGCACACTTTGTTGTTGTAGCACACTTTGTTGTTGTAGCACACTTTGTTGTTGTAGCACACTTTGTTGTTGTAGCACACTTTGTTGTTGTAGCACACTTTGTTGTTGTAGCACACTTTGTTGTTGTAGCACACTTTGTTGTTGTAGCACACTTTGTTGTTGTAGCACACTTTGTTGTTGTAGCACACTTTGTTGTTGTAGCACACTTTGTTGTTGTAGCACACTTTGTTGTTGTAGCACACTTTGTTGTTGTAGCACACTTTGTTGTTGTAGCACACTTTGTTGTTGTAGCACACTTTGTTGTTGTAGCACACTTTGTTGTTGTAGCACACTTTGTTGTTGTAGCACACTTTGTAGCACACTTTGTAGAGGTGATCGGGTGACTGTTGGTGTCTTTCCTCTCCAGGAAACTGATCTTCTACAGCAAGGAAGTCGACAAGTGGTGCGTGCCGTTCCCTGGCAGCGACAAGTCTGTTGTCTACAGGACCGTTCGGGATCTGTTGAGCACGGGCAGAATAAACAAACCTGTGAGTAGTTCTATAATCCAGAATAAACAAACCTGTGAGTAGCTCTATAATCCAGAATAAACAAACCTGTGAGTAGCTCTATAATCCAGAATAAACAAACCTGTGAGTAGCTCTATAATCCAGAATAAACAAACCTGTGAGTAGCTCTATAATCCAGAATAAACAAACCTGTGAGTAGCTCTATAATCCAGAATAATGAAATTGTAGAATGGTCTAGTAGTTTGTCTGGGGCTTGATTCTGAACATGTCTGACCCATCACCTGGATATTTTGATCATTGATCTGGAACATGTTTGACCTTCGACCTCGATGTGTTGATCCTTGACCTAGAACCTGTCTTATCATTGATCTTATGAGTACTAGACTTGTCATGGATGTGAATTTAGATGTATGCTTTTTATTTTTAAAGGAATGTTTAAAACATTAATTACATTTTCTCCAGCCACCTTAACATAGTGGTTAGTGCTCTACCTTGTCAAGACTGGTTCCTGGCCGAGTATGATGAGAAAGGTGAAGACAGGCATACATTGGGCAGAGTAGCAGGCTTCCATTCTACAATCACAAATAGAGACCATTGAAAGGACCCTTTTGCATGCCTTAAGGGGGATCGAGCATCAGATGCTAGACCTATATTTGTATAGACCAATCGGTACTTGATGGGTGATGTGGTCAAGCTCATGCCGGCTGTTTACTCCACACAGGGGAAGACCTTGACCGTGAACCATGGCACCCCAACGGCCCCACAGATGGGACTGTGGTATAGAAGATGCAGACAGTGATTATATCTAGCTAGCCACTTTAGTAACATTTTCTATCTGGCTTTTAATTATATAACCTGCATAGTTGGATGCCTCTTGAAAAAAACAAATCCAGCTGTACCTTATTCAAGTTTGTAGGTCATTTCTAAGCCGAGATATTAATGTTTGTGTGTCAATGTTATCATTTAATATGAACAAATAAAAAAAATATATGAGTTTGACCCTTTCACAAAGTGTGACCTACTTACACACTCACACAACTGTTGGTTACACTGACACCATGGGAGATTAACACAGCCACTGTCTAACTCAAGGACAGATAACTACTGCCAATTTATATATATATATATATATATATATATATATATATATATATATATATATATATATATATATATATATATATCATTGGCACCTTGCCGTCTTGACAGACGATAGTTTGTGCTTTAAAAAGGCATAATAACTTTTAACTATGGCGGTAGCGAGTGTGACTGATAAGGCCAATTTGCGCTGTAAATGTCCGTTCACAGTGGGTGCATGTGAACACGTGGTCATTTCCACCATCATGCACCATCTTACGTCTCAAACGCTTGGTGTGTGACTTTTCTGCAATAATTTTCTCCTTTGACATAATTCCATTTCTGATATTTGCCCTCCATGCAACACGTTCAGCGGCGACTTGCTCCCAATGTGCATTATCAATGCCTGTATCAATCATGTCCCGCTTACACACATCTTTGTATCGTAGTAGAGGCCGACCCTGAGATCTCTTACCCATCTGTAATTCACCAAAAAAGATATCCTTTGGTATTCTACCATCATCCATCCTCCTAAGATGTCCTATCCATCTAAGTCTACGAAGACTGAGCATGGAATAAAATGTCACACAACCTGATCTTTCCAATACTTCAGTATTTGTGATTTTGTCTTGCCACTTAATACCAAGAATTCTTCGCAGACACCGCATATGAAAGCTGTTTAAGTTGTTCTCTATATATATATACACACACACACGCACACACAGATATATACATCTTCTCGTCATGCTGTGATGACATCAGACCGCGTGCGCTGCTGCACACGCAGTCTTGTCAACGCGAGGCCGCCAGCGTGGATGCATTTTGATCAGAGAATTAACCGTACAAAGTTATCCAAAAATAATAAATCCCGACCATGTAGAGTGATGAAAAATTACACATAAATACTATAATGGATGTTGTTGCTGTCACTCTGAATAGTCCATATGAATATTAAATGATGATCGCTGGAAAACTGCTATTTCCCGCCATTGAAATATCCCGTTACATCATCATAGCATGCAATCTTCATCATTTCAGCTTGGGATGTTACCTACATCCTAAATAATCGAAAATTACACAATATGCATACAAATGGGTGCTCAATTTAATTATTCACACTAGATCAATGCCCAAAGTCTGTATAAAACGGAATTTCCAAGTCTACTTACGTCTTAAAACGTCTCCGTTAGAAGAAAAATTTGAGAAGCCAAGATGTACCGAGTCATAGACAATGGAGAGAACTACAATACTCGTTAATTGGTTTCTGTTTTAATGCGATATTGAAATAATCGCAGAATTTAACATCATGAGTACGCTTACTGTCCCCGTATCGGAGACACAAAAATAAATAACTGAAAGTCACTGCAAAGAAAAAAGATTCTGGTAAAATATGGCAAACATGAACCGTATTACCTAATTATATCTGACTGATGCAATATAAGCTGTTCATGTTATTACACATGTCTGTGTGCCTGATTATCACTCAGCCTTGTGGAAATGCAGTTTGCTGTTTCATTCTTTCTCCCCAGATTGAGTTCAATCCTTACTTCTCTGTTGACAACCTGTTTCAAGTAGTGGGACTCGTGTTCTTTCTGATGGTGTTTGGACTTTTTGCCAGCTTCTCCATGGGAAGGTCACTTTTACTGAAGGTACAGTCTGTGCTATGATGACCATGTATCTCGGAAATGTCTCTGCTATGTCAGACCAAGAGGCTGCCAGGGTCAGATACTGCAAAATTGGGTTGACTGCTGCCGAGCTGATTCTGCAGTCTAGTTAAAACCACAAGAGGACTAAGAAATTTGACAACAGGAAAAATACAGAGACAGATCAGGTGATCTTTTTGACTGAAGTGTTTATCAATAAACAAGGAATACAAGACAACAACAACAACAACAAAAAACCGATTGAAAATGAGAATACTAAACTTTTGATCTGAAGTGTAATCTGATCAACATGTAAACCTTTTTTTTTGTTGATCGTATAATGTTTCGGATCCTGCATCTTTACAATTTTTATCTGGATTTTTGTTTATTTGTATTTGTTGTTCACTGATAAATTCTTCATTTGAAATGTTCACCTATTTCTCTGTGTGTTGTTTGTTTTTTGTCAAGCTTCCTAGGTTTAATTTGTGTGTACATTTGGAATCAATTATTACAGCTGACTGAATGTAGGCACAATACAGTCTAAATTATATTACATCTCACTGAATATTGGTACAATGTAGTCTATATATATTATACCTTACTGAATATAGGTACTATGCAGTCTATATACAGAGTGCGCCAGAACAATGTATACACAGTAATCGTCCATCAGTTTAAATGTAATCGCATTTCAATTGAGTATATTATTTTAACAATGTCATCAAAGCTTGTCATATTACACCATTTGTAGAACGCATTACGGTAGCAGTGTGTTGTATGATATGTTTAAAGTGATGACGTAAACAGCATGTTGCAAACATCACAGGGACAACTGAACATCATGCAACACATTGCTACAGTCATTGTTCAAAGATCGAAACTGCGATTATATTTAAACTGGTGGGCGATTACTGCGTATACATTTTTCTGGCACACTCAGTATATTACATCTTACTGAATGTAGGCACAATACAGTCTCTCTCTCTCTCTCTCTCTCTCTCTCTCTCTCTCTCTCTCTCTCTCTCTCTCTCTCTCTCTCTCTCTCTCTCTCTCTCTCTCTCTCTCTCTCTCTCTCTCTCTCTCTCTATATATATATATATATATATATATATAAAATGAGGGGCATCCAGAAAGTAATGCCCCACATCAATTTTCTCAGGAGCTGTTTATTCAAAAAGCATGAAATGTATACACAATATACGTGGATATGTTATGTAGGCATCAGTATTATTCAACATAATCCCTATCAACTTGTACGGCTTTATACCAGCGACAAACAAGTGCATGTATTCCTACGAGATTTTGTCTTGATCATTTAGCCATTTCTTCGCTGCATGAATCACTCCTTCATCATCTTCAAACCTTGTTCCATGGAGTGCATCTCAATATTGGCACAATGCAGTATGTATATTACAGCTGACTGAATATTGGCACAATGCAGTATATATATTACATCTGACTGAATATTGGCACAATGCAGTATATATATTACATCTGACTGAATATTGGCACAATGCAGTATATATATTACATCTGACTGAATATTGGCACAATGCAGTATATATATTACATCTGACTGAATATTGGCACAATGCAGTATATATATTACAGCTGAGTGAATATTGGCACAATGCAGTATATATATTACAGCTGAGTGAATATTGGCACAATGCAGTATATATATTACATCTGACTGAATATTGGCACAATGCAGTATATATATTACATCTGACTGAATATTGGCACAATGCAGTATATATATTACATCTGACTGAATATTGGCACAATGCAGTATATATATTACATCTGACTGAATATTGGCACAATGCAGTATATATATTACATCTGACTGAATATTGGCACAATGCAGTATATATATTACATCTGACTGAATATTGGCACAATGCAGTATATATATTACATCTGACTGAATATTGGCACAATGCAGTATATATATTACAGCTGAGTGAATATTGGCACAATGCAGTATATATATTACATCTGACTGAATATTGGCACAATGCAGTATATATATTACATCTGACTGAATATTGGCACAATGCAGTATATATATTACATCTGACTGAATATTGGCACAATGCAGTATATATATTACATCTGACTGAATATTGGCACAATGCAGTATATATATTACATCTGACTGAATATTGGCACAATGCAGTATATATATTACAGCTGAGTGAATATTGGCACAATGCAGTCAGTATATATATTTCAGCTGACTGAATATTGGCACAATGCAGTCAGTATATATATTTCAGCTGACTGAATATTGGCACAATGCAGTCAGTATATATATTTCAGCTGACTGAATATTGGCACAATGCACTATATATCACAGCTGACTGAATATTGGCACATTGCAGTCAGTATATATATTACAGCTGACTAAATATTGGCACAATGCAGTCAGTATATATATTACAGCTGACTGAATATTGGCATAATGCAGTATATATATTACATCTGACTGAATATTGGCACAATGTAGTATATATATTTCAGCTGACTGAATATTGGCACAATGTAGTATATATATTTCAGCTGACTGAATATTGGCACAATGCAGTCAGTATATATATTACAGCTGACTGAATATTGGCACAAGGCAGTATATATATTACAGCTGGCTGAATGTCAGTACAATGGAGTATATATATTACAAAAGACTTAATATTGGCACAATGCAGTCTATATATATTACAGCTGACTGAATATTGGTACAGTCAGTATATATTACACATACAGTCAGCATATATTATACAGTCAGTCAGTATATATTACACAAACAGTCAGTATATATTACACAAACAGTCAGTATATATTACACAAACAGTCAGTATATATTACACAAACAGTCAGTATATATTACACAAACAGTCAGTATATATTACACAAACAGTCAGTATATATTACACAAACAGTCAGTATATATTACACAAACAGTCAGTATATATTACACAAACAGTCATAACTGTTTGTTACATTGTATCTCAGGGATAAAGGTCAAGTTTCAGATACATATACAAGGTGAAACATGACATCCGGACCTTTGTGTGAGCGTTTCATGCCAACATATGTCTGCAATATTATAATTGTATCGTAACTCAGTAAAGAACACATAAGAAATGTAATAACCAAACAACAAATATATAATTTCAGGTTAAAGTATGCAAAATTAAAACATATTTTCACATGTCATGCAGAATTGGGTAATTGTGAAGGAAGATTAACAGTGGACATTGGCACTTTGCCGCCTTGACAGACAATAGTTTGTTACATTGTGCTTTGAAAATGGCATATTAACTACAACCCATGGCGGTAGCGAATGTCACTGATAAGGCCAATTTGTGCTGTAAATGTTTGTCCAAATGGATGCATGTGAACACAGTCATTTCCACCATAACACACCATCTGTCGTCGACACTTTTGGTGTGTGACCTATATCGTCAGTTGTCTGTACTCATTTTGTCATTGTTTATGCCTGTTAGTTAGTTGCATATCCTTTACAGGATGTTGCAGTCATCTCCAGCATTATATGGCTGTCGTGATTTCTTGGGAAGTTTATGTTCAGTTGTGTTTGCATTGTGACCAGCACATACCATTGTATGAAAACCAACACAAGGTAGTTTGCTTCCAAATCGCCCTCTGCTGTGTTTCAAACGCAGTAAGTGGGGTTGCAAATTGCGGTTGTAACCCCTTTGCCACACAGTCCGGCATATGCCTGTAATCACTGAGTATATGATGTATACATCCTGACTTGTGCTCTACTGTACAGCATAGTACAATCTGATATATAGCATGATACATACGCTTATTGAGTAGCCTCAGAATATGGTTTATTCTGACCTCACAATACACTAAGAGTTCTCCACCCAGTGTGTGTTCTTCAATGAAAAGTTCCACACCTGGATAGTGTTGCACTATTAACCCGGTGATCCTGTGGGAATTTGGTACAGTTGCATACATTCTTTCAGTAGTTGTCATAGCCAGAGCTATCAGGCATGCCATTTTCTTGCAGGCAACAGTCATGCAGTTTATAGGTCACTTGCATCATGGCGGACTAGAGTAGTGAAAACTGTTCACCTGTGCCTTTTGTATTGAAATTAAACCTAGATTTTTCTGTTGCATCATTGAACCATGTGATGGAGGCACATTTATATGTAACATAACATTTCAACTGGCAGTGTGCAGATGTACATTAATGTTTTCTGTTGTTTTGTATTCCCCCATTGGGGTATGGTTCTCCAACAACCCCCAGCCAAACTGTCCTATCTTTTGTATTCCCCCATTGGGGTATGGTTCTTCCCCCTCCCCCCCAGCCAAACTGTCCTATCTTTTGTATTCCCCCATTGGGGTATGGTTCTTCCCCTTCCCCCCAGCCAAACTGTCCTATCTTTTGTATTCCCCCATTGGGGTATGGTTCTTCCCCCTCCCCGCAGCCAAACTGTCCTATCTTTTGTATTCCCCCATTGGGGTATGGTTCTTCCCCCTCCCCCCCCCAGCCAAACTGTCCTATCTTTTGTATTCCCCCATTGGGGTATGGTTCTTCCCCCTCCCCGCAGCCAAACTGTCCTATCTTTTGTATTCCCCCATTGGGGTATGGTTCTTCCCCCTCCCCGCAGCCAAACTGTCCTATCTTTTGTATTCCCCCATTGGGGTATGGTTCTTCCCCCTCCCCCCGCAGCCAAACTGTCCTATCTTTTGTATTCCCCCATTGGGGTATGGTTCTTCCCCCTCCCCCCGCAGCCAAACTGTCCTATCTTTGTATTCCCCCATTGGGGTATGGTTCTTCCCCCTCCCCTGCAGCCAAACTGTCCTAT
The DNA here is from genome assembly GCA_014155875.1 of Cepaea nemoralis. Classification (NCBI taxonomy): domain Eukaryota; kingdom Metazoa; phylum Mollusca; class Gastropoda; order Stylommatophora; family Helicidae; genus Cepaea; species Cepaea nemoralis. The sequence goes on from JACEFZ010009108.1 coordinate 201,570, forward strand.
CTTTTGTATTCCCCCATTGGGGTATGGTTCTTCCCCCTCCCCCCCAGCCAAACTGTCCTATCTTTTGTATTCCCCCATTGGGGTATGGTTCTTCCCCCTCCCCCCGCAGCCAAACTGTCCTATCTTTTGTATTCCACCATTGGGGTATGGTTCTTCCCCCTCCCCCGCAGCCAAACTGTCCTATCTTTTGTATTCCCCCATTAGGGGTATGGTTCTTCCCCCTCCCCCCGCAAGCCAAACTGTCCTATCTTTGTATTCCCCATTGGGGTATGGTTCTTCCCCTCCCCCGCAGCCAAACTGTCCTATCTTTTGTATTCCCCCATTGGGGTATGGTTCTTCCCCCTCCCCCCCAGCCAAACTGTCCTATCTTTTGTATTCCCCCATTTGGGGTATGGTTCTTCCCCTCCCCCCGCAGCCAAACTGTCCTATCTTTTGTATTCCCCCATTGGGGTATGGTTCTTCCCCTCCCCGCAGCCAAACTGTCCTATCTTTTGTATTCCCCCATTGGGGTATGGTTCTTCCCCCTCCCCCCCGCAGCCAAACTGTCCTAATCTTTGTATTCCCCCATTGGGGTATGGTTCTTCCCCCCCCCTCCCCCCGCAGCCAAACTGTCCTATCTTTTGTATTCCCCCATTGGGGTATGGTTCTTCCCCCTCCCCCCCCCAGCCAAACTGTCCTATCTTTTGTATTCCCCATTGGGGTATGGTTCTTCCCCCCCCCCCTCCCCCCGCAGCCAAACTGTCCTATCTTTTGTATTCCCCCATTGGGGTATGGTTCTTCCCCCCCTCCCCCCGCAGCCAAACTGTCCTATCTTTTGTATTCCCCCATTGGGGTATGGTTCTTCCCCCCTCCCCCCGCAGCCAAACTGTCCTATCTTTTGTATTCCCCCATTGGGGTATGGTTCTTCCCCCCCCCCTCCCCCCCGCAGCCAAACTGTCCTATCTTTTGTATTCCCCCATTGGGGTATGGTTCTTCCCCCTCCCCGCAGCCAAACTGTCCTATCTTTTGTATTCCCCCATTGGGGTATGGTTCTTCCCCCTCCCCGCAGCCAAACTGTCCTATCTTTTGTATTCCCCCATTGGGATATGGTTCTTCCCCCTCCCCGCAGCCAAACTGTCCTATCCTTTGTATTCCCCCATTGGGGTATGGTTTCTTCCCCCCCCCCCCCCCCCCCCCGCAGCCAAACTGTCCTATCTTTTGTATTCCCCCATTGGGGTATGGTTCTTCCCCCTCCCCGCAGCCAAACTGTCCTATCTTTTGTATTCCCCCATTGGGGTATGGTTCTTCCCCCTCCCCGCAGCCAAACTGTCCTTTTGTATTCCCCCATTGGGGTATGGTTCTTCCCCCTCGCCCGCAGCCAAACTGTTCCTATCTTTTGTATTCCCCCATTGGGGTATGGTTCTTCCCCTCCCCCCCAGCCAAACTGTCCTATCTTTTGTATTCCCCCATTGGGTATGGTTCTTCCCCCCTTCCCCCCCCCCCCCCCCCCCCCCCCCCCCCCGCAGCCAAACTGTCCGTATTACCGCATTGGGGTATGGTTTCTTCCCCCTCCCCCCCAGCCAAAACTGTCCTATCTTTTGTATTCCCCCATTGGGGTATGGTTCTCCCCCCCCCCCCCCCCCCCCCGCAGCCAAACTGTCCTATCTTTTGTATTCCCCCATTGGGGTATGGTTCTTCCCCCCCCCCCTCCCCCCCGCAGCCAAACTGTCCTATCTTTTGTATTCCCCCATTGGGGTATGGTTCTTCCCCCCCTCCCCCCCGCAGCCAAACTGTCCTATCTTTTGTATTCCCCCATTGGGGTATGGTTCTTCCCCCCCCTCCCCCCGCAGCCAAACTGTCCTATCTTTTGTATTCCCCCATTGGGGTATGGTTCTTCCCCCTCCCCGCAGCCAAACTGTCCTATCTTTTGTATTCCCCCATTGGGGTATGGTTCTTCCCCCTCCCCGCAGCCAAACTGTCCTATCTTTTGTATTCCCCCATTGGGTATGGTTCTTCCCCCTCCCCGCAGCCAAACTGTCCTATCTTTTGTATTCCCCCATTGGGGTATGGTTCTTCCCCCTCCCCGCAGCCAAACTGTCCTATCTTTTGTATTCCCCCATTGGGGTATGGTTCTTCCCCCTCCCCGCAGCCAAACTGTCCTATCTTTTGTATTCCCCCATTGGGGTATGGTTCTTCCCCTCCCCGCAGCCAAACTGTCCTATCTTTTGTATTCCCCCATTGGGGTATGGTTCTTCCCCCTCCCCCCAGCCAAACTGTCCTATCTTTTGTATTCCCCCATTGGGGTATGGTTCTTCCCCCTCCCCCCAGCCAAACTGTCCTATCTTTTGTATTCCCCCATTGGGGTATGGTTCTTCCCCCTCCCCGCAGCCAAACTGTCCTATCTTTTGTATTCCCCCATTGGGGTATGGTTCTTCCCCCTCCCCGCAGCCAAACTGTCCTATCTTTTGTATTCCCCCATTGGGGTATGGTTCTTCCCCCTCCCCGCAGCCAAACTGTCCTATCTTTTGTATTCCCCCATTGGGGTATGGTTTCTTCCCCCTCCCCCCAGCCAAACTGTCCTATCTTTTGTATTCCCCCATTGGGGTATGGTTCTTCCCCCTCCCCCCAGCCAAACTGTCCTATCTTTTGTATTCCCCCATTGGGGTATGGTTCTTCCCCCTCCCCGCAGCCAAACTGTCCTATCTTTTGCAATCTCCTGCAGCTCCTCCATGTCCTCCCAATATAGTCCATCTCCGTGTCCTCCCAATATAGTCCATCTCTGTGTCCTCCCAATATAGTCCATCTCGGTGTCCTCCCAATATAGTCCATCTCTGTGTCCTCCCAATATAGTCCATCTCTGTGTCCTCCCAATATAGTCCATCTCTGTGTCCTCCCAATATAGTCCATCTCTGTGTCCTCCCAATATAGTCCATCTCCGTGTCCTCCCAATATAGTCCATCTCTGTGTCCTCCCAATATAGTCCATCTCTGTGTCCTCCCAATATAGTCCATCTCTGTGTCCTCCCAATATAGTCCATCTCTGTGTCCTCCCAATATAGTCCATCTCCGTGTCCTCCCAATATAGTCCATCTCTGTGTCCTCCCAATATAGTCCATCTCTGTGTCCTCCCAATATAGTCCATCTCTGTGTCCTCCCAATATAGTCCATCTCTGTGTCCTCCCAATATAGTCCATCTCTGTGTCCTCCCAATATAGTCCATCTCTGTGTCCTCCCAATATAGTCCATCTCTGTGTCCTCCCAATATAGTCCATCTCTGTGTCCTCCCAATATAGTCCATCTCTGTGTCCTCCCAATATAGTCCATCTCTGTGTCCTCCCAATATAGTCCATCTCTGTGTCCTCCCAATATAGTCCATCTCTGTGTCCTACCAATATAGTCCATCTCTGTGTCCTCCCAATATAGTCCATCTCTGTGTCCTCCCAATATAGTCCATCTCTGTGTCCTCCCAATATAGTCCATCTCTGTGTCCTCCCAATATAGTCCATCTCTGTGTCCTCCCAATATAGTCCATCTCTGTGTCCTCCCAATATAGTCCATCTCCGTGTCCTCCCAATATAGTCCATCTTCGTGTCCTCCCAATATAGTCCATCTCTGTGTCCTCCCAATATAGTCCATCTCCGTGTCCTCCCAATATAGTCCATCTCTGTGTCCTCCCAATATAGTCCCATCTCTGTGTCCTCCCAATATAGTCCATCTCTGTGTCCTCCCAATATAGTCCATCTCTGTGTCCTCCCAATATAGTCCATCTCTGTGTCCTCCCAATATAGTCCATCTCTGTGTCCTCCCAATATAGTCCATCTCTGTGTCCTCCCAATATAGTCCATCTCTGTGTCCTCCCAATATAGTCCATCTCTGTGTCCTCCCAATATAGTCCATCTCTGTGTCCTCCCAATATAGTCCATCTCCGTGTCCTCCCAATATAGTCCATCTCCGTGTCCTCCCAATATAGTCCATCTCTGTGTCCTCCCAATATAGTCCATCTCTGTGTCCTCCCAATATAGTCCATCTCTGTGTCCTCCCAATATAGTCCATCTCTGTGTCCTCCCAATATAGTCCATCTCTGTGTCCTCCCAATATAGTCCATCTCTGTGTCCTCCCAATATAGTCCATCTCTGTGTCCTCCCAATATAGTCCATCTCTGTGTCCTCCCAATATAGTCCATCTCCGTGTCCTCCCAATATAGTCCATCTCCGTGTCCTCCCAATATAGTCCATCTCCGTGTCCTCCCAATATAGTCCATCTCGGTGTCCTCCCAATATAGTCCATCTCGGTGTCCTCCCAATATAGTCCATCTCCGTGTCCTCCCAATATAGTCCATCTCCGTGTCCTCCCAATATAGTCCATCTCTGTGTCCTCCCAATATAGTCCATCTCTGTGTCCTCCCAATATAGTCCATCTCTGTGTCCTCCCAATATAGTCCATCTCTGTGTCCTCCCAATATAGTCCATCTCCGTGTCCTCCCAATATAGTCCATCTCCGTGTCCTCCCAATATAGTCCATCTCTGTGTCCTCCCAATATAGTCCATCTCTGTGTCCTCCCAATATAGTCCATCTCTGTGTCCTCCCAATATAGTCCATCTCTGTCTGTAATTCACTTCTCTGTGTCCTCCCAATATAGTCCATCTCTGTCTGTAATTCACTTCTCTGTGAGTCTTATGCCTCCCTGCTATGTGGCTTCCAGAAAAAGGAGTGTCTAGTTACACTATACTCAGGTTTTATCAGTGTATGTCCTGTTCAGTGCCAGCCTCCTTTCCTCATCTCTTCATTCACTGAGAAGTGTTTAGTTCTCTCCATGAACCTCATGTTGATGATTCTGTCATTCCATGTTATTCCCACTATTAAATTTATGTGTAAAAATATCAAACTCTTACATTTAGCTAATAAATTCATGTTTTATAGTATAATTTGACTGATATAAACTAGAATATATAGATATAACATGACTCATGTAAATTGTCACATGAAAGGATGTGGTGTTTGGATTGATCTATTGTAGAATATATCATATGACTGTTCTTCTGTCTGACAGTACCCACATGTTTTCTCACTTGGACTTTTCAAGAAGGGTGGGCCAACTAAAAGACAGGTAACATCATCACTGAAAGGATAACCTGTATCTAAGCTGTTATTGCTGTCACTGTAAGAATAATCTCAATGTCACCAGATAACATTATCACTATCAGGAAAACCTGTGTGTAAACAGATAAACTTTTATCTCTGTAAGGATAGAACATATGTGAACTGATAACATTGTCATGGTAAGGATAATGTGTATTTAAACAGATAACATGAAATGGATACTATGTATGTAAACAGATAACATTATCATGGTATGGATCTGTATGTAAACAGATAAGATTATATCTGTAAGATAATCAGTATGTAAATAAATTAACATTGCCATGGTAAGGATAACCTGCTTGTATACAGGAAACATTATCATAGTGAAGATAATCTGTATGCAAGTAAATAACATTGTTACTGTTATGGTAAACTGTAAACAGATAGCATTATCACTGTAAGGATAACCTGTATTTAAACAGATCACATTGTCACTGTAAGGATAACCTGTATTTAAACAGATCACATTGTCACTGTAAGGACTGTTGTTGTATACATTTTAGCCAGTTCTATTCTTATTTATTGATCTTTTGCATCTGATATAATCTGTGATGACATGTCCAAGACGTGAGAAACATCTGATATCATTTGTTATGACATGTCCAAGACGTGAGAAACTTCTGACTTGTATTAGCATGTTTGTATGTGTGTAATTTTGATAAAGGTAATGTTCTGTTTGTGATTTCTATAAAGGTAATGTTCTGTTTGTGATTTCCATAAAGTTAATGTTCTGTTTGTGATTTCCATAAAGGTAATGTTCTGTGTGTGATTTCTATAAAGCTAATGTTCTGTTTGTGATTTCCATAAAGGTAATGTTCTGTTTGTGATTTCTATAAAGCTAATGTTCTGTTTGTGAATTCCATACTCCCCCGATGTGTCTCCACCTTGCCGTGGTGGGGGGGCTTGCGTGTCCCATCGACCCCATGTTCTTGCCGATGGGTGAAAAACTACATATCGGACAGCATATGGGATAGGGACCAGACTAAGAGAGACACAACCTGCTGCTCTGCAGGTGAGACTGAGGATAGCAGTCCAAAATTTATATCAGGCGCACAAAGGCAGAAGTTCTTGGTCCGGACAAAACACTAAAGGCTCCCTGTCGAGGGCTGTGGCTGAACGCCTCTAAGCCACAAACCCTCGGACCTGAGAGCCGGGCCGATAGCCACCTCTTGAAAAATAAAGGCGTGATACTGAGTAAGCTACATGCTCAGGTCGGATAGAAGTACTAAGGCTCTCAGCTGGGGGATATGAGAGATTCCCGGATGAGAGGACAGGCCGTTTCTCGTTCACCGCTGCACGAAGGTAAGGTGCTGATCCGGCAGCACAAGTAGCCTACCTCGTGAGCGAGTACAAAAAGTCAAAAAGTGCCCCAGTCGAAGAAAGTGGCTGCGAAAACTGTATCTAACTCATAGAGAGTGTAGACAAAAGTGGAAGAACGTCTCAATGCCGCAAAATGGAACGCACGGCGAGCGAACCTATTGCGTGGTCCGAAGTCAAAAGCGTGGGTGTCGCTTGCAGTCTGACCGTCCCTGGTGTGTGCCTGAGCGATCAGTGGCAAACGAGTTGCCCAACACATGGAAGTGAGGAACTAAAGCAGCCATGAGCAGGACGTGGCAACTCCTCGGGTGAGCCCAGTCACAGAGCAATATGTGCCGGCTCTGCAATTATGGAAGCCCCCTTGGATAGCGAGGGAATGCTCATGGTCTGCCCCTGCCTTCCCTTGAGGGCCGACCACGATGTCGTTCATCGTTCTATCTTGACCAGCTGAGATGTTAGCGACATCTTAACAGTCCAACGTGCCTCGAAACCAGAGGATGGCTAACCTCATTAAAAAATGCCCGCTGGAAGTCGGAAGTGTCGTCCTACGGGTGGCAAACTAAAAATTGACACTACGCATTTACGTCCGAGTGAAATGTCCCGTCCGAATGTCTCTCGTGCTAGGAACAGCTCTGACTACCTAGTTTCCGAATGTCGCTCTTGTTCGGAACAGCTCTGACTGGGTAGTTTTCCGAATGTCTGTTGAGCCCGGAAAAGCTCTGATGGGCGCAACGACAAGCACATGTCCGAAAACTCGCTGAGTGGATGCCGTCTGCAAACCTGTCTGGTTTGTGCGGGAATGACCCGGGGAAACGAAATGACCAATATATTGAAGTGAGGATTTAAAGCAGCCATGAGCAGGACGTGACGATCTCCCTCGGTGAGCCCAGATCCAGGGCGTTATGTGTCGGCCCTGCAACTATGGAAGCAACCTTGGATGGCGGAAAATGCTATGGACTGTCCCTGCCTTCCTTTGAGGGATGACCGTTGTCTTCGACCGTTCCACCTTGGCCAGCATGGTTGTAGATGGCGCCACAAAAGTGAGAGTCTCCCAGGAATGCTACCTGGTCAAAAATGCACGCTAAAGTCGATGTGTTGGCCTACGGGTTTCGGCCCAAGGGCGCATAACAGACACACCGCAATCACATTTGAAAAAACACTCCGGATGAACGAAAAGAAGAATTCCATAAAGTTAATGTTATGTTTGTGATTTCCATGAAGGTAATTGTCTGGTTTCTCTTGACGTCCAGATTGACGGCTGCAGCTTCAGCATGACGTTTGTGGGCTATGGTTATGACAAAGTAGACACTGACAGGTCTGGCTTGAAACCCAATAAAACGGTCATTACCAAGGTTACAGGGCCAGGTAAGTGTTATTTCTTCATGTAGAACTCAGGGAGAGGTCAGAACACACCTGTAGTAAGTTACTTTCTTCATGTAGAAGCAAACAGGGAGAGGTCAGAACACACCTGTAGCCAGTTACTTTCTTGATGGTGAACACACACAGTACGGTAGGTCAGAACACACTTTTAGCCAGTTGTAGCCAGTTTCTTCATGATGAGTCAGAGCACACTTGTAGCCATTAATTTTCTTCACGTAGAACACACACAGCTCCCCCGATGTGTCTCCACCTTGCCGTGGTGGGGGAGCTTGAGTGTCCCACTGACCCCAAGCGCTGTGCCGATGGATATTAACTACATATTGGACAGCTCTTGGGATAGGGACCAGACTAAGAGAGACACAACCTGCTGCTCTGCAGGTAGACTGAGGATAGCAGTCTAAATCAGGCTGAACGATGCCAATAATCTGCCTGGACTACAACCTCTAAGGCTCTCAGCCGAGGGGTATGGCTGAACGTCTCTAAGCCATAAACCCTCGGATGTGAGAGCCTGGCCGACACACTACCTACATCAAAATTGAGGTGAGGTGCTGAGCACGCTACTATGCTTGGTGCAGATACTCGTTCGATGGCTCTTAGCTGGGGGATATGAGGGATCCCCGGATGAGAGGGCCTGGCCGTTTCTCGCCCACAGACGCACGGAGGTAAGGTGCTGAAGCCGGCAGCACATGTAGCCTACCTCGTGAGCGAGTACTCAAGGTGGAAAAACACCTCGGTCGCACGTTCCGATGAAAATCTGTAACCGTACTCATGGAGTGAGTGTAGTCAAAGGTGAAAAATTGTCTCGTGACACTAAATGGAAAGCTCGGCTTGCGAATCCATTACAGTGGCAGCCCGAATGCAAAAGCTTGCTGTGCGGAAGTCGAAATAAGAGTCCAACTTGTCTCGAAACCCGAGGAAGGCTAACCTCATTAAAAATGCCCGCTGAAGTCGGAAGTGCCAGCCTACGGGCGGCAAAATAAAAATGGCACTACGCAATTACGTCTGAGTGAAATGTCTTTCGTGACCGGAAAAGCTCAAACTAGTCTTCCCTCGTGCTAGGAAAATTTACCTAGTTTCCGAATGCCGCTCTTGTTCGGAACAGCTCTGACTAGGTAGTTTTCCGAATGTCCGTCGTGCCTGGAACAGCTCTAATGGGCACAACGACAAAGCGCATGTCCGAAACGAAAACTCGCGGAGTGGATACTGTCTGCAGACCGGTCTGGTTTGTACAGGAACGGCCCGGGGCGAACGAAATGCCCAATATATTGAAGTTAGGATTTAAAGCAGCCATGAGCACGACGTGACAATTCCCTCGGTAAGCCCAGCACCAGGGCGCTATGTGTCGGCCCTGCAATTATGGAAGCCACCCTGGATGGCAGAAAATGCTATGGACTGTCCCTGAGGGATTATCAAAGTCTTCGACTATTCCAACGACCAGCTGGCATGTGGACGGTACCACAAAATTTAGTCTCCCAGGAATGCTAACCTGGTCAAAACAGCATGCTAAAAGTCAGATGTGTTGGCCTGGGGGTTTCGACCCAAGGGTGCCTAACTAGACACACCGCAATCACATCTGAAAAACACTCCGGATGAACGCAAAGAAGAAGAAGAACACACACAGAGGTCAGAACACACATGGAGAGGTCAGAACACATGGAGAGGTCAGAACACACATGGAGAGGTCAGAACACACATGGAGAGGTCAGAACACATGGAGAGGTCAGAACACACCTGTAGTGATCATATTGCAGGCTTCAGTTTGTTCACTATCATGTCACTGTATCCAGCACTAGAAACAGTTTCACCCCTTTAATAGAAAAGCACCAATATAGGGCCTTTGATATCCCGAAAGATGTTCATCATGACTCTCTCATCATTCTTCTGTAGATTTCATAAATGATTTCACAGCCTCTGACCACAAAAAACAAATAATGGCTCATTGTTCTTCCATGGTGCAAGTCGGTAGTGGGGCAGCCATTTTGTAATAACAATTGAGCATACATAAACTGCTTGATCGTCATGACCCCTACATGGGGGTATTGCTTAAGAGCTAGTTTGCATCCTGACTTAAGATTTCCTGTTGCCCATATTCTTGTATGCACTTTATATAAAATTCCTGTTACTTAATTACCTTTCCTCTATCCTATTTCATGAGCCACTTTTTGGCAGTTTTCTTGTTTCCAGGGATGTATCTTTATCAGCATAAGAGAGGCAATCACCCTGTGTTTTCTCACCTAGATCTGGAGTCCAGGGGATTTGAACCCGCACCCACAGCATAAAACCGGTGTGTCTCAACTTACCTCCGACAATGTATGACAAACCAGTTTATTATGTCACGTGACCATATAATTGTAGCGTGTGCTTTTTAGTTGATAATACGCCTTTGTAGTGTCCCACACATTGAGATATTCTCATGGGATATTTGCTTGTTTCAGATCCAGGATACGTGACCACTCCAATCTGCATGACACAGGCGGCAGTCACAGTTCTCAAGGAACAAGACAAGATCCCCCACAAGTAAGAGTTCTTTTATTCAGCATCTACTGATGAGGTAGCTTGATTTGATTTTACTTCTGGGTCTAGGCTAGGCTTCTGGATCTGACCAAAACATCTTGATGTTTCTGGGGCAACCTTACTTTATACTTGGGAATGTTGACCTTACAGAAAAATCTTGATCTGACTAAAGTATCTGAATCTGAGGAATCACTGAAACATCTTGATGTTACTGAGGCAACTAAATGTTACTCAGAAATCTTGACCTTGCTGAGAAATCTTGACCTGACTAAAGCTGCTAAAATCAAATGCAACTGAACATTTTTGATGTTACTGAGGCAACATAATATTACTTGGCAATCTGGAGGTTGCTAAGGAATCTGAATCTTCAAAACAATGTGTTCCCTGAGTGAATGTAAACACACCATTACTTCGCTGGTCACCTGTACCTCCCCGGACATCTCCTGGTACCCACCTGCAAGCCCAGGCCTATTTCTTAAAATGCACCTAAAGGGGGTTGGAATACATGAGTCCTGGGTTGACAAGCAAGTGTGCAAGCCACTGCTGCCAGACTTGTCATGGAGTGAGGTGTTCAATATGTCCATGCCAGCTTCTGGGTGAAGTAACCTGACTTGAGCGTACTGGCACCGGCCGCCTTGACAGACCATAGCTGGTTAGATTGTGCTTTAAAACATGCGTAACTACAACCCATGGCGGGCACCAGGGATGGAGTTAAACCTCTCCATAGCACAAAGCCTGGGCTGAATTGTAGAGACCTTGTGTTGCCCATGAAGCATGATCCCTCTCGGCCTGTCTAGTTTACTCCAGAGGAGAGGTAACATTAATACTTCTGTAACAAGACAGACCTCAGAAACTGTCGGATCAGCAAAACAATACTCAAACTGTCTGTCTGTTGGAGCGTCAGTCCACTTGCCAACCAAGGCTTAGGGCTTGGTCTTCCCTGCCATAACATTTAGTCTTGAAGCTGCATTTCCTCACACTGGGATAAGGCTTCTACCCTCCCAATTGCACTTCTTCTCCCGAAGCCGTTGGCACAATGTGGGGTGTGCAAGTTTAGCGATCACTGTCCACCATTCAGTGCCAAAAGAAAGCAGGTAGTACCGCCTATTGTCACAAGTTAACTCATTTATATGTGGCCTTCCCTCAGTATGATCCCAGGACATATTGTCACTGACTGCGATGCTTACATCTTACAGGGGAGGTGTGCTGACTGCTGGAGCAGCCTTGTGGAACACGAACATCATTGAACGGCTGCAGAAACACAACATCCAGTTCTCCACCGTGTCAGATGGCAGTGGTTCCAGCAAGTAGTTCTGCCAACCATGATGGGTCCATTTGTAGGAGTTGTTCAGTTCTTCATATTACAGAAATGTGTTCCTTCACTCATTGCTTAGGAATAGACTTTCATCTTCTACACTGGGATTTCGTGGCACCTTACAGTCTGTTAATCTTTCCCCTTCTACCCTGGTATGTAGAGATACCTTACAGTTTTATTAATCTTTCCCCTTCTACCCTGGGATGTTGAGGTACCTTAGTCTTGTTTAGTCTTTCTTCTTCTACCCTGGGATGTAGAGGTACCTTACAGTCTTATTTAATCTTTCCTCTTCTACCATGGGATGTAGAGGTACTTTGTAGTCTCATTTAATCTTTCCTCTTCTACCATGGGATGTAGAGGTACTTTGTAGTCTCATTTAATCTTTTCTCTTCTGCCCTGGGATGTAGAGGTACCTTACATACTTATTTAATCTTTCCTCTTCTACCTAATTGTGTAGAGGTACCTTGCCTGTAATCTTTACTCTATCTTCCTTTGCCCCTAGAGTACTTGACTAAATGATGCATTTCCTACAATTGGCTAGGAAATTATAGAAATGTTATTAGTTCCTTAACAAATAATCACAATGTTGTTTGCTAAGTGGCAATATTACTGCTGTATGGTTGTTGCTCTGCATTTATTTTATTGAGCATGAACTTGACATATTTAACTACAGCTGTCTTGAAGCTGGGCTGACATCAGTTATTTACATGACCAACTGTCTTAGGTTGGCCTGACAGCACATTACATACTTGACCAACTGTCTTAAGCTGGGTTGACAGTATAGTTACATACATGATCAGTTGTCTTGAGGTTGACCGCACAGCTACATACATGATCAGCTGTCTTGAGGCTGCTCTGACAGCACATTACATACATGACCAACTGTCTGAGGCTGCTCTGACAGCACAGCTATATAAATGACCAACTGTCTTGGGGCCAACAGTTATAGATGACCAAGCCCTGAGATGAGGTGACACTGTCATATATTGTGTGCCCACTAATGAAACTTGTTTCACTTTCCCCGTGTTATGTACAGAATGTTACCAAAAATACAAGAGATGTGTTTTGCCTGTCACATCAGACAGATCATGTGCCATCACCACACCAGAGATGTAGTCAGCTAGAGGTGCCAGCCACGTTGTTACACTTTTGTTACATTTCTAATTTATTTAAAACATGATTTTTGTCGTAAAGCAATGAGGAAACTAATTGATCACTCAGCTTATAATTTGATGACCTTGTTTATATATATAGTTTGTGTGTGTGCTTGCTATGAAATCAAGCGTAGTCCATACAAGTCCTACAACTTTTAGTAGTTGCCACTACTGGGGAGTGCACTGGATTATTTTTATGTGTGCATTAGCTTTCCCTGTTACAGTGTCCCTCGCCATCAGGCGAACCCACTCCGACTTCTGAGGTACTTGTAATTTATATCCCCAAGTCAAGAACGAAAAGTCAACATTTTAGTCCAACTGTCTGGTGTAGGGGTTGAACTTGCTACCTGGGAATGAGCACATCAGATGTTTAAGAGTGCGTGCTCTGATCCATTCAGCCAAGCTGATTTCTGGTTATGTTGTGGCCATGTCAGCACTAGATGATGTTTGCGTCTGTAGGTGTTCAAGTGCTAGTCATACAATTCCAACTTCACAGCAGCGGGTCACCCCATCATGGCTCTGTTCCTGTGGCAGTGAACAACACTTGAAATGCACATTATTGCTCCATGAGAACTCATGAAGAAAACGAGCTACCCTAAACAGGAAAATGTAATTTATTGTTGGAGAAGACGGCCATCTGAGCTACACCCCAGCAACCTGTACACGCATTTTCGCATGAGGTCAGTCATTGAAGTGCCGGCAAATAACCACTCTCCATTCTCTGGAATTACACTTCACAGCACAGCAAATGTGGGTACACAAAACATGCACTCTGAAAGAATTTCATAGCTCACAGTGTCACACCAAGCACTGAACTCAGTAGCTGGCCGATGTCACCAGGTCTTACAAGTCTACACGTGGGAAATATGCACCGGCACAAGCGTGCCTGCAAACCTTCAGTTCTCACTGACCCTGCCTTCCTAGGGGCCATGTTGGCCTGGTAGTCCTTGTGCTAGTCACTTGTTGACCAAATGAGGGCATTTATAGAAATACTTGTCTATCAGTAGAAGCAATACTTGTTTTATAAGCAGCCAATGTCCAAGAGGCTGTAGTTGGATGAGAGGTTGGACAAGGAACAGGCTGAAATAGAGGATAGTCAGCTTGACTCACCAAATTGACAACATGAAAGATGTAGCATGGTTTGTGAGCCCATGAGAACAGGTAGAGATAGAGGATGAGTTAGTCAGCCGGGGCCACCAAAATTGATCACATCAGAGATGTTGCACGGTGTGTGAGCCACTGAGAACAAAGACATTTATTTATCTCATCTAGACCATGAGCACTGCCAGGAGCATCATTGGTGCAAGGCTAGGGGGGAGAACAGGACACAACACCAAGCTCAGGTTAGATAGCAGCAGTCATTGTGATTGTCATTTGTGGCTTCTGGATTGCAACATTATTTCTTTGATTTCTTTGATTATTTTATGGATAAGAGTATTAACATTAGTTCTGTGAATAAATATGTTCATTATTTATCTCATGCTTCTACTCCCCCAAAACCAGATCCCACAATTCTTCAAACGTTCCTTCATTTCTCTGGCATTGTTTTACCTTTCAGTGGAAAGTTAGCAGCAGAATCTGGAGCAAACTTGTGTGTGTGTGCTTCATCTATGATGGTATTCACAACCTCAGATACTCTGCTAAACCCACCTATAATCTCATTCTTTCAAACATTCAATTCACGATTATCTCACACGCTGAGACTATTTCTTCATATATTTAAATTTATTCCAAGTTCAGTTTATTATTTTCAGATGTTAAGTGCACATTTATTTGGATGTAATTGTTAATTATTAGATTTGTTTGTATCATGTTTTCCTCTTCTATATATTTTTATATATGGAGGTTTTTCCATACTATCTTGCATTTTTGCTATGCTGGGAATTTCTTTTTTTGCGTAAGTTATGAAACAGTTTGGTGTTTCTATTGCAATCGACTGTGTAATTCTAACAATATTCAATATTATTCTCTTAGTGAATGTTAACACGGAAGACACAAACAATATGTTGCACTATTTATTGTCAGGCATATTTTGCTGCATTCAGGTGCATACTGCAGAGTTATTTATCATGTGAATCTGTGTAACTACTGACTATAGGAGTATCATGTGAATCTGTGTAACTACTGACTATAGGAGTATCATGGTTATTTATCATGTGAATCTGTGTAACTACTGACTATAGGAGTATCATGGTTATTTATCATGTGAATCTGTGTAACTACTGACTATAGGAGTATCATGGTTATTTATCATGTGAATCTGTGTAACTACTGACTATAGGAGTATCATGGTTATTTCCAACAAGAGGCAAAGCAACTTGTGCACTTGTCTGGCTTCCAGATCTTTTTTTTTTTGTCATGACCACATACATTGAGATTCACTCCAGCTTATAGGTGGGGTTGTTTCATTGATTGTATAGTTTCAGGGTTGTTTCATGATGGTATAGTTAAAGGTTGATTTATGACTATAGAATGGGGTGGTTTTATGACTGTATAGTTCAGGGTTGTTTCATCAGTGTATAGTTCGGGGTGGTTTCATGACTATAGTTCAGGGTTGTTTCATGATGCTATAGCTCAGGGTTGATTTATGACTATAAAATGGGGTAGTTTCATGACTGTATAGACCAGGAATTCTCAGTGTGGTGTTGCTGCTTCTGCTTTGGCTTCATCACTTGTGCTTGTATTGTGGTATCTCGCTTCACCTGTCAAAATTGTGCAGTTTATACTCCTATAATCCAGTTTGGTATTGCTTTGTTTATTTGTTGTTCTTGAAATATCTTATAGAGGAAATGGTTTGATGTGATTTTGTCCGAGGAACAGGCCAGGGTATAATGGCATTTTGCTGGAATGCGGATGTGACATAGGCTTGTATATATACACACACACACGTGGTATAAGAACAACAATAACCCACCAGCAAAGATGTCACAGATTTATTGACTTGTGTATTGTTGTGCATGTTGTAAACACTGATTGTTGTTTGGATTAAATTATGAAAACTGCAGAAGTCCTGTCTCTAATTGTGTGAAATGATGAAAAAATGCGCATTAGTCCTGTCTCTAATTGTGTGAACTGATGACAAAATGTGCATAAGTCCTGCCTCTGTGTGAAATGATGAAAAATGCGCATTAGTCCTGTCTCTAATTGTGTGAAATGATGAAAAAATGCGCACAAGTCCTGTCTGTGTGTGAAATGATGAAAAAATGCGCATGAGTCCTGTCTCTAAGGCTATGCTAACTTGGTGCGATCAACCCCAACCCTAGGTTGATGATCCAGGCAAGTTATGTTCAGCAGTCTGCCATTCCTTTCTAAATGGGAAGTCAGTCCAACTGACCTGTGTAGGGAGTGATTCCTCTAGTACACCATCTGCACACTGGCAGTTCAAGCCCATTAATCTCCCACAGCTTCTTCTCATTCATATAATAGACATACATAATGTCAAGGCAATTTGTGATTGAATATAGACAATAATTGTGTAGTGGTCCCATCACCTTGGCAACACAATCATGTGATATCCTGGATATGTTTTGTTTTGGTGAATAAACTACTGCAGGTGTTAGCCTGTTGCTGGGGCTTCCTGGCTGTGCAAATGTGTGTCACCAGTTTGGGAATCACTGCTCCAGGGACACTTCACAATCAGTGACACTTTCAAATCTATAAAACTCTGGAGTCAGTCTGTCTCTTTCTGAATCTCTGTCTGTTGTTCTCTGTTCATCTTGCTGTCTATCTATCATATTATTTTTATGTCTCACCTTCAATTTTCTCTCTCTCTCAATATCACGCTATCTCTGTCTCACTATTTGTCTTTCCTTTTCTGTCTGCCCTGTTTTCTGACTGTTCTCTCTTGATGTCCTATTCTGACTCTCTCTGAGTGTCTATCACATGGATACCTCATTGCAGAATGCAGCAATATAAATATGCAACACTAGATAGTAGATAGAGAATATAAACAGATCAGGATCAGCCCATTCCTGTCGACGGAAACTTGCTCCAGTGTCACACAGTCAGGCAAGCTGCCACAACCACATGCAAACACTGCTACCTGGCACTGCGCCCAATATCCTGGATCATGAACATACTTTGGTGAGCCCATAATGTCCATGAAACATCATTACACAGAATATCCTTGGTAGAAGATGCTTGCTTCACTGCCTGCCTGACTCCCATTTGCATGGCATGCATGTTTGTTTAAACTATTCTTGAGGTTGTCCATCCATCACTTTCTAGGTCTTCCTCTCGCTCTATGTCCAGATTGTGTTCGGTCTGATGCTCTTAGTAGCTGATCAAGTTTCCATCTCATATGATGTTCAAGCCACTTTAATTGTTGTCTCTCCGTGATATGCAGGCAGGATGTTCCATTCAATCATATTTCTGATCTGGCCGTTTAGCATCCTGCCTTGTCTGAAATCCCCAGCAGCCTTTCTCCAGCATCTCATCTGACACGTGACAAGTTTTGTTTTCTCTGGCAGGATGTTTAGGGCAAGGCCCAAGTTTGACATGGATAGCAAAATGTTGGAAGACAAATAATATCTGTCAACTGTTGGGGGATACATTTAATAGCAACAATCTTGGTAACATTGGCCCTGGGGTAGTTATATACAGTAGCCAGGGCAACTAACCTGAATAACTTTATGATGTGAGTGATATAAGTGAGGTTGACTGCAGTGGCCAGGACAACTAACCTCAATAACTTTATGATGTGAGTGATACAAGTGAGGTTGACTACAGTAGCCAGGGCAACTAACCTCAATAACTTTATGATGTGAGTGATACAAGTGAGGTTGACTACAGTAGCCAGGGCAACTAACCTCAATAACTTTATGATGTGAGTGATACGAGTATGGTTGACTGCAGTGGCCAGGGAAGCTAACCTCAAGTATCTCAATGATGAATGCAGCCTGGCATGACACCGACCACACCCCCACTGGCTGCCAGCTGGTCTACAGAAATATGCGTCTAGCTCCACATGACCCTCAAGCTTGTAAAAGGGACCTCTACTTAAATAAACATGAATGATGTGAGTGATATGAGTGAGGCTGACCACTAATGTGAGAGGTTGTATCTGTAGTTTGGCAAATGTGGGGGAGGCAGAGGGGACATGTGCATCAGGTCATGAGTTGGGGAAGCCACTCGTGGTGGGGACTGGAACCCTATTGCTCCGGGGAAGGAGGGACTGCCAAGAGCTGCAGTGGTGTAGGTGCATGAGCGGTTCCAGTCGTCTTTGAAGATCTGTATGGTCAGACAGGAGACGAGGTTGTTTAAACGGTTGTAGACATGAGCCAGAACCAGCTGCTCGTCGGCATCCCGTCGGACTCTGACCTGGACACATCCTGCCTGGTACCAGAGAATGGAAACAGGTCAACCATGGTTGCTACATACAACAAATATACAAGAATGGAAACAGGTCAACCACGGTTGCTACATACAACAAACATACAGTATACAAGAATGGAAACGGGTAAAACATGGTTGCTGCATGCAAGAAATGTACAATATACAAGACTGGAAACAGGTCAACCATGGTTGCTACATACAACAAACATACAGTATACAAGAATGGAAACAGGTCAACCATGGTTGCTACATACAACAAATATACAAGAATGGAAACAGGTAAAACATGGTTGCTACATACAACAAACATACAGTATACAAGAATGGAAACAGGTCAACCATGGTTGCTACATACAACAAACATACAGTATACAAGAATGGAAACAGGTCAACCATGGTTGCTACATACAACAAATATACAAGAATGGAAACAGGTAAAACATGGTTGCTACATACAACAAACATACAGTATACAAGAATGGAAACAGGTCAACCATGGTTGCTACATACAACAAACACAGTATACAAGAATGGAAACGGGTCAACCATGGTTGCTACATACAACAAATATACAAGAATGGAAACAGGTAAAACATGGTTGCTACATACAACAAACATACAGTATACAAGAATGGAAACAGGTAAAACATGGTTGCTACATACAACAAATATACATTATATAAGCCAACCACATGATGAATGCATGCAACAAACATACAGTATACAAGAACATAAACAGTTAAACCATGATGACTACATGCAACAAACATACACCATGATTTGGTTCTAAAGGAACATCTTCACTGCACATAGATACCTTCATCAGGGCCTCAGTCTCCACTTACAATGAGCATCTCAACAGAGCACAGACTCTCAAGCACTTACATGCTACACATCTTGTTTGTGGGTAGTTTGTCTCAGCAGTGGTCTATTTGGCTTACCATTTTGATGTTCAACTACCAAGGTATTTTTGTTTAAAATATGTAACGTGCATATACAGGGTCCTCCTTATTTTCTGTCCTTATCCTAAAGAAAAAACACGTATTAGTAGCTACTAAAAAAAAGCGCTCTACAACACAATCTCTCTACCAAATCTATGCTACCAATGCCAAACCTGGACAATGACAGGAAAAGAGAACAGAAAAATTACAACATAAATGATATTCCTGAGAAGTATACTCAATGTGTCAAGAATAGAGACAATCAGAAATGATTAAATCAGGACTAAATATGGGGGTGGGGGGTGGGGGTGGTAATAGCAGCGCTAGATTTCACAAGAAAACAGCAAGTTAAATGGTTTGGCCACATAATCAGCCTACCAACTGACAGTATAGCCACAACAAACAGACCAAATGGAACCAGAAAAAGAGGCCGAACATGTAAACAATCAACAAAGGGAACAACAAAGTCCATTGGTATCTCAATACATGAAGCCTATAAACAGGGCATTCTCCTGCTGTTTATGCTACAACTCAACAGCACAAGGTAGAAGGGGAACAAGATGAGATGAGATCCTGAAGATGAAGTGCTGGACTGACAATCCTAGAACATGGGGTCATGTGACCGATGGTGTACAACTCCGTGACATGATTCATCCCTGGTCATCTCAGTGTACAAGATGGATATGTACACTAAGCTACTCTATCAGAACACCACTGACATGTGGCCAAGTGGTAGCACCTCTACTGACTACCATCAATGTCTGGGGTTTGATTGTCTGTAGGACATCTGGCTAGCCTAGTCTGACAAGTTAAAACGACGTGTCAAACGTTGATGACCTTCACATTCACATTATTCAAGTAAATCATCATAGAGAAGCCAGGAGCGGAGAAATAATGGAAGCAATCACAGATGAGACAAATCAGATATTGTAGCCATGGACATGACAAGCTATGGCATTCATGTACTTTATCACACTGGAGAGAAAATGTTGTGCTAGCACACGGATTAGTGTGACAGCCTGGCAAGATAATGGTCTGCTTTCAATCCTTAATAGTGGCAGGATGTCTTTTCTCCGACCAGTACAGCTCTGGGCTGTCATAATTGGGCATCAGAATTGTCTGGAAGGAAAGTGTGAACATGAGCACCGCACCTCATGCTATAGCCTGGAGTAGGTCAAAGTCTAACAGTGGACATCCGAAGTGCTGTTTGTGCCCTGTTAGCAAGCGCAGGTTTACTTGCAGGGGAAAGCTGAAAGCAGTGAAGCCAGAGATAGTTCAGCCTGCTGCAACAGAGCACTCACCGATTCATCAATGTGTGACCAGAAACTTGAGGAGAAAGTTAATGGTAATGAAGCCAGAGGGTAGTGTAACCTGCCGCAACAGCACTCATTGAATCATAAATGTGTTCACAAAGCATTCACAAGTGTGTGCAGCCAGGACAGTTGAAAGGTCTGGTGTTACGTCACACAACAAACCACAGACTCGCCAACCACAGTGACAGCTCTGGTGTTCCATCACACAACCACACACCAATCACATTGACTCACCAATCACAGCTCTGGTGTTCCATCACATGACAACCACACACCACAGACTCACCAATCACAGCTCTGATTTTCCATCACATGACAACCACACACCACAGACTCACCAATCACAGCTCTGATGTTCCATCACACAACAACCACACACCACAGACTCACCAACCACAGTGACAGCTCCGTGTTCTGTCACATAACTACAACCACAGACTCACCAATCACAATCACACATTAACAACAAACCACAAACTCACCAAGCAGCCAAAGGAAAGAGTCCAGAAGTGCTCGTGTCTAAACTCCAGCACTCCGTCCAGTGTGGAGGCCTCCCTCAGCACTTTGTCCAGCTGGCTCAGAATGTGGGAGGGAGTGGTCTGTGGACAGAGACCAAACTTCTCATTCAACATACCTTCTCACTGGCATGGGGGATCACATCCCTCCATAACCCTAATTCACTAGTGCTTTTGAAAAGACAAGTAAACATGTAATCCAAGCCTTCTGGGTTACACAACTGGACAATGTATGATGCTGGCTGAGGCAGTCGTAATAAAACCAGTAAATAAAGCATTGTGTGGGAGAGGTATATCACTCTCTCTCCAGTCTCTCACACACACAACTACATCATCATCACATATTTCAGCCTGTGAGCTCAATGTGAAGCTTCCTGATCATTCCATCCCAATGTCTTTGTTGTACCACTTTCTTACATTTCATGTATGCCTACATTGACAGGTCTGTGCGTGCCTATTATATAAATGTTAGTGAGTTATCTGTTGGAGTATCATCCCTCACTCCGGATAAGTCCATGCGTGATCAGACCCCCCCCCCCCCAGCATATGCATCAGCTTCCTGCGGCTAATAGTACCAGTTTTGTTTTGGTTGACAAGGCCTCTCATTCTCCCGATGTGCCTCTAGTGTCTGGCACTACCAATTCTTACTCCCAAGTCTCGCATTCTGGACAACGATGTTGGTTCACTGGTGTCAAAATCCTCCGCTCTCGACATCTCTCTAAGGGCATTAATAACATCGACATGCACAAATACATAAACAACAGCAAAATATTTTCACCAAAGCAGCAAAGTCTGCCAGATATTGCTTTGATATGTATTCTTCTTAATCGTCCAATATTTTTTATTTAGGAAGTAATTGTGTTGTTGCGTTGCCATGGCAGTCATTCATAGGTAGTCTTCGAAATATTTCCCTTGTCCATCACGAGTGTTCCAACAACTGGTGCTCTTGCAGCCAATAGATCTGCTCTCTCATTGCCCCACACTCCAGCATGGCCCGGGCACTACATGCACGAAGTCCTTGTAAGAAAGAAGTGCCTTGGTGTCCACTATTGCCACATCTGTCCATTCTGAAACTGTCAAACTATGGGCTGAAAATCAGACACCATGATTCACTCTGATGGTTCGATTACCCGCTAGACCCCACAGAATGGCAGTGATGACAGCCCACTTTATACTTGAGACTAATGACAACATTCTTGACAAATGCTTTACAGTCCCACTTTATACTTGAGACTAATGACAACATTCTTGACAAATGCTTTGCAGCCCACTTTATACTTGAGACTAATGAAAACATTCTTGACAAATGCTTTCACAGCCTACTCCATACTTGAGGCAGAAACTCCATAGGCCCCATTCTGTCCAGCAACAACCTTCCCCCTGACTCTAGCTGAGAATCTCCGGCTGGATGTCTCTTCATGACACACAGAACCAACCATCAGTGTACGATGTAAAAAAATTGCATATCCTTTACAGGACACCGCTGTCAACCTCAGCATCTTTCAGCTGATTGTTGATTTCTTGGCAAGATTACGCTCAGTAGTTTGCCATTGCTTTCTGAGCGGCCGGCTCACAAACCCCGTAAGTTACCGACGCGATTCGAACCACTGCTGATTCTCACCGTCGTCACGTTACTTACGAGCGTATACGAGATTACGGAGAAAAGTTGCTAACCTCTAGGCCAGGAAGCCGGTGTGTACGATTTTACCATTTGGTAAATAACTGGTACATTTCTGCATCTACTACATCACATGTCACAGGCACACATTCAGAGTGATGTCCCTTACCTGTAATAATATTTTACCAGTGTAGCCACTCATGGGAAACATGGTGCCGAAAATCATGAAGGCTATAGCAATGGCTGCCCATGGGTCCGCCATATAGTACTGACTGTAGAACAGAACACAAGCTTTTATAACAGCAGACAACAGTGGTGAGACATAGCGTTTGCCATAAAGTACTGGCTGTAGAAGCGGGACATACAACAGCAGACAGCAGTGGTCAAATATGCACACACATGTATACAAGCTGATACTAGGCAACTGAGTTGTGCTGTCTGAGAAGAATGTTGAGAAATTGTGGATGGAGAGGAAAACAATGAGCTACTGAGAGTTGCAGGTGTTAGTGTCACTCATCAAAATAAGGAATAGGCAGGTGAAACTTAAAACAATGTATTCCCTGCGTGAATGTAAGCACAGACGCCCTAAATAAAATATTGCATGATTTCTTGCCTGGCATATTTCGCTGCATCTCGCTAGGCGCATACTGCAGAGTTATATATATATTGTTATGTTGAATTATATATATATATAATTAATTTTATATATTATATTATATATATTTTATATTATATATATATTATACATATATTATATTATATATATATAATATAATATATATATTATATATAGAATAATAGTAAATTATATATTATATTATATATATATATTGTATAGTTTATATTATATATATATTAATAGTAAATATTATATTGTAGATGAATGTACACTGTGGATTGAAATGTGAATGTACAATCGTTGTTTGATATTGCATGAATGTGTTGCCGGCTTTTCGCTGTCTTAACATAGCAAGAGTTCTTATATAGTAAGGCTGGAATCAATAATAGATAATATCACATATATAGCAATTATATTTATCTATCATCCTATCTACGACATAGAAAGATCCCAATATAATCTACCAGAATATATATTATGTAGCTATTCTATGAAACGAGCAGCATGTGCTGCTCTAATTGGACGGTTCGATAACGGTACATTTTGATTAGACAAATTCAATGCTCCCGACCTTCCTTCATTCCTGTGCAACGACTATAATAGTCATGTGAAACCTGCTACTTTTAACAACATTTCTCATTTCTCCATTATGTCCTGGGGAAAAAGGCAAGACCTTTTCTATACAGTTGTTCAAGGGGCATAACTTTGAATAACATTCCTATATTTGCCTTCTGACTTACTTGCAAGACTTTTTAAATTTTTTCTTAGATATTTTCAGGCATACAGACTAAATAACATATAAACAAGGGATTTTCAAGTTGCATAAAAATAATTTGGAAGCAAACATTGTAAATTTATTCTCCTAACAGAACCTACTGTCATGACGGTGTTAAAACATTTACATGACATAATGAATGGTGCCTGGAAGGACAATACTTCAAGTACGTGCGCCAGCAGCTGGCGAAACCACGCCGGTCAGTAGAAGACAGACTTCCACCTAGTCCGGAACGAAGCTAATGAACTTATATGAATTTAATTCAAGCTCCCCATCCGGACCGGTCAAGCCGGCTGGTCAGAAAAAGGCTTGTCTGAACGGAGATAATATGTCAAAGAATTCATTAGACGTTCCCCACCAGGGACTGGGTAGCCGGCGACAGACAAATACAAAACTAGACCGTCGGACCGAGAGCTTAGATGACTCTATATGAATTCAAAGATGCTCCCCACCCGTCGGGAAGGCAGGCCGGGTCAGACAGACATACAAAGATCCATTCAGACCAGTCGGGCAGCCAAAAGGGTTTTGACTCTTATATGAATCAAATGAGATGCTCCCACCAGGGGGCCGTGAAGACGCCGGGTCAGTCGACAGCAGACAGAAAACAAAGCTACCAACTGACCTCGAGACAAGGCTTAGGGGTGGGCAAAGCCGGGTCAAAGCTTCCATCCTAGACCATCAAATAGATAGATCTGGTCTCTTCCTACTTTTCTTTCGTTGATATCCTTTGCAACCAATAATAAACCCTTAAAACTCTGGGGGACCTTCTCTTGCCAGTCAATATTCCAAGCTCTTGTAGGCACATGTATTATCCCCACAACATTCTGGACGAGCAGAACGATCATTATTTTTCCCGAGTAAGGATAGTTTCTACTTCAAATTTGCTCCATCGCCCAAGCCATTGGTCAATTAGCCTTCATGATACCAGTGATTAGCCGGGACTGAAACAGATAGAAATGTCTTTGACTTTTCATTCCACTCTCACTTTGACTAAGCCTAAGGTTTGAAAGAGGTGTAAATTTATGGCAAAGGTTTGTAACTGCATCTTCTCCTTGTAATGTAACAGGCAGAGCCATAAGCACAACCCCCATCAAAATTACAACAACATTGGAATATTATATTCTATATATATTATATATATAATATATATTAGATTATTATATATATATATATATTATATATATATTATATTATATATCTATTATATAAATATATATATTGTATATGAATGATACTGTGGATGAAATGTGATGTACATCGTTGTTGATATTGCATGAATGTGTAGAACGTTATATCCACGGAAGTCTAACATTTAGCAAGAAGTGCTTCTGTTTACATAGTAACGGCTGGAATCAACTAATAGATAATGCTTCCACATATTGAGCAATTGATTATTCTTTCCTGCTCCATCCTCATCTACGACATAAGGCAAAGAGTCCCAATATTAATGCTACCAGAAGTAGTCTGATTATGTGACGCTCAGTTCCTCTGGTCACTCGCTGCAGCACCATTCTCTCCAAACCGTGACGATCTCCCTGTTCTTCTGCACTATACACAAGATTCCAAAGGCCCCCGACCACGTCTGCCTTCTCATGTACAAATACCCCACCCAGCGGTGCAGACCCAGCCAATCTGTTGGCCTGCTCGTTTCCAACCACACCAGCACGTCCTGGGGGAAAAAAGTCCAACAGATCCTCTCTATTCCTGATTGTTCAATGGAAGCCTGCCATTCTGCACCAAATACCGTTCACCAATTGCCCCTTCTGTCTCAGACTTTGATACAAGACCTGGAAATGAACTTGATGTTGGTTGGATGTTCATACAGACTGCCTTTAACCAGTCACAACAAGCAGTTGACCGACTGGCACCTAGCCATATTGGCAGACAATAGTTTGTAAAGTTATACCTCTCCATAACACAAAGCCTAGGCTGAATTCAGAGACATTGTGTATCCCATGCAGCATGATCCCTCTCTTGGCCTGCCTAGAGGAAAGGTAACACCAATACATCTAGAACAAGACAAACTGCAAAGCAATGCTGTAACTGTCAGAATGTCAAAGCTTCCATCCTAGACCCGTCGCAGACCAAGGCTTAGAGTCTGGTCTGCTGTCAGAATGTCAAAGCTTCCATCCTAGACCCGTCACAGACCAAGGCTTAGAGGCTTGTCTGCTAACTGTAATAAGAGTGTCAAAGCTTCCATTCTAGACCCGTCGCAGACCAAGGCTTAGAGTCTGGTCTGCTGTCAGAATGTCAAAGCTTCCATTCTAGACCCGTCGCAGACCAAGGCTTAGAGTCTGGTCTGCTGTCAGAATGTCAAAGCTTCCATTCTAGACCCGTCGCAGACCAAGGCTTAGAGTCTGGTCTGCTGTCAGAATGTCAAAGCTTCCATTCTAGACCCGTCGCAGACCAAGGCTTAGAGTCTGGTCTGCTGTCAGAATGTCAAAGCTTCCATCCTAGACCCGTCGCAGACCAAGGCTTAGAGTCTGGTCTGCTGTCAGAATGTCAAAGCTTCCATCCTAGACCCGTCGCAGACCAAGGCTTAGAGTCTGGTCTGCTGTCAGAATGTCAAAGCTTCCATCCTAGACCCGTCGCAGACCAAGGCTTAGAGTCTGGTCTGCCATTGCCGTGACATTTAGTCTTTAGGTTGTATATCCTCGCAACCTAGGAAGGTTAAACCGGTTTAAAAATTCCTGAATAAGTTGGATGCGTTGGCCGAAAGGTGCAAATATTGCAGCTCTGTTGTAAACAGGCACAACGCAATTATGCCCAAAACAACATTCTGGACGAATGCAGAAGAAGATATCCCTGAAACAGGATAAGGTTTCTAGCCTCAAAATTGTGCTCCTTCGCCCAAAGCCATTGGCACAATGTGGAGTATCAGGTTTGGTGAGCGCCGCTAACAGGAAACAGGTAGTATGTCTATTGCCATACAGTAGCACAGTCATATCTGACTAAGGCCTGAGTTTGAACATGCAGTTAGGCCATAAGTAAATGGCAAACTATCTCTTGTGCTGCATCTTCATCCCTGATAATGTCAACAGCAAAAAAAAAGCCACACACACCCACCCACAAACACACACACACAACATGGAATAATCACTGATCCATTATGAAAAAAACACAACACAACAACTCACTGAGTATCAATCAGGAAGTAGGTCACCAGTAGAGCAAAGCTACAAGTGAATCCAATCAGGGAGAACGGGTTTATTCTTGGCAGCAGCAGCTTGCTCAATCCAGGAACAAACGAACACAGGCTGAAAACACAATCATTCAAATATATTCAATCAATACAATCATTCAAACATATTCAATAAACACAAGCTTTCAAACATATTCAATGAACACAATCATTCAAACATATTCAATGAACACAGTCATTCAAACATATTCAATTAACACAATCATTCAAACATATTCAATGAACACAATCATTCAAACATATTCAATAAACACAATCATTCAAACATATTCAATGAACACAATCATTCAAACATATTCAATAAACACAATCATTCAAACATATTCAATGAACACAATCATTCAAACATATTCAATGAACACAGTCATTCAAACATATTCAATTAACACAATCATTCACTCATATTTAATAAACACAATCATTCACTCATATTAAATAAACACAATCATTCAAACATATTCAATGAACACAATCATTCAAACATATTCAATGAATACAATCGTTCAAACATATTCAATTAACACAATCATTCACTCATATTTAATAAACACAATCATTCACTCATATTAAATAAACACAATCATTCAAACATATTCAATGAATACAATCATTCAAACATATTCAATGAACAATATCATTCACTCATATTTAATAAACACAATCATTCACTCATATTACATATACACAATCATTCAAACATATTCAATAAACATAATCATTCAAACAATCAATAAATACAATCATTTAAACACATTCAATAAGCACAATTATTAAAACATTATTCAATAAACACAATCATTCAATCATTTTCAATAAACACAATCATTCAAACATATTCAACAAACACAATCATTCTGTCATGTTGCTTTATAAGAAGCTCAAAGTCAAGTGCTTACTTCATCCTCTGAGCACAAGATAGAGTATTGATCAGTCTTTACATATTCACGTCTGAGATATGTAAACATACTGCAACCAGGACAATACAAATAAAACTAGGTTACAGTTACTTACCGTCTGTCGTGAATACCTGAAAATGTTGGCCACAAAAGAACAAACATAATCCCTACACCATATCTTATAACATGTAAATAGATTCATGTATGAGGACAATGCCAATACCTCATTCATATTTTCACTCCCGTCAAAGATTCAGATGTAGACATGCCCGAATACCTCATTCCATATTTACTCCAGTCAAAGATCAGATGAGACATGCCAATACCTCATTTATATTGATCCAGTCAAAGATCAGATAGAGGACCATTGCCAATACTCATTCATATTTACTCCAGTCAAATCGATGTAAACATACTGCCAATACTCAGGGACATATTACTCCAGTCAAACTAGGTTACAGTACTTACCGTACATGTCCTGTGAAGACCTCATTCATATGTCGCCAGTCAAGATCAGATGAGACAATGCCAATACCCTCATGATATTACTCCATGTCAAAGATCAGATAGACATGCCATACCTCATTGATATTTACTCCAGTCAAAGATCAGATTAGACATGCCAATACCTCATTTATATTTACTCCAGTCAAAGATCAGATGAGACATGCCAATACCTCATTATATTTACTCCAGTCAAAGATCAGATGAGACATGCCAATACCTCATTCATATTTACTCCAGTCAAAGATCAGATGAGACATGCCAATACCTCATTCATATTTGCTCCAGTCAAAGATCAGATGAGACATGCCAATACCTCATTCATATTTGCTCCAGTCAAAGATCAGATGAGACATGCTAATACCTCATTCATATTTACTCCAGTCAAAGATCAGATGAGACATGCCAATACCTCATTCATATTTACTCCAGTCAAAGATCAGATTAGACATGCCAATACCTCATTGATATTTACTCCAGTCAAAGATCAGATGATACAAGACAAAACCATAAACTCATATATACTCCAGTATAACATCACACTCCTTGTCTTGGATCAGACAATATTTTCACCAATATTTACTCCAGTAAAATATCACATAAACAAACCTGTTACTCATATTTACACCAATACAACATTATATGAGCAAATCATTCACTCATATTTACTCCAAAAACAACTCAGATGGGCAAACTTTCACTCATATTTACCCTAGTAACAACTCAGATGGACAAACCTTTCACTCATATTTACCCTAGTAACAACTCAGATGGACAAACCTTTCACTCATATTTACTCCAATAACAACTCAGACAGACAAACCATTCACTCATATTTACTCCAGGAACTCAGTCAACAAACCTTTCACTCATATTTACTCCAATAACAACTCAGATCAACAAATCATTCATTCATATTTACTCCAGGAACAACTCAGACAGACAAACCATTCACTCATATTTACTCCAGGAACAACTCAGACAGACAAACCATTCACTCATATTTACTCCAGGAACAACTCAGACAGACAAACCATTCACTCATATTTACTCCAGTAACAACTCAGATGACAAACCTTTCACTCATATTTACTCCAGGAACAACTCAGACAGACAAACCATTCACTCATATTTACTCCAGGAACAACTCAGACAGACAAACCATTCACTCATATTTACTCCAGTAACAACTCAGACAGACAAACCATTCACTCATATTTACTCCAGGAACAACTCAGACAGACAAACCATTCACTCATATTTACTCCAGGAACAACTCAGGCGACAAACCTTTCACTCATATTTACTCCAGGAACAACTCAGACAGACAAACCATTCACTCATATTTACTCCAGGAACAACTCAGATGACAAACCTTTCACTCATATTTACTCCAGTAACAACTCAGACGACAAACCTTTCACTCATATTTACTCCAGGAACAACTCAGACAGACAAACCATTCACTCATATTTACTCCAGGAACAACTCAGACAGACAAACCATTCACTCATATTTACTCCAGTAACAACTCAGACAGACAAACCATTCACTCATATTTACTCCAGGAACAACTCAGACAGACAAACCATTCACTCATATTTACTCCAGGAACAACTCAGGCGACAAACCTTTCACTCATATTTACTCCAGGAACAACTCAGACAGACAAACCATTCACTCATATTTACTCCAGGAACAACTCAGATGACAAACCTTTCACTCATATTTACTCCAGTAACAACTCAGACGACAAACCTTTCACTCATGTCCGTGACGTGCTCCTGGAGCCAGCTGGAGCTGGATGCGTCGATGACGTGACTGAAAGCCCTGTTTCTGACAGCGTATATCACCGACAGATGTACAATCAGACCACAAGCCATGCCCACCAGCAGCCGCCCCCTGCAGGAGACAACAAACATGACCTCCGGCACATGAAGCATGCGGATGACAAAGACAAATAGATGGGCTAAAATAACACCAAACCTTGGCGTTAACTGTATATTTTAAATAATATTCAAAGACAGGAAAAATAAACTGGTGCCAGAACAAAAGTTCTTAGCTTTGCTCACTGCTTCTTCTTGAATTCTTTCTCTGATATCAGCTGAGATGAGTTTAGTTGAGTTGAGTCAAGAACTGAATTCACAGCACTCGGAATATTCCTATAATTGTTCCATCCTCATCTGTGACAACCAGCAAAGAGTCCCAGTACTAATGGTACCAGTACCAGTCTGATTGTGTCTGGCCTTACCTGTGAGTCCTGAGTGCTGGCTAGATCCTCTAGTCACTCCCTGCAGCACCATTCTCTCCATGCCGTGATGATCTACCCATTATTCTGCACTACACGCATGATTCCAAATTGCCCCAACCACATCTGCCTTAGCATACACCAAGTGGTGCATACCCAGCCAATCTGTCCGCCTGCTCGTTCCCCACCACACCAGCATGTCCTGGGGGAAACAATTCAACAGATCCTCTCTATTTCTGATTGTTCAATGGAAACCTGCCACTCTGCCTAAAGCATGTCTACACCTTTTCTCATCATTCTTTGTGAGCCCGTCATAATCACATCATACGTGTGCTGTTTGTTTTTCAGCCAGAGAAACGTCACCCTGCCTGACTCCATCTCCATTCTAAGATTGCCTGTAACCAATTATGACATGTGTGTGCTGTTTGTCCTCCAGGCAACAGAACATCACCATGACTGCCTCCACCTCCATTCCCAGACAAAAAGTTGTGGTATCATATACCAGGCTCTCCTGCACCAAACACGGTCCATCAACCTTCACCTTCTGTATCAGACTTTGATTCAAGTCCAGGAAATGAACTTGGATGTTCTTTTAAGCACACTGAGATCTTCATATAGAGACTGCCTTTAACTGGGATGACCTACAAAAGCCTGGTGATGGGACCAATAAAGTCTTGCTGTCTTACAAGATGCCACTTGGTGCTGTCACTGTCTTACAAGATGTCACTTGGTGCTGTCACTGTCTTACAAGATGTCACTTGGTGCTGTCACTGTCTTACAAGACGCCACTTGGTGCTGTCACTAGAGACTGCTCTGTCAGTTACCAATAAAATGTTGCTGACTAACAAGACGCCACTTGGTGCTGTCACTGTCTTACAAGACGACACTTGGCGCTGTCACTGCTGACTGCTCTCTAAGTTATCAACAAAGGTCCAGAATGAGGTGCAGTGTTTGTGGAAAAACTTACGTGTGAACCTCCGGAGGGAACAGAAGCCGCTCCACGCTGAAAGAATGATTGCATTACATGGTGAGGACTTGGCCACACTGTCTTCACATGTGTCAACAATTCTGTCTGTTGCATAAGGAAGCAAGTCACGAAAGAAAGAACAAAAAGAAAGAAAGAACAAAAAGAAAGAAAGAAAGAACAAAAAGAAAGAAAGAAAAAAAAGAATGAATGAATGAAATAACAAAAAGAAAGAAAGAAAGAAAGAAAGAAAGAAAGAAAGAAAGAAAGAAAGAAAGAAAGAAAGGCCAGCAGGTCAGTCTAACACTCTGTCACGCCTTCTACCACTCCTTTCACACATTACTGATATATTTAGTATTTTATATGTAAAGTTAATTTTGCAGAAACACACATCTAGTGAATGGCACTTGACAAGAAGACAGATATCACACATAATTGTTACTAAAGTGTTTATATTTCTTGTTTTTCTAGTGATACACTTGACAAGAAGACAGATATCACACATAAATGTTGTATAAAGTGTTTATATTTCTTGTTTTTCTAGTGATACACTTGACAAGAAGACAGATATCACACATAAATGTTGTATAAAGTGTTTATATTTCTTGTTTTTCTAGTGATACACTTGACAAGAAGATGGATATCACACATAAATGTTGTATAAAGTGTTTATATTTCTTGTTTTTCTAGTGATACACTTGACAAGAAGATGGATATCACACATAAATGTTGTATAAAGTGTTTATATTTCTTGTTTTTCTAGTGATACACTTGACAAGAAGATGGATATCACACAAAAATGTTGTATAAAGTGTTTATATTTCTTGTTTTTCTAGTGATACACTTGACAAGAAGATGGATATCACACAAAAATGTTGCTAAAGTGTTTATATTTCTTGTCTATCTAGTGATACACTTGACAAGAAGACAGATACCACACAGAAATGTTGCTAAAGTGTTTCTTGTATTTCTAATGATACACTTGACAAGAAGACAGATACCACACAGAAATGTTGCTTGGAGTGGTTACCTTTCTTTTATAATAAACAAAGCTCCGAGCTGTGCCAGCATGGTGCTGGAGAACACTGCCATGACCTCAAAACGCTCGTATCTAGGGATGAGACCATTACGTCTTTCAAGGACACATCACATCTCTTCTTCTTCAAGTGTAAATATATTACAGAACTCTCTCACCATAGAAAATGTGATAAAATACTGTCCCTCGTATAACTGTTTTAAATAACATTTCTTTATTTTTTTAAATAACTGAATTATGTAACACTTTCCCTTGTATAAATGTATAATGTAACGCTGTCCCTTGTATAAATGCATCATATAACACTTCTGTATGTTATAGTTAATGTACGATATAAATATATTATATAATACGTCTTTATCTTACAAGTAATACAACATAACACTTTAACCTGTACAAATGATTTATGTAACACTTATTTATCTTATAACTATTCATGGACTTCCGGTCCCCAACATGGCGGATAGGCATTTAAACCGTTAAGGCCTCTGGAGTGTTTGCACTCATAGCTATGGTTTGCATTCACATTTTCCTCATGTTGGACTGGTAGTGCATGGTTTCGCCACTCTGCTACTGAGTGAGTGCGTGGCGTGACACTGTGAGCTGTGAATTTTGTGTGGAATGTTTTTACATTTGTCCGCGGTTGTTTGTAGCATGAACTGCATGTTTGGAATGATGGCGGCCGGCTGTTGCTGAATTGACTGGCTTGCCTTTTCGGTTCACGAGTGCATTTTTCAGGGGACTAGTCGTTGCTGGAGCTACGGCATTTGTGCTTTGTGCGGCGCTTTCAGCGGGTCACCCTGCGGAAAGAAACAGAGCCATATGGGATAAAACCCGGGTCAACAAAGTCTTTCTGGTGACTGCCAATTCCATCGAAGATGAACTGTATTTTTCATGGAGGAATTTTGTGTTGGCATTCTGGCAGGCTGTTGGCTTGCTGAGACTCCTGTCTTTTCCACTTTTCACATGGGGCAGTGAGGAGCATTCTGTGTGATATTCACTGGCACGGGAACAGAGCATGATGGGGACAACCTGTTGCCGTGAAGTTGGAACCGCGACTAACTAACTACAGCATAATAATAATAATAGTCTCTATTGTATAAATATAACACTTATTTATCTTATAATTACTATGTTATAGAACACTTGAAGAAATGTATTATATAATAGTCTCTATTGTATAAGTATAATATAAAACATATTTATCATATAACTACTGCATGATGTAACACTTTCCGTTGTACAACCATATGTTACAAAACTAAAGACATGTCCTTCTGTAGGAGCCAGCTGTGAGACTGTGATGTGATACGACCATCACATGGTGTAGGCCTGAGTGCATGGAGGGACGAGTGGTCAGTCTCTCCCTCTGTTGCAGGGCCAGGATCTCAGGCGTCCAACCCACATCCGACTGCCTTCATGACATTATCATTGCAGCTCCCTATCAACGACACTAACCCGCTCAACACAAACACGGCCTGAAGCAGGCCCCTGCTTGAGCTCTGTAACATGCTAGGAGCGTCACATGGTGTAGGCCTGAGTGCACAAAGGAACAAGTGGTCAGTCTCTCCCTCCCGTAGCCAACAGTGAGCTTGTGTGACATTATATTTCTCCTGAATACATGTTTTATACAACATTTCATGATCTTATAATACATTCCCTATACAACAGTTGTCTCTCTGATTACAATCATGACACCAGCACTGTTTTACACTGATAATACAAATCTGATAAAGCAGATGCCTGATAGACAGTTGGGACTTGCCCAAAGGGAAATGTACAAACAGGCTGTCTCTCTGACTACAAATATATGAACAACACACACAGCTCTAAACTAATAATCTCACTCACTGGCACCTGGCCGTCTCGACAGATGATAGTTTGTTACCTTGTGCTTCTAACAAGGTATAACAACTACAACCCATGGTGGTAATGAAAGTTATACCTCTCCACAGCAAAAAGCCTGGTTGAAATGTAGAGACCATGTGTTGCCCATACAGCATGATCCCTCTCTCAGCCTGTCTAGTTTACTCCTGAGGAAAGGTAACACCAATACATCTGGAACAAGACCAGCTGCAGAAGCTGCCGTATCAACAAAGCAATGCTCTAACTGTCCGCCTGTCAGGGCTTCCATCCTAGACCAGTTGCATCCAAGGATTAGGGCCTGGTCTGCCCTGCCATGACATTTAGTCTTTAGGTTGCATTTCCTTGCACTAGGATAAGACATGTACCCTCCCGATTGCACTCATCCGCCTGAAGTAAACTGATAATAAATGTCTGATATAGCAATCCTTGACAGAGTAAACGGATAATAAATGTCTGATATAGCAACCTTTGACAGAATACACTGATAATAAAAGTCTGATATAGCAACCCCTGACAGAGTAAATGGATAATAAATGTCTGATATAGCAACTACTGACAGAAAGTTGGCACTTACCCAAAAGAAAATGTACTAGCGGGTTGCTGGGTCTGGATCCACACACTCAGCAGACAAGTGCCCAGGCTGGATAAAGAGATAACAACATGAATAACGGGAAAGGTGGGTCGTTATGATAACTGGTTATTGAAATATTATATTACTGTGTATAAAATGATAACTAGTTATTGGAGTATTATATTACTGTGTATAGAATGATAACTAGTTATTGGAGTATATATTACTATGTATAGATTGATAACTAGTTATTGGAGTATATATTACTGTGTATAGAATGATAACTAGTTATTGGAGTATATATTACTGTGTATAGAATGATAACTAGTTATTGGAGTATTATATTACTGTGTACAGAATGATAACTAGTTATTGGAGTATTATATTACTGTGTATAGATTGATAACTAGTTATTGAAGTATATATTACTGTGTATAGATTGATAACTAGTTATTGGAGTATTATATTACTGTGTATAGAATGATAACTAGTTATTGAAGTATATATTACTGTGTATAGAATGATAACTAGTTATTGGAGTATTATATTACTGTGTATAGAATGATAACTAGTTATTGAAGTATATATTACTGTGTATAGATTGATAACTAGTTATTGGAGTATATATTACTCTGTATAGAATGATAACTAGTTATTGGAGTATATATTACTGTGTATAAAATGATAACTAGTTATTGGAGTATATATTACTGTGTATAAAATGATAACTAGTTATTGGAGTATATATTACTGTGTATAAAATGATAACTAGTTATTGGAGTATATATTACTCTGTATAGAATGATAACTAGTTATTCGAGTATATATTACTGTGTATAAAATGATAACTAGTTATTGGAGTATATATTACTGTGTATAAAATGATAACTAGTTATTGGAGTATATATTACTATGTATAGAATGATAACTAGTTATTGGAGTATATATTACTATGTATAAAATGATAACTAGTTATTGGAGTATATATTACTGTGTATAAAATGATAACTAGTTATTGGAGTATATATTACTGTGTATAAAATGATAACTAGTTATTGGAGTATATATTACTGTGTATAAAATGATAACTAGTTATTGGAGTATATATTACTGTGTATAAAATGATAACTAGTTATTGGAGTATATATTACTATGTATAGAATGATAACTAGTTATTGGAGTATATATTACTATGTATAGAATGATAACTAGTTATTGGAGTATTATTATGTATAGATGAAAAACTAGTTATTGGAGTATATATTACTATGTAAAATGATAAATAGTTATTGGATATTATACTATGTATAGAATGAACTAGTTATTGGAGTATATTTTACTGTGTAAAAAATTTAACTAGTTATTGGAGTATATATTACTATGTATAGAATGATAACTTTATTGGATATATATTACTATGTATAAAATGATAACTTTTTTTGGAGTATATTTACTGTGTATAAAATGATAACTTTTTATTGGAGTATATATTACGTGATAAAATAAACTAGTTATTGGAGTATATATTACTGTGTATAAAATGATAATATTATGGAGTATTATTCTATGTATAGAATGTAACAAATTTTGGGAGTATATTCCTAGGGATAAAATGATAACTATTATTGGAATTATATTATGTGAAATAAAATTAAAAACTGTTAATGTTTTAAATGTGTGCAAAGATAACTTGTTATTGAAGTATGATGTACTTGTCAAAAAAGTCTGTTTCATATCACTGTGGCCCTATTGTTTTGCCCCGCCAGCTTCGAGGGTCATGCGTTCATATCTACTGGCTGTGGAACTTTCAAAACATTTTACCACTAGGTTTTGTGTCCCCCAGCCCCTGGGAATTGGTCACCCACAAGTGCCATTTCCAGAGAGATTTAAACATTATATACATCATTTTGAACTTTAACATCATTCTCTTCCCATTTGTGTTGTTAACTGCCCTACTTGAATTCCTTCTTGACTATACATACTCTTAAAAATAAAATTTCATACTGTTACATGAATATATTTCTTTCATGAAATAAATCTAGACATGAAATAAACACTCTATACTGAAATATATGTTTTATTCATGAAAAAGAATACTCTAGACATAAAAAACAAATTCTATACATGAAATATATATTTCTATTCATGAAATAGAATACTCTAGACATGAAATATACAAATTCTATACATGAAATATATATTTCTATTCATGAAATAGAATACTCTAGACATGAAATATACAAACTCTATACATGAAATATATATTTCTATTCATGAAATAGAATACTCTAGACATGAAATATATGTACTCTATACATGAAATATATATTTCTATTCATGAAAGCCTTCCTGAATAACTGATGTGCGAAAGATGAGTGACTGCAAGGGCCAAATTTAAGTCGGACCTGAGTGTTAAATCTGTGACCCTTTAAAAATAGTTTGTTAGTTCATTCTTGTTCTATTTTGGTTTTGGTTTGTTTGTTGATTGATAGGTTGACTGACTGGTTGAATGATTGGTTGGTTGATTGATTGGTTGACTGGTTGGTTGATTGGTTGACTGGTTGGTTGATTGATTGGTTGACTGGTTGGTTGATTTATTGGTTGATTTGTTGGTTGACTGATTGATTAACTGACTAGTTGGTTGATTAATTGATTAGTTGATTGGTTAGTGAATTCTGTGGAAGACATGTTGACTGTGACAGCTGACACATCTGGTCACCTGAGCCTCAACCAGGGCTAGCACCTACCAGAGTGAGCTTGGTCTAGACATGTTGACTGTGACAGCTGACACATCTGGTCACCTGAGCCCCAACCAGGGCTGGCACCTACCAGAGTGAGCTTGGTCTAGACATGTTGACTGTGACAGCTGACACATCTGGTCACCTGAGCCCAACCAGGGCTAGCACCTACCAGAGTGAGCTTGGTCTAGACATGTTGACTGTGACAGCTGACACATCTGGTCACCTGAGCCCCAACCAGGGCTAGCACCTACCAGAGTGAGCTTGGTCTAGACATGTTGACTGTGACAGCTGACACATCTGGTCACCTGAGCCCAACCAAGGCTAGCACCTACCAGAGTGAGCTTGGTCTAGACATGTTGACTGTGACAGCTGACACATCTGGTCACCTGAGCCCCAACCAGGGCTAGCACCTACCAGAGTGAGCTTGGTCTAGACATGTTGACTGTGACAGCTGACACATCTGGTCACCTGAGCCCCAACCAAGGCTAGCACCTACCAGAGTGAGCTTGGTCTAGACATGTTGACTGTGACAGCTGACACATCTGGTCACCTGAGCCCCAACCAAGGCTAGCACCTACCAGAGTGAGCTTGGTCTAGACATGTTGACTGTGACAGCTGACACATCTGGTCACCTGAGCCCCAACCAGGGCTAGCACCTACCAGAGTGAGCTTGGTCTAGACATGTTGACTGTGACAGCTGACACATCTGGTCACCTGAGCCCCAACCCAGGCTAGCACCTACCAGAGTGAGCTTGGTCGAGACATGTTGACTGTGGACAGCTGACACATCTGGTCACCTGAGCCCCAACCAGGGCTGGCAGCTACCAGAGTGAGCTTGGTCTAGACATGTTGACTGTGACAGCTGACACATCTGGTCACCTGAGCCCCAACCAGGGCTAGCACCTACCAGAGTGAGCTTGGTCTAGACTGTTGACTGTGACAGCTGACACATCTGGTCACCTGAGCCCAACCAGGGCTAGCACCTACCGAGTGAGCTTGGTCTAGACATGTTGACTGTGACAGCTGACACATCTGGTCACCTGAGCCTCAACCAGGGCTAGCACCTACCAGAGTGAGCTTGGTCTAGACATGTTGACTGTGACAGCTGACACATCTGGTCACCTGAGCCCCAACCAGGGCTAGCACCTACCAGAGTGAGCTTGGTCTAGACATGTTGACTGTGACAGCTGACACATCTGGTCACCTGAGCCCCAACCAGGGCTAGCACCTACCAGAGTGAGCTTGGTCTAGACATGTTGACTGTGACAGCTGACACATCTGGTCACCTGAGCCCCAACCAGGGCTGGCAGCTACCAGAGTGAGCTTGGTCTAGACATGTTGACTGTGACAGCTGACACATCTGGTCACCTGAGCCCCAACCAGGGCTAGCACCTACCAGAGTGAGCTTGGTGTAGACATGTTGACTGTGACTGAGACATCCGATTCATCTGGTCACTGTGATTGTGACGTCTGATACATCTGGTCACTCATATTGTGACATCCGATTCATCTTGTCACTGTGATTGTGATGTCTGACACATCTGTGACCGTGTTCTAGTAAAGCTCGCTGATTCTATTTCTCAATGTTTGGTGATTCATTCCTTGTATGGATTCCCTGCACCCCAGCAACCACAATTCACTATATTATACTTCACATAATGCCAGGGACATGGCCAGATGATACTACAATCTAAGTATATTTTGTTACCAGCATTACTTCCAGAACAGATAATACAACTCAAGCAACAAACTGGACACAGACACAAACCAACAAGAAAATCTGACAAACCTGAGGATGTCAAATATTAACAGAAAGCTGAATGCTGTCAGAGCTGGAGAAAACAAGAAGACTCATGAATTAATATTGCAGCAAATAAATGTAAAACATAATATTCCATGCTAGATGAACAGTATAAAAACAAATAATCTGAAAAAAAATTAATAATGTGTTATCAAATATGTAAATATCTGAATAATTACAATTGCACTTGTTTTGTTTTTTCTCATTTAAATATATAAACAAAGGCCAGATTATCAAGCCAGAATTCTCAGGCAAAACTAACTGACACAGCTATAACACTGGGACCTGACTTCTGGGAAACCAACAAGGAAGAGAAGTGACTACACCATCTCATACAACTGAAGAGGCAGCAGATGTGAGGCCTAGAACATGTAAGGAACATGTTCAAGCCCAGGCTGTGTACACAATTAAGGAGCATGTTCAAGCCCAGGCCAGAATCACATCTCAAGCACTGAGATGTCCTGGCTATCCAGCTAACCCCAACACTTGTAGACCCTCCGGCACTCCCCGGCTGGAGTGGTCAGTATCTGGCCGGCCGCCTTGACTTCCCAGGGCAGTTGCTGGTATCCTGTTGGACCTGGGAGTCCAGTCAATATGACATATACATGCCCTGCTGCAAGGGGGAGTTGCACACATGACAACCAGGCTGGTAAGCAAGTGTGTAGACTGCTTCACCACTCCAGCATAGACTTTGCCATTGTTGTAATCTAGTTCTGGTACATGCTAATTAGAGAGCCTTGGCAGTACAGCACCCAGAATGCTCACCTGCCAGTCTAACAGCCATGGGTTTGAACCCAACCAATCAACCAACAAACCAATCAAATAACCAACCAATGAGGTAACCAACCAATCAACTAACCATCCAATCAACTAACCAACCAATCAACTAACCAGGCAATCAACCAACCAACCAAAATCATCTTCTGAAGATAGAACAAGAAGGACAATTAGCAGCACACATGGGAAGAGAAAGATGTACACACTTAACCAGGATCCCAGATCTACCCAGCCTCATATGGGTCCCTGGTCCACCCAGCCTCAGATGGATAGCAGGAACTGTTTTAGGAAGTAAAGGTGGCCATTGTGATACACCCATCAGGCGTTGATTGGTCTACACAAATATGGATCCGCCACCATAGTCCCCGTGCACATTAAGGCATACAGAAAGTTTCTTTTATCCCCCCCCCAGCCCAATTTGTACTCACTTTCTGACATACAAAGATAGTGATTTATTATATAAGATATTCATTTTCTTACACGCAGCTTTCACTTGGCCTGCTCGGTTCTTCATCTCTGCCACACATCTTCCATCTGATGTTATGTCTGCCCCCATATATTTCAACTGACTTTCTTGGTAAGCATATTTCTTCTACTACAATATGTTATTTTGGTTTTATCTTCTTCTTTAATATAACCAGGAGTCTTCGTGGCACAGTGATTATGCCACCTACCTTGAGCGCCAAAGATCATGGGTTCAATTCTGGGCTATGTTGTTTGGTTCACAAGTGCAATTTTCTCTGAGACTCCTGGAAGTGTCGCTGTAGCTATGGAGTTCGTACTTTGTGCGAGGCTTTCAGCAGGCCACCCGGAGGAAAGAGACTGAGCCATATCAAATGAAAACTCAGTGCAATGAAATCTACCCTCTTGCCTGTTAAACCCTCTTTTCCCCTTTGATATAACCATTGTTTCTATTTTCTTGATATTTCAGGGAATTCTTTTTGTGCAATCTGTATGACTACAATGTCTGCAGAGATAGGAAAGACATGACAATTCCTACCCATGCTGGTTGTCGTGTGCGACCAATACAGGAGCATACAAGTTGCCAGCGTGGTCAACCCCATGAAGAAGACTATCTTCTTGGCCTGCAACAAGCAAACACCAAAATAGCTGATCAAGTTATTCAACAACATCAAATCAATAATCCTGAAATGTCTCGTATAGGTAACCTGACATCTTAACTTCACAGTCTTATACAGGTAACTTGACATCTTAACTTCACAGTCTTATACAGGTAACCACAGATATCTTAACTTCATAGACTTATACAGGTAACCACAGATATCTTAAC
Source organism: Cepaea nemoralis (assembly GCA_014155875.1). Taxonomy (NCBI): domain Eukaryota; kingdom Metazoa; phylum Mollusca; class Gastropoda; order Stylommatophora; family Helicidae; genus Cepaea; species Cepaea nemoralis. Next base: position 243,382 of record JACEFZ010009108.1, read on the forward strand.
TTTACAGCCTTATACAGGTAACCACAGATATCTTAACTTTACAGCCTTATACAGGTAACCACAGATATCTTAACTTTACAGTATTATACAGGTAACCACAGATATCTTAACTTTACAGCCTTATACAGGTAACCACAGATATCTTAACTTTACAGCCTAATACAGGTAACCACAGATATCTTAACTTTACAGTATTATACAGGTAACCACAGATATCTTAACTTTACAGCCTTATACAGGTAACCACAGATATCTTAACTTTACAGCCTTATACAGATAACCACAGACATCTAAACTTTACAGCCTCAGACAGGTAATCATAAACATCACATAGGCAAGACACCTTACTATCACTAGTATCACAACATGACACAGGCAACAGACACTTTACTATCACAACATGACACAAGCAACAGACACCTTACTATCACAACATCACATAGACAACAGACACCTTACTATCACAACATGACATGGGCAACAGACACCTTACTATCACAACATGACACAGGCAACAGACACCTTACTATCACAACATCACATAGGCAACAGACACCTTACTATCACAACATGACACAGGCAACAGACACCTTACTATCACAACATGACACAGGCAACAGACACCTTACTATCACATCACACAGACAACAGATAACTTACTATCACAACATCACCCAGACAACTTACTATCACAACATCACCCAGGCAACAGACAATGATGAACAGGCCTAGATTACCTCTTGAAGCTGGACAAGCTTGGCACATTCCCTAATGAGCGCTCCGAGAGCTGTGTGGTTGTGAGGCGACGTGAAAGGATAAATTGTGCCCTGTATGATTAATTACAATTAATGTGTTATGCAAGCTTAACATTTATATACCATATATAAATGTCCTCCTATTCCAATAATCTCGCAGGCTATTGAGGCACCATGTTCCCCAGAGGCTGCTACCCCAAGCCCCATTGAGACTGTGGTGTTTGTGATTTCAAAACATGGTAAAGCCCAAACATCTCTGGGCACAAGCATCCACATAAACTGTCAACATTCTGTGATAAGATTGTCTTCTTCAACTTGTGACCTCCCACCGAAGCATAGGCCACGCAGCAAGCCCCAGCAGCCCTTTGTACACTTATTCACAATGGGTTGGATTCTGCAGCTACAGTTGTCTATGGGATGAGGTATCCAGTCTTATTCCAACCCACTTTAGTTGCCTTCGGGAGACCCAGGTTCGATCCCTTGGTAAGGTGTGGGATTTTTTTCTGTCGGGGGCAAAAAGAAAATCCTAACCTGTACAGTTCGTGGCGACTGCACTAGCCAGGCGGCCTTAATTCCTCAGGCTCAAAGACCCCTCTGCCATACACAGCAGGGTACTATATTGGCAGTAAATGGCAGTTACTGGAGTCTCCGTGGTGAAGTGGTCAAGGCTTCTGAATCAGGCTCCGAAGGTTGTGGGTTTGATTCCGGGTCGAGTCCTTTGGTTCAAGAGCATTTTTTAAAGACTCCTGGGGGGTCATCGCTGGAGCTATGGAGTTCATGCTTTGTGCGATGCTATCGGCAGTTCACTGCGGAAAGAGATTGAGCCATATGGGATAAAAACCCGGTGCAATGAAGTCGACCCTGTCGACTTATAAGCGACTTTTTAAAGTGTTACTGTTGTCTACTTTCCTTGTGTGGTATGTTACAGTGTTACTAATGTCTACATATTTCGTGGACCCCAGTACCACACAGACATGGGTAGATTTAATTGCGAGGCAGAATGACAACCTCCTGTTCTCATCACCTTTCCCCCTCACTTTATGAAGCAATACATCTAGAACAAGACAAGCTGCAGAAGCTGCAGGATCAACAAAGCAATGCTCTAACTGCCCACCTGAGCTTTGATCCTAGACCAGTTGCTGACTAAGGCTTAGGGCTGTGTCTGCCCTGCCATGACATTTAATCTTTAGGTTGCATTTCCTCACACCAGGATAAGGCTTCTACCCTCCCAATAGCACTCCTCCATCCTATGCTGTTGGCACAATGTGAGGGGGGAGCGCCGACCAACATTCGGTGCTAACAGAAAGCAGGTAGTACCGTCTACTGTCGTACTGTAGCTCAGTTGACATATCTAGGCAAACCTTCTGGCCTAGAGAAACAACAATATAAGATAAACTGTATGGACCACTGAATGAACTTAACAAGAAAGTGAAGTTCATACAAAAGACAACATTACAGATATAGACAAATGTCGAGTGAATGAAAGAAGAAGAGGAAGAAGAAGAAAATACAATTGAATATTGAAACAGGATTAGTTAGCAACAATAATAATACTGGCATATCTAGGTGAACTGGCGAATCATGACCGCCTACGCTTATTGGCATGGCACATGATGGATGGATATCTAGGTGCCAGGGCAGTAGCTTATTGGCATGGCACATGATGGATGGATATCTAGGTGCCAGGACAATAGCTTATCGGCATGGCACATGATGGATGGATATCTAGGTGCCAGGGCAGTAGCTTATCGGCATGGCACATGATGGATGGATATCTAGGCGCCAGGACAGTAGCTTATTGGCATGGCACATGATGGATGGATATCTAGGTGCCAGGACAGTAGCTTATCGGCATGGCATGTGATGGATGGATATCTAGGTGCCAGGACAGTAGCTTATCAGCATGGCACATGATGGATGGATATCTAGGTGCCAGGACAGTAGCTTATCGGCATGGCACATGATGGATGGATATCTAGGTGCCAGGACAGTAGCTTATTGGCATGGCACATGATGGATGGATATCTAGGTGCCAGGACAGTAGCTTATCAGCATGGCACATGATGGATGGATATCTAAGTGCCAGGACAGTAGCTTATCGGCATGGCACATGATGGATGGATATCTAGGTGCCAGGACAGTAGCTTATCAGCATGGCATGTGATGGATGGATATCTAGGTGCCAGAACAGTAGCTTATTGGCATGGCACATGATGGATGGATATCTAGATGCCAGGACAGTAGTACTTTCTTCTTCTTCTTCTGCATTCATCCGGAGTTTGTTTTTTCGGACATGATTGCGTTGTGCCTGTTTACAGCAGAGCTGCGTTCTTGCGCCATTAGGCCGACACATCCGACTTCTGTGGGCATTTGTTAACCAGGTTAACCTTCCCGGGACAGTAGTACAATTATTAACAACTGTGAAAGGCTGTGGTTTGAGTTTGAGATCAGTGTCATGCCGGCCGACTTTGCTTCCAACAACATTTCCTGGCACCTAGTTTAGGCTGGGTCAACCTGGGAGCCCAGATTGAGGTTTAAAAAACCTCTGTCCAGAAATACACAGAGTTAAAGTGACAAATGTTCAGAAATAGACAAGAGTTAAAGTGACAAATGTCCAGAAATAGACAGAGTTAAAGTGACAAATGTCCAGAAATAGACAGAGTTAAAGTGACAAATGTCCAGAAATGAGTTAAAGTGACAAATGTTCAGAAATAGACAGAGTTAAAGTGACAAATGTTCAGAAATAGACAGAGTTAAAGTGGCAAATGTCCGGAAATAGACAGAGTTAAAGTGACAAATGTCCAGAAATAGACAGAGTTAAAGTGACAAATGTCCAGAAATAGACAGAGTTAAAGTGACAAATGTCCAGAAATAACAGAGTTAAAGTGACAAATGTCCAGAATAGCAACAGTTAAAAGAAGCAGACAGATAATATGCTCACTAACTAATGGAATAGAAAGTAGATGTGAACTTACCGCTGTACTATATGTTGTCTTTGAAGACAGTCTATCATCGCCTACAAAGAAAAAAGAAAGGAAAGTGTAAATAAAACATAATTAACCCCCCTTTGCCTCTTCTCACTACATGCATGGTAGGCTACAGTGGTAATCTTCTTGCTTTCCCTGAGGTGCACCAGCAACATTCATCAGACCAAACTTGAAACTCATTAAAAGAACAAGTAAACAGATGAAGAATGTGGTTTATATATTAACATCCACACAATGAAAACTATGATAATTAGCAGTGGGAAGGAGAGGTCATCAATAAACATCATAGAAAATGGGGAGATACTAGAACAAGTAACAATTTTCTCCTATCTTTGGAGCACGTGTACACCACGGAGGAGCAAATGGATCACCATGGTCTGTCAAGAATGCGACAGCATGGAGTGACGAGGGGATCTGGCCGATGCTCGACGCTTAGAGGAAAGGCGAGACGCACATATAATCAGATTGCTACTGGTACTATTTGGGGTTGGAACTCTTCGCTGGCTTCTGAGGATGGGGACGGAGTGCTTATGGGAATGCCCCAAATGCTGTGATGTCGGTTCCTAAATCAATCAATCAATCATCAATCAATGCTATCTTGAACATGTAATAACAGATGATGGCAGAAGTGAAACAGAAATAGAACAGAGAATAGGAACAGCCAGAAATGTTTTCAGTACTAACATCTAGAGAGATTTACAACACATTAAACATGAAAATTGTCAAATGTTATGTATATTCAACAATACTATATAGTGCGGAAGTCTGGACATTGGATTGGTGATGTGGATATACAGAAGAATATGTTGTATTTCATGGAATCAAAAACAATAAAAAATCAGAGGTTCTAGAAAAACTGGTAAAGAAAAGAGAGTTGATGAAATAAATAAAACAGAGGCAAGTGAAATATTTTGGCTACGTTAAAAGACATGACATTCTTATAAAAACTGGAGGGTAAGGTTGAAGACAAGTGAACAAGAGGTAGACAGCGATACAAGTTGGAAGATAACATTACAAGATGGACAGATAGCAGTCTGACAGAATGTACAATCAAGGAGAGAGACAGTGCTGGAGATCCATTGCAGCCAACCTTCATTGTGGAGATGGCACCTAATTGATTGAAAAGACCAACAGAAAGTGATGAATCTGGGAGTGTCCTGTTTATTTCTTGTGTTATTTTCATGCACACACAAACAAGAATTTAAAAGACTAAAAGTACCGCTTTCATAAAACGATGACAGAGTATATTAAAAAACAATCACTGGTGTTACCGAGTAACTTACTTTGTCCATGTCGTGATGAATGAACGAACAACGAACGAACAAACTTTATTTTAAAAGGGTAACAAATTGGGCAAGCTGGCCCGTCTTACATTCAGCCCTTTCAATCACTCATCTTTCATTCATCAAATGTGCATGTTACATTAACATAGGGGAAAAAACATTGTCAAATGGATGTTGTAAGCATAAACAATGCATATTACGCATGATACATTCACATGAGAAAACAAAAAAAAACATCAAATTAAAGTTGTAAACATAAACAATGCATATTGCAATGTTGTGAGACACATCCCCCATCCACCCTCATATCCCGCAGCCACGAACACATCCCCCACCCACCAAACTTCCCCCACCCACCCACACATACCTCCACGCACTCACACAGAACCAGGCGAACATACATGCCGCCACACACCCACTGATCCCCCACCCACACATATTTCCCCAAGAAGAAGAAGAAGAAGAAGAAGAAGAAGAAGAAGAAGAAGAAGAAGAAGAAGAAGAAGAAGAAGAAGAAGAAGAAGAAGAAGAAGAAGAAGAAGAAGGAGGAGGAGGAGGAGGAGGAGAAGAAGAAGAAGAAGAAGAAGAAGAAGAAGAAGAAGAAGAAGAAGAAGAAGAAGAAGAAGAAGGAGGAGGAGGAGGAGGAGGAGGAGGAGGAGAAGAAGAAGAAGAAGAAGAAGAAGAAGAAGAAGAAGAAGAAGAAGAAGAAGAAGAAGAAGAAGAAGAAGAAGAAGAAGAAACCACACACACATACCCCCACCAACCCACACATCCCGCACCCTCATAATTTTCCCCACCCACCCACACACACATCAGCCAACCTACACCCACTCACCCACCCAATATTCGCCACCTCTCAAGTACAAATCCCCACCTATACACACATCCCCACCCATAAACACATCTCCCCACCTGCCCACACATATCCCCCACCCATAACCCAAAAACACACACCTCGCACCCACACACACCCTGCCACCCACACACACCCTGCCACCCACACACATCCGCCGATCACACACATCTTCTCACAACTATACACCTCCCCCCACCCATACACTCATCTCTCACACATCCACCCACTCACGTACTCATCCATCAACCACACATCACCTACGCGCCCATCAACACACGCATCTCTCATCTACCCTCCCACCCACACACACCCCAACCACCCAGCCAAACACACATCCCCCATCCTCGCATACATCCTTCAATCACCTGCACATCCCACACCTCCCCCACCTCTCACAAATCTCCCGTCCCACACAAAACTCCACCCATAAACACATTCCCCCCACACACACATCCCCCATACACATCCCCGCCCAAACATCTCCCCACCCACTTGCACATCCTCCATGTACAAACAGAAGAAAATGAAATTGAAGAAAATGAAATGAAGAAAACAGAATAAGCAATCATAACAAGGACATGGAATAAGAATAACTGTGAATATTGTTCTCAAGAGTATCACAGCCCGGGATTCTGGGATAAGTAGCACATTATTTTAATGTTCTTTTAATTTTTCTCATATCTTTCATCTTTCCATTCTTGTCATTCAATTATTATGTCTTTAGTAACTGTAGCATCTTCCCTGCGGTTTGTGTATATCTGTGCTAATGAAGGCTGGTCGCTGCAAAGTCCTATGTTTTATAAAACTGTGTTGTGTAAAGCTGTATCACTGTGTGTTATTTTATATTGTTTATATTTCCATTGCTGTACCACAGTTCCACTAATTTTGTTCTCAACAGGGATGACGCTGTTGGGCAAAAATAAATTGACAAATGTCAACCAGAAGGGTTGGACAGGAAGTATAGTGTGAGTATAAATAAATTATTACAAATACAATAAATTGGTATCTTTTGATTAACTTTTTCTAAATTTGAATAACAAAGTCACAAACAACAGATTGCATGATGTACTGCCTGGCATATAACATTTCACTAAATCTCGTCAGACACATACTGCAGAAATCACACAACAAACTAAAGCAAGAAGTAAGGGGGGGGTCAACCGTGTCGCGACCCGAAATGAAACTGGAAATGATATACCGCGCCACCCCAGAATGATCCATTGTGTCCCTAAAATTGCTGCTGTAAAGACCATTCATGCTATGACATCATTCATTCATTCAAATATCACGTGACAAAACAGACACCATCTTAGGTTCTGCAGAAAAGGTTAGTCTAATATTCCGTACACATCGATTGGTTGAAATTACTTTTGTCATTTATATCATTAAAATATGTTGGCATACAGTACTTAATTTTTTTTTCTATGCTGTTCTCGTAAGTCCTCAGATAGTTTGAGATGTATATTCAAATTCTGCACCCATTTTTACATTTATGTGAAAAGTTTAAGTCAAGGATTGTCAATGATTGGTGGTAGAAAAAAATGTTTCGTCTTTGTGAATGGAAAGCCACAATGGTGGCCGACACGAATATCGATCGGACTAGGCTCAAAACGTGCAATTTGAACTACTAAAGTTAAAGAGAATACAAGTTTAAAGATTATTAAAAATGTATTTGTATACTTTTACTATATTTTTATCATTTAACATGAAGGAACATATTTTTGAAGTCTGTTTTCATATCCGTCTATGACCTGTTTGAGACAATCTCACACATGGAGATAATGGATACACTGAAGAGTTCCGAAATTATGGGATTCATGACAAATTTTTAGCCCGAGACACCTACACTCAAATGTGAATATCTCCGCTTAGAATTGACATACAGGCATCATTGAGGTACCATTAGATTTGGTTTTCCAAGGCCTATCTACCTGTGGTAGTCTCATCATTAGTAAATACTCAAGTTTAAAATCATGATCAAATCTACTACGAAGTAGCGGGTTCAACCGTGCTGCGACCCAAACTGAAAACGGAAGTGATATACCGCGCCACCCCTCAATGATCCACTGTGTCCCCAAATATCACGATGTAAAGATCATTCATGCTTTCGACGTCATTCATTCATTCATTCATTCATTCAAATATCATGTGACAATAACAAACGCCATCTTGTCTTCAGCAGAAAAGGTCTGTCTAATATTCCGTGCATAGCGATTGGTTGAAATTATCATGGCATTAAAATTAATAAAAATTATATTTCATACTTACCGTAATTAATTTTTTTTCTGGTACTTTTTATAGGCATCCATCAATTATAGATGTATTTTTGAATTCTGCATCCATTTTTAAATGTGTTTGGAAAGTTTCATTGCTAAACATGCTTTAATTGTGGTTGAAAAACAGATTTTCTGCGAAGATGTTAAGACCAAGTGCCTTTGACTTTTGTGAATGGGAAATCCAGCATGGTGGCCATGCATTTCCAAATCGATCGGACTGGCGTGTCACTTTTTAACACCCAAAACATGCAATTTGATCTACTAAAGTTAAAGCAAATACAAGTTTAACCCTTTACAGGGTGGAACGTCCATTTCCGTCCGATGGCTTTAACGAGCAAATCGGCCGATTACGTCCGATGCATTGTAAAAAACAGCGATTTCTTGGTCTTACGATACTTCCGATGGCTACTTTCGCCTTTGCCGATAGCTTGACAACGTGGCCGCCATTTGTAAGTGCCTACTATAAATTTGAACGGACTTTTACTGACTTTTTTTTATAGTTTTCGGGGTTTTTACGCTTAGTTTTTCAAAACGGATTTCAGCGATTCTTCAAGTGATAGCCGAGATTTCGCTAGGTTCAATTTAAGTGACATTAAAGGGCACGAAGTTGACTATTAATTGATGATTAATTAAAGAAAGTCATTATGATTCTGAAAATGTGTTTGTAAATTGCCGTATAGATGACGGAAAATCACAAACAACATGCTGTATTTCATAAATATTTGTGTTCATATATGGATTACCGACAACAATCATGTGAGTAACATATTCTGCATGCTTTTCCCTTCATTGTGTTGTTTATTTAACTAAAATCGGTTGACTAACACCTTATTTGTGATGTTTTTACTAACGCAACCCGAAATGTTACAGAACCTGAAAAAATCTTGCCCGTTCAGGGCTAAAAAAATGGACAAGCGTCTGCCCTGTAAAGGGTTAAAGATTAATAATAATTTATTAGTATACATGTACTAGTGTTTTATCATTTAACATGATGGAACATATTTTTGAAGTCAGTTTTCATAATCGCCTATGACCCGTTGAGACAACTTCGCACTTGGAGAAAAATGGGCACACTTAACCGTAATTAATTTTTTTCTGGCACTTTTAATAGAAAACCATCAATTGTAGATGGATTTTTCTAATTCTGCATCCAATTTTACAGATATTTGGAAAGTTTCATCACTAAATTTGCTTTAATTGTGGTTGAAAAGAAAGATTTCTGTGATAGATGTTATGACCATGAGAGTCTTTGTGAATGGGAAACCCAAAATGGCGGCCGGTGTTTGACTATATTATTAATTATTGTGGAACTATTATTGTGTCCTCGCTAGTATAGTGGTAAGTACCCCCATATTTACGCGGGAGACCGGGTTCGATTCCCCGCCGGGTAGGCAACCATTTTTTTTTTATTTTCAGAAATTAATTAGGTGATATAATAAAAAATATTAAACATTACGAACTAAAATATTATATAGTACTGAGAAACTCAAAGCTTGTGAATAAAGTGTGCTCTATGAATCTGTGGAAGTTGCCAGGGAGCGCATTCCCCAGGCAGTGGAATGATCAAGTGTCGGAATCGATGGATCCAATAGATGCCTTTGTTTAACGTGAATTTTAATTGCCAAATAAAATATTACCCCTGAATCAACATAGTTTCAACGCTAAACTTGCTCGAATTGTGGTTGAAAAACAGATTTTCTGCGAAGATGTGACTTTGTGAATTGGAAACCCACGGGTTATGGCGGCCGTGCATATTGATCGGACTGGCATGTACACTTAGTAACACTCAAAACGTGCAATTTTAACTACTAAAGTTAAAGAGAATTATAAAGATTAATAATAATTTATTTGTATACTTGTACTATTTTTTAATCATCTAACATGACGGAACATGTGTCTGAAGTCAGTTTTTTATATCCGTCTATGACACGTTTGAGACCGGACTGGTAGCGTGGAGGTAATGGACACGCTGAAGAGTTCCAAAAACATGGCAAACGTGAATATATATTTTATCCAGAGATACCTTCACAAAAATGTGAATATCTCCACTTAGAATTGACACACAGGCATCATTGAGGTACCATTAGTTGGTTTTTCAAGGCCAATCTATCTGTTGTGGTCTCATTAGTAAATACTAAATACTCAATTTGAAAATCAGGATGAAACCTGCTACTACAAGAAGATAAATAAATGATTAAATCAAATCCTTCAAGCTGAAATTCACAATACACATATTGATATTCACACAGTTATGTAAATTGTCCATTACGGTAAGTTTAAACTGACTTTCTGTTTGCACAAAGTTGGCTTTTGTTTGTAAATAATTCTTTGCAACACAAGATAAAATTAAAATCTTAAAAAATCTAAGTTGAATAAAAAAGGACGTGTATGTATGAGAGCGTTAAAGTTATCGCAGCTTCAGAATCAACCAACCTTCGATGGTGACACTGCTGCTGATGAGATCGGGCATCCTGTTGTATGTTGTCATGTTGAAACGATCACAAGTACCCAAGTTCTGTTGCCGATAAACGATCAATGTTCCCGACAAGTCGCTTGCCACATACGTCTGCCTAGACCGACATCTTTCATTGTTAGAGTGATCTCCCCTGTAGCATACAGGAAAACCCTCATAACTGATACAAAAGAGGGACGGTCAGATATTCCATATAATAATGAAATGAAGGTATACAAGGTGTGGAGTGATGGACTGCGCCTGGGACGGTCAGATATTCCACATAATAATGAAATGAAGGTATACAAGGTGTGGAGAGATGGACTGCGCCTGGCACTGCAGCCAGGCTCAGGCCAGGTATAGGATCGGCTAACCTCTCCCAATATGGGTGAAAAGTTTAGTTTCGTTTAGTTTAGTCGACGGATCAACACCACGGCACACGGGTGTAACCCATAAGTGCTCCTAACTCAAACCTGAGTCTGGAGAAACTCAGCTCAGTGAACGAACTCCGTAGCACCGGCGAGGATCCTGAAATACTTTGGGTAGATTTTTAACTCGAAATTTTGCCCGGGCAGCGCCGTTAGGCTACTCTTTTTCGATTTCCAACTGCCAAGGGATTGTTTACGTGCGCAACAATACTCACGGGCGTCCGTTCTCACTACCCAGAGACCAGGGGAAATTTTATTACTAGAAGTCCACGAGAAAAAATCCCGGTCATCACCGGGGCTTGGACCCGGGACCTCCAGCACTCGAGGGGGACACCATAGGCCTACATCGAGACCACGCAGCCCCCCCCCCCCCCCAAGGGGGTGGGGGGGGGGTAAAAAGTACAGCACTAGTAGCCTGCCGATGTACACAGACTACACAGGTCTACCCACCTCCCCGCGGTGTAAACTGGGAAGCCATGACCGCGAGGTCATGGGCCAACGGGGCTCTGGCTCGCCGGGGAGGGGGGGGGGTGGAGACAGATTCCCCGTGGTTAGAATTTTGTTCTAAACATTGCCACTGGCCTAGCAAGCCGGCAGGGGATTTTCATACTGCTCGTAGTAAAAACTAAGAAGTATAACCTAACTGGCCCAAATGGATATTGACCCTTCAATGTTAAAGGACTGCGAGATAGATCCGCGGTTTAACCCCCCCCCCCCCCCCCCCCCCCCCCCCACCCCAAAAAAAAATAAAAAAAATAGGCACAATGAACATCTGCGGTTTTAAAAGTAAAGAAGAAATGACAGAAACAATGGAAAAGAGGAAAATTGGACTGATGGGAATAGCGGACACCAGAATAAAAAGGAGAGGATACATGGAGATCCACCACATTTATACGTTTGTCTACCCCGGAATGGAACAGCAAGAAAGGGCAAGACGCGGTGTAGGAGTTAAGTTAGTTAGTTAGTTATCAGTTGGGGTATCTTCGTTGCACTCCGGACATGTCCATAGGTGCTCAGATCCTCCCCCCAGCATATGCATCAGCGTCCGGTGGCTAATAGTGCCAGTTCTGTGTTGGTTGACGAGGCGCTTTGTTTTCCCGATGTACCTCTCGCGTCTGGCTGTGCCGATTCTTACTCCCAGGTCTTTCATCCTGGAGAGCGATGTGGAATCACTGGCGTCAAAATCCTCTGTTCTCGCCATATCTTTAAGGGCGTTAATAACATCCGCACGATCCATGGGCTGGCCATCTACAGCGGTGTAGGAATAGTCATTGAACCACGGCTCAAGAAAAATATTAGAAATAAAATATGTGTCAGAAAGAATCATAACAGTGAAATAAAAGAACAAACAATTACTACATATGTACAAATATACGCATCATGTAATACAAACAAAAATTGGCGAGAATGCGAGGAGTTCTTCGAAGACATCCATGACGTGCTAAATAAAATAGATACGCAGGACAACATCATAGCTATAGGCATAGGAGACTTCAATGCAAGCCTATGACGTAACAGAACGGGCATAGAAAAGCATCTTAGAGCATTTGTAGACCAACAAAATGAAAGAAATGATAATGGAATTAGACTGATAGAGCTATGCAGCCAACATGACCTTATAACAAACACATTTTATAAACACAAAGACTCACAAATGGAATGATCTAGATACCAAAAGCCAAACTGATTTTATATTAACAAGAAATAACAGAAAGAGAAATATGTTAGATGCAAGGGCAGTATCCAACTTAAGTATAAACACAGACCACAAAGCAGTTATTGCCACAACAAGAACCATCAGTGGAAGAAAGAAAAGACCAGGTAAATACAAACCATGTTAATCAGTAAACTTTAAAAAATCTCAAAGACAAGGCAGTCAGGGGAAATTATGAGAAAGAACTAACTGAAATCATTGTAAAATTTCAGTGGAAGAAGAGTGGGGGGATATTAAAATAAAGCATTTTAAATACTTCAAAAATAACACGTGGAACCACGCAAACCGCAAAATGCAGATAAAGAAAATAACAAGTTAGTGGAACGCAGAGGTAAAGAAAGCTGTCAAAGATAAAAAATGAAAATGTAAAAAGTGGGTGAAGAGCAAACAGGACCGTGATTACATAGAATATAGAATAGCAAGAAGAGATGCGAAAAGAATAGTGAAGAGAGAAAAACAAATAGACTGGGGGTAATATGGAGAAACCCTAAATTAAAAACTACAAGGAGGCAACTAGAAACTTCTACAAAAACATCAGTGCAATGAGAATTAGAGGAGAATCCTTTGACTCTTCTGCAATAATTAACAACGAAAAGGGAGAACCAATAAATATAATTGAACAAAAACAAATCTTAAAAAGATGCAGGCAGCACTTCGAACAACTTCTCAACATTCCATCAGATGAAACAGGAATTCGGGAAAGCGACACAGCTGCAATCGAATAGACAAGAACCAGACATACTGAAAAAAGAAATTAGAGAAGTCATCAGTTAGTTAGTTATTTAGTTAGTCGAGAGATCATCCTTATTGCGAATCGAATCATTCAGTCCGTAAGTGCTCTGATCCCCTCCTCAGTAAATCCCGCAGTGTGTAGCGGCTCACAACACCAGTTCTGTGTTGGTTTATTACTCTTCTTTGACTTCCTGAGCAGTGTACTTGTTTGGACACGCCTCTTTTAACTTGCTGTTCTCGCAGTCTGACCATGGTTGTAGATTCCCAGTCATCGCTTGGTTCTCGTAAACGACTTACATCTCGTAGAGGATTCAGAATGTCTGCATGGTCCTTGACTCATCCGCCTTCCACAGTAGCCCTATCTGCAAGCCTGTCAGCCCGCTCATTCCCTTGTACACCCGCATGCCCTGGCACGAAGATGAAATTAATCTTTGCCAGCCGAGACCGCTCTAGAGACAGCACCCATTCTCTTCGGACCCACACCATCTCTGTCATCCTGAGCATACTCATTGAGTCACTAAGGACACATGCCCGATTGAATATCTGTGTCTCGAGCCATGTTATTGCTTTACTTACTGCCATGACTTCTAAAGTCAGGCTGCTTGTGATCAAAGCAAAAGCGCCAGACTCTTCCTT